>CM070097.1:21454026-21751526 GCA_036178185.1 Liparis tanakae
TTTAAACTGTTTCAACTGGGTTCTAACGCTCTGCTAGTCTTCTAAGGCGATAACACAATGTACCATTAGAACACTGGAGATGGGCCTCTATACACCTCTGTAGAGACTTCATTAATGAGAATAGTCATTTACCACATTAACTATGTATAGAGTGTATTAATTTAATTTAACATTAATTTAATGTCATTTTCATTGGAAAAAACTTATTTTTTGTTCTTTTTTCTAAGTGACCCCAAACTTTTGAACGGTAGTGTATTTCCCTGAGATGCTGAAGTCAGGACCGTTCACGAACAAATGGGACTATAATAGCCTCATTTGTGTATCTTCAGTGCTCGGGAGTCCGTTTTATTATTTACTGGATGAGTCATGTGTGCGGCTCCCGTCTACCTGCGTTCTTTCAGTACATCGGCGTGTCTCTCTCCGTCCTATCTATTATAAATGCGACGCTGCTGTGCAACTCAACCGTCGTCAGGCCGACAGGTAGGGGACATGATTATCACTTGGCTTCAAAGGGAAAGAGGGGAAAAAAACAACATGTCTCGCCTTTTGAAATATAATTCCGCCGTGAGAACAGCCGACACCGGCGAGAGGACATTTGTAATCATGATATTCCATCTCGTATTGCTTGTCATGTACGGCAGATGACATTAATAGAGAAGTTCCAACAGCTGCCACCCGGAGGGTGTAATGCCGAGCGAGCGCCCCTCAAGCTTGTTGGGAGAACGCGGAGATAACGGGACGCGACAATAGGAGGGATGAAGAGCAATGGATGTGACTTCAAAGCATAATGCAACCCTCGATTATAGAAAAGGAGCATGTGTCTGAATGAAAAGGCGACTTTCGCCTTTTCATTCAGACACATGCTCCTTTTCTATAATCAAGGTTTGTTAAATTGATACAGCTTCAGGGAGCGACTCAGGGTTAAGTGTCTTGCTCAAGGACACATGGACTAGGGCGGGGATTGAACCGCCAACCCCCTGATTGAAAGTCAGACCGGCTACCTTATTAAGTTAATTCATCTTAATTAATTAATTTATTTTTATTTTCCCTTGCGTGGGAACTAATTAAATTCCACGTACATGCATATGCTCATACATATAAATATAAATATATATGTACATATAAATATAAATAAACTGAATTGAATATACATCTGCCTTCATCCATGTATTTTGTTTCTTTAAATATAAATAAATTAAAAAAGCTAACACATACGCACACATGTATACATGCATTTATTTATTTTCTTTTTCTCAATACTCTGACTTTATGATGTTTTGTCGTCCGCATTGTTTCGTCGATGTATTTTTTGTTTTATAATAAATAAATAAATTTAAAAAAGAAAGTCAAACCTGCTACTTATTTTGAAGTTAATTCATCTTAATTAATTTGTCTATTTCTATTTCCCCTTGCCTGGGAACCAATTCAATTCTACGTACATGCATACGCTCATACATCTGCCTTCATCCATTTATTTTGTTTCTTTAAATTAAAAATAAATTTTAAAAGCGTACATACTCGTACACATGCATTTATTTTTATATACCGGTATGTTTTTTTTCTTTTTCTCAATACTCTGACTTTATAATCTTTTGTCCTCTGTTTCATCGTCCTCTAGGTGTCATGTCCATGTATTGCCTTTTGTCTTATAATAAATTAAAAAAAGAAAGTCGGACCGGCTAACCACTGACCCAGAGTCGCTCACGCAGGAATAGAACCTCTACATGTCACCGCTGCCATTGTTATAATTACATTGTCCACAGACCCCATTGTAAACCGCTCTCCTCCCCTTCACTGGTCCCAGTGCTGCAGGAACAAACTAATTGATTTAGTCGTTCTCACGTTCCACAAAGACCGAGCCAAGGACTTTTGAGTTTGTGCTGAGCAGGTATACCCGGGGGGTTATGTCATTTCTTTTTTTTCTTTTTGTGCATTAAACGTCGCCTGCTGAGCAAAAAACAACAATGAGATGAAAAGTAAGAATGTTCCGAAATCATTAAGGTCGTGAACCGTAAAATCAATGCAAAGACCTGTAAGATGTTAAAGCATGTAGAGCGAAAAGGAAGCGTGGATAATTATATTCACGACCCCTGGTTAGTCAAAGTATATCAATTAGAGCAGCGTTAACTTAGACAATGAATTAATGGATGAACATTGTAATGTTGTGGCACCTCTAGTCGGTTTCCATGTGGCACCTCTAGTCGGTTTCCATTACCTTTTAATGACTTCAAAACAAATTTCCAGGACCAAACATTTGGGGAATTCTCGACACAAATAAATGAGACAATAGTTTGATTAAAAGAATAAATATTGATAGAAATGTGTATTATTTTAATCAAATTGCATGAATGAATATATGAATATAACACATTTCCATGACTTTTCCAAAACTTTAGGGATTTCATTTTTTTGAGGCCCGAAAATAACCATTTTTATATTCCATGACTTTTCCAGGTTTTCCATGAGCGTATGAACCCTGGGCATCCTTGTTTATCGTTGCCCCTGCAGATCGCCTTTGGCTCACACATTCCTCAGTTTTAACAACCCAATAAAATTCTAGAAAATTGTCAAGACAACAAACATAAACAGACATAAAAAGAAACATTAAAATAGCCACACACAAAATAAGACATTTGTATTATGGCAGTTTCTTACCCGTACAAATCTTCCTCCTGATGATACTCAGAGCTCTGTAGAATGTGCTAAAATTCAGAGAAAAGTGTGAAATTATTCTGAGAGCACATAAATAGAATTTTCAGCTGGGCAAAATCCCCGGCCGCCATTTCTTCCCTCGGAACGAATTGCGTTCACGGCAGAGGAATCCGCCACGGTGTCATTCCTCCATTTGCATGTCGACCGTCGCCTAAACGGACAAAATCCATCTGAAAATCTTTTCTATTCACGATGCACCTTCACATGACATCACATCACGTGTCCCTTAGCAGACGCTTTGATCCAGAGCGTCTTACAATAAGTTCATCAACCATGGAGACAAACTCGGAACAACTACAATCAAGAAAGTTACATTTCTCCAAGAAAGCCAAACTACAAAAATACCATAAGTAATACAAAAAGTAATGAGTATTACCATGTGTATTACCAGGAGTAATACCTTGAGTAATACCATCAGTAATACCATCAGTAATAAGACGAGTAATACCATGAGTAATACCACAAGTAATACTATCAGTAATACCATGAGTAATACCACAAGTAATACCATCAGTAATACTATGAGTAATACAAGTAATTCCATCAGTAATACCACGTGTAATATCACAAGTTATACCATGAGTAATACCACACAAGTAATACCATCAGTAATACAAGTAAGTCCACAAGTAATACCATCAGTAATATCACGAGTAATACCACGAGTAATGCCATCAGTAATATCACGAGTATTACCATGAGTAATACCATCAGTAATATCATGAGTAATACCACGAGTAATGCCATCAGTAATATCACGAGTATTACCATGAGTGATACCATCAGTAATACTGTGAGTGCCACCGAGGTGCTAATCTGTTTTTATTGAAGGTAAAGTGGTAAAAAATGTTTTATCTGAGGACCAAAAGGAGCCAGTCATTCTCTGGTCTTATGAATATTGCGTCTCATCTGCATGCGATGCACTGATTCTATAAAATGTAATCCATCTCTGACTCTATATGATGTAATCCATCTCTGATTCTATAAAACATAATCCATCTCTGATTCTATAAAACATAATCCATCTCTGATTCTATAAAACATAATCCATCTCTGATTCTATAAGACGTAATCCATCTCTGATTCGTGATGAGAAGTCAGGACTATAGTTTCATCAGAGGCAGACGATAAAGAGCGTTTTCCTTTTTGCAATCAGACAATCATAGTCTTTTCAGTATTGGGTGAGGAAAAACAGGTACTTGGGACATTTATCATGAATCCGTCTGTGTGGGCGGGCCAGTGCTCCTGTTGCCATGGAGCCACAACATAACCACCTACGCTGTTAAGTGTAGCCTACAAAACGAGGACGGAGCATATTTATTTGAGCTGAGGAATGAGTTCAGAGCATTTTAGTTTCCTAACAAAGTTCTTGGCATTTCCCAAGAAAATGTCACAAACAGTAGTTTATTGTTATATAACTCTGTCTCTAATTCATGCAAATACGGTTTACAGAAATTAATTGATTTTGACTGTGCTGTAAGCAGATCAATCCACAAAGCGCAAAGCTTTTAGGATCAGAGACTGGGCTCCACTCAAAGTAGCAATTCTAAATACCAAAAGTGAAGTGTTTCAGCTAAAAGTGAAATTAGATATTGAGGACTTTTGTAACAGACCTCTCATATAACATCTAAATATCAGACCGACTTCACTGCTTGCCTCCTCCGGTACCGGTCTCACCCCTCTGAATGTGTGTGTTCCACTATTAGACATGCAGATGTAATATATATAAAAATATATAGATATATAAAAACATATATATATATACACAAATAAATGTATATATATTATATGTATTGTAATATATATATATATATAATATAATATATATATGTATATATATATGTATACACATATGTATATATCATATACAAATAAATTAATGTATATAAAACAAATTCAACAACAAAATACGTATATATATATATATATATATATATATATATATATATATATGTATATGTATGTGTGTGTGTGTGTATATACAGGGCTCTCAAGCCTCACGCATTGAGCGTGAGACTCACGCATTTCGGTCTTAACTCCTGCACTCCCGCCACACATCGTATTTCTCACACTTAAAAAAACTCTCAGCTTTTTAATGTTTTAATGTGCCGCTGCGCGCAGACATGAGCCGCTGTCACTGTGGAGGAATCAAGCGCCTGGAGTTCTGCCGTGAGATGCCACTTATCAGCCAATCAAAAAGAAGAAATGGGCTATACAACAGCCAATCAGATACAGCTCACTAACATTATTATTTAAAAAGGCAATTGTTGGATTATATTCCATTATCTATGTCAGAGGCTTTCTGACGGGCTGCATTGAGCATTTTTTGAGAAATTCCTTCATATCCAGTGTTATTTCCCAAATATGTAGGCCTCAGCCACGTCTCCATCATGATCCCACATTGTTGCAGCTCAGTATCCCTCCAGTATGAATGTTAAAGAAAGAGCCCTCTCTTTGCAGGAGATAGGAATTATGTTTTCAATCCTTCATAAAACCCCTCCTTAAGCTGTATCAATACCAACTGAACTTTTCAAGCACATGAGCAGTCGTGTCTGAAGGCCTCCAGCTTGAGAAGTAATCTCAGACATGTGCCGTCTGATTCTGAAAATCAAATAAAAGTCCTTAAGAGATATCATCCCGAAAACATCTTCCCGACCCCCTTGGCATCCCTCCCGTCCTGATTGGGGGGGCTGATTGAATCATCCAGATTAACCGGTGGCCGGCGAGGTCTTTGACTTTGTACCTGTCAACAGTTTATTTTCCCGACTCTGCCTCCTGCCTCGTGCTCGTCAGCGAGCAGAGACTCGGCGTGTCGATACCTCTTAGTCCCAGATCAGGTACACATCTAAAAAGGGCCAGCACTGAGCTGGAGGGGGGTTAATCAATTTCATCTGACCTTAATTTATACAGAGTAAATAATGAACTGGCCTCTCCCGTAGTAAACATGAACAGAGAAATCGTTCGGCGGTTGGGGCGCGGTGCGTTCAGGGTCAGGTGGGACGGGGGCTTTTGCTTTGGCTCTTACAAGCTTTTGTAAAGTGACTGATGGCAGTCGTATCCAAAGTGGGCTCCAGGGAGAAAGCAAGGGGTCAACGTGAGAGATATGACATGTTCAGGAACCCCTCCCCCCCTCTCTTCACTACTACCTGCAAAATAAATACTCAAATAGCTTAGTTTGTGTTCTTTGTGCACTTTACTGGCACCATTGTGTACCCCCCCACTGACAAATGCAGTGTTGCGCAACACATCTGTCAAAAGACAAAGCATAAAAAGGATTTTTTTCAGTCTAGTGTGGTCATTTCTGCTAACATGAATATAACGTAGTGTACGGGTGATTTCAGAAACATACTTTATGACTTTTCATGCCAATCATCTCTAATAAAATTGATTACAACCGAGTCAAAATGTGAGAACTACCCATTTTTTATTAGTAATTACAAGTTGGGGACAATCAAACAGGTGCTGTGGAAGATTACCAACCGTTATTTATTATACCTATTATTATATCTGTCGTTATGCAGTTAAGGGGGTAATACAAGTAAAGTCGAGTCCTGAGGAAAAACGCATGAGCAGATCTGATCACGTACTTTCTTTGGAGAAATAAAAAGCCTTATTAGTCGACCAAGTTGACGATGTGCAGAGTTTAGACTTTCCCTGATGGTATAGTAAAACTGTCCTTGAAGAAAAAAAACATTTAACTGAGCTCAGGGCTCAGACTGATAAGCTTGCAATCTCTGTTAGCGATCATCTGTCTGATGCGCCGCACAGATCAACGTCATTAACCATTAAATCCGGACTGATCCTCTGGCCGTGACGGGCAATTAGCATAAATAATTGATGAAGTTGCCGCTGCTTTGCCACCTGCATAAAAAAAGCTCTCTCTTAATTTGAGAGATGTTCGTGTCAAGATACAGACATAACAGATTATTCAATCAAGAGATGTATTGTTCCAAACAAGAACAAAGGGAAAGATGCTGAACTCAACGTAAGAGGTGTGTGTATGTGTGTGTGTGGGGGAAAATGATGTGTGTGTGTGGAGGCAGCAGAGGAAACAATACAGCCATTGTATAGCGTTCATTAAGGAGTGGCTTTGTGGCTTTTATCCCTACACAATACTTCTTAGAAGACCAAAATGAAGTTATCCGTGCGCACAAATCACCCATCAATCATTTATAATCAGGGTTCAAACCAATTTGCGTTGTGCTTAAGGAATGCGTGATTAATACTGATTTAATGCGGGAGGTGTCGAGGATACAGCGGTGTCTAAACGACGGCAGTCAAACGATGCCTTGGAGCTCGTCTGTGCCCCGATGAAGAGACAGAGGGGTCGCGCGGCTTTGCTTTCATTCTTCGATTTTTTTTTTTTTTTTTATGCCGAGAATTCTTGAATTTAATACGACGCGGGATGCAAACGGAATTCTCAGTCGATGCCGCTTAATGGGCGCTGTGCAATTTGGCGGCAAATGGCGAGCGTCAGACAGCTGGAGGCGGCTTCCACTTGCATGATGGGTAACGCACAAAGCTCTCTATTGGTATCTGGATCACTTTAAGGGTTTTAGTATTCGTATCGGCATTCTTCAAACAATAGCGAGTAATGAATGCCGATGAGCTGGTGAGTAAATTGTTGCAGGAAGAGTAAAATGCAAAAAAAATCTTTTTACAAGATCATCATCATCATCATCATCACATTTTGCTTCTTAGACTAGACACAAAAACGGATTGTGAATTCTTCTGTACGCAAATATTCTTCTTTGGTGATCTTGAATGCCATGGTAGTTTTGAAATGCATCACATTATTTATTTACTTTTTGCACATAAAACACATAAAACTTCCTCCTAGACATTTCAAACGTATTTATCTCCACAGATACATTTCTTGCATATACCTGAAGACCAATTGGAACGACAGCAGCATATCATGTTGCTATGCAAGAGGGGAAGTTTTGAATTACAAAAGGCTGTTCTTTGCAACTGGGTGGGAGGGGGGGGGAGGATACGTGTTTGTGGTTCGGTTGTGCTTTGAAAGCACGATTGTACGTTACCTTTTTGTTGTTGATTGGCCTCACTGAGAGCTTTGTGAAGATGAAAGGGCAGAACAAGAGGGGAAGGAAGTCAAATAGGAGGGAGAGAAATGGGCTAGGGGGGGGGGACCGTCTCCAAAACAACGTAACACATGGGGTGGCACGACTTTGAATTGGGTGGCTGCGTATACGTTTTGGCTCCCGAGGCCTTGGGTCCATAATTTAGCATTTTGACTCACCTGAAAATGCCCAGTGCTCTTTGTGGAATTGGATTTCTGTGTGATATCAGCACCCGAGCTCGGAAATATGTACCTATAAGTGAACTTGTGTGAGACTGGAAGTGTATGCACTCAAGTATAAGGGATTTTCACACCGTGTATTTTTCATATATTGAACTTTGGTTTCCTCTGATAAGATAACAGATTGTGGTTCTTCCTTTGCAGGAGAAAAAGGATTTAGATTTAGTTTTTCCCCGTAGCTGTTCAAGATTCATGGCAGGCTCTCAGCATTCACCGATATCGGTCTGCGGGCGACATCCCGACGTCGCCTTGACCGCTACGGCGGCAGGAACTGCGTTCAGTTCAAATGCCGAACGATAGCGAACACTGTCGTTCGCGCAAATGATGGTATTCATGTCCAACGGCTCCTGCAAATCCTTTTAGTTTCTCCCAATTGAATCCCCCTGGTTATTCTGGCTGCGGAATCCGTATAATCAGAGACAACCCTCGATGAAAATACAGTCGTTATAAACCCACCGAGGTGGCAGGATATCACTTATGGCTGATCGTGAAAAAGCGGGCCGTTTTATCTTCAGAGCACGCAAACAAAAAGTCTGCTCGGTATTTATGAGTATTAAGTTTCATTATCCTGGAGTCTAAGAAAGTTGGAAGCGCCCGGCTTCAGAGAGGACCGACGTAAATGGAGCCGCATGGACGTTTAGCATTACTATGTAAAGACCGGACGGCAGCCTTAGAGTGGGAGTACCTTTTTAATTGAATAATGTATCACAGCACTTATGCATGCAACCCTTTGTCTTGCTCTACAATCCTGAACAAATATAATAGAAGCATTTAAGATAAGTTGTAAGAACTTCTTTTAGTGCTCTGCCGGCCCGAGCAAGGCCCCTTCATTTCCCGCCACCGGATAGGCCCTCGATTCGAAATCAAACTTACATTTTCAGCTTTAGTTCTCTCTCTTTACATTTGTGCCCAAGGAAAATTGTGCCTCATTATATAGAGCAGGGGTGTCAAACTCCTCGTGGGCCAAATCAGCGTCATGGCTGCCCTCTTAAAGGGCCGGAAACACTTTATAAACTCCTCGTACATGTTGTTAAATAACTCTCTTTGCATTTGATTATTGTTTGAGTGTAGAAATATTATACGTAAGGAGATGTCTCTAATATTACAACATAAATCCATGTTACCTTAAACCTTCAAAATAAAAGCACAGGATATGTTTCTTCCAATTTCTTTCAGAAAAGGTGATCACGTGTCTTTAAATCCGCCAGGGGCCACACACAGTGATGGGGCAGGCCAGATACGGCCCATGGGCCTTGTGTTTAACATCTGTGATATAGAGAGTTGAGAATGTTCTGCAACTTTGTATGTAAAACACATGTGTCATATGCAAGTGCCTTTTTAAAAACGTGAAATTAAGAAATTGTGTAGAGGGTTGAATGGAAAAGTCTTCAGTCTCCTCTACATGAGGTGACTGTCTGCCTCCGGACTGAAGGTGGACGCTCGTTCCCTTAAAAAGAGGAGCTTGATACCTGAAGGCTGTCCCCCTACTCGGTGTAACAAGCTTCAACTCAAGTTCTACATTTACTTGGAAAAGATAACCGAGAGAGCCAGGCTGCACAAAGACATCCGACGTGATGAAAGAAGCCGAGCCTCCGGATGCCCTGACGGGGAGGCAAACGGGGTCACGGGGCCGGCGACAACAATAACGCTCGTCCACGCTTCGGATCCGTCTCCCCTCGTTCCATCTTCCCGAGGAGCATCGTCTCGAACCTGTCTCATCAGCGATGTGCCACCGGCGTGTCAAGAGTGATGAATCGGTCTGGATGCCAGCATGCCCGCGTTAGTTGCATCAGATCCGTCCGCGTAGCCAAAGAGGCTCGTAGCTGCGTTGTTCCATTAAGTCACGGAAGATATATTAGGATTCACATAAGCTACAGTACGTGGCAGGAATAGTAGCTTTTTAATATGAAGCAATGAAACACGGTGTGGATATGACGCAGGGTGTTTGATTGCATATTTAGTGCAGTAGTGATCGATGCAATTTCGAAAATCGTGGCACGGTTTCCTCCCGTCGGCAAACGGCAGAGACGAAACAGGACCGACGAAATGTATATCAGAATGAAGGTTAAAAAGACAGAGGGAGGGAAGAAGGGAATAAGCGGGTGGGGGGTGCTTTGCTGGAGGAGGGAAGGTTTCTCTAAAGCCGTAAAAGTTTACGCGCTGGACCATTTGTGGCGTTTTGCTTCACTCGATCGAGGGGCGTGGCTTATCTCCGTGGAAATGGTTATCATTTCCCTCATCCACCACGGAAGAACTAACCACTAGTTCTGCTTCATACTTGTTGAGGACGTCCCACACACGTCTGAACATCTAACGCCCTCGTGTTTGGGTTCATTATATTAATATAATGTATATGTATTTATAGATGACATCACCCGTAGGCTCACACAGCTCGGTGACTTTTCAGCGCTACTAGAGTAGCAGCAGTTAGATTGACCATCGGCGGAGCATCTCAACGCCGATTGGCTTTTGCAACTCGACGTCAGCAGATTTTTCACCAAGTAGAAATATTTCAACTTGAGGCGAATATTCGCAATGCGCAATTTGCGTCAAATGCAACCATTCACGGCCGTACGTTGACTTTGCTTATGGGATCTACTCGCGCGAAAAATCTGTACCGCTTTCAGTGTGAATGCACCTTTTATTTCATAAACTCTAATTTAACCCTCTCTCCATTTGCTCTGACACAGGATTGTCTGGAAACAGACGCTCTAACCTTCGAAGACAACGAACAAACGTAGGTAAGAAAAGCACGTGCCGACCAAACCGCTAGCTGAGTCGATCCAGCATTCTTTGTTGGGGCCATTGATCTGAGAATGTTCCCGAGGATTTAAAGAACCTTCACATCGTGCAGAGTTGACCCGGCGTGAAATGATTTACAGCGCGCTCTGAGAACTCTGAGACGGCGGCAGCAGTGGGTCACCTGCCCCTAATTGTCTCCTCCGAGTATGCCGTGTTAAAATAAACTCCACGATACACAAAGGTTCACTGAACGCATCTCATTCTCTCAAGTGGGTTTACGTGTCAACCAGCAACATGAACGCCACAGCTGTGCACACTGCTGAGGGGTTTTGGCAAGGAAAGAAAGAAAAGATGTAAAAAACCCTCTTCTGTAATTCCAAAGAGGGGATGTATTTTATCAAAAGGGGTAATTTAGGTAGTCAACAAAGATTCATGTAGTACCTCGCTCTGCAGGGGCGTAATCATTTGCTGGAGGTTTTGATTGACGGGGTCAAGGATAGAAAAAGATGTCTGATCATTTGAAGATATAAGGTTAATGTCATATTTGAAGCGCTAAAACAACGTATTGTGTTTTGAATGTCCACTTCTGTTTTCCCTCCCAGTGTCGTCATGACTTATTAAACCACTTGAATTCCATGAATATTGTGTCCTCGACTTAAAAATACGACCTCACGAGCTCCATTTACAGGGCGGCGTTCATCCTCTTTGCACGGGGAAGCGGTTCGGATTTAGGAGGATCATTTTCCTGCTGACTCGGGGGACATTTCTTACATTTTTAAACCCGTTGTTTACAGCACGAGAAACTTCAACAAGACGTCTCCGTTGGAAATCAAGAGCAGACCTTCAAGTCTGTCCTAATTTGATCTGTGCAAGAAGAGGGCCGAGGAGGAGGGAGAGGGCGATTGTAGCAGAACGTCGAGAACAACCCACATCCCCCCCCCCCCCCCCCCCCCCCCCCTTACGTATCCCTTAGGGAGTCACAGACGCATACAAGGCCAGGTTAACCCAGGTTAACCGTGGAGTATTTCCACTGGGGTTATTAACTGTTCTGACCCCAGAAAAATCCTAACGTCTTGCAATTAAGGAATCCACTATCGCCATCTACTTTTCTTCCCCGACAAGGAATCTCCCCCTGAGGGCCGGAAGGCATATTGAGTCCCTGGGAGGTAGCTCGATGGTATAGTGATTATCCAACAGCAGCCTCTTCGGTCATGGCTCCCATCAGACCAGTGTCTCTGATCCCCTATAGAAATGGTTCTCAACCTTTTTTCAGTGATGAAGCCAAATTTCCATGAGTATTTTATGTGAATCTCGAAATTAGTATACCTTAAATGAAATAAATGAGACAGTAGTTTGATAAAAAGAAAACATATTTATATAAACGTTTATTCTTTTGATCAAACTGCGTAAATGAACATATATAATATGTATATATACATATATATATATATACATATATACACACACACATATATACATATTATATATATATATATATATATATGAGCTCACTTTTGTTTGGAAAAGGGTTCTAACGGTTTGCCACTTGGATAGAAGAACAAAATAAGATGAAGTTTTCTCCTAACCGACTCTGGATTGTTTCATTTGTTGCTCTGGCCGTGCGGTCAGCCTGACGGACAGTTAAAGACCGATGTTTTTTTGACGCGTTGGACTCTCACAAAGCGGGTTTGGACATCAGCGCCAGGCGGATCTTTTCATCGGTGCTTCTGTGCTATGAGAATGAATCAGCGCCTCATGCACTTCTCAAGCTGCACAGCTCTAGCACAGCGTGCATGTATACGGGTTGCGAAGGTCACCTTGTAGGTGGAGAGAGAGAGAACATCATCTTTATGTATATTCGCCCGTCAGAACGATGAATCCAGATTCTCCCTCGGCCGGCCCGTCGTTCTCGATCAGCAGAACGCAAATGAAAATGGGAGCTGCGAGGAGATTTTGCTCGGTATGTCGACACAAAAACAAAAGAACCTAAGATGCGAAATTAGGCTGCAGTCCAGGCCGTGAGCAGAAACATGCCAGTTGGCAAACTAGGCACTTAGGCTCCTGCTGCCACGTCTAACAGGGAAGCTGGCTCCACCAAGACGGTAAACAACACGCATTACTCTGACATGTTGTGAAAAACGTGCTGCACTGTCACCTCGTCTGTAGATGTACACTAGCGTTTAAAAGTCTGGGGTCACTTAGAAATGTCCTTATTTTTCAAAGAAAAGAAATGTTTTATTTCAATGAAGATAATATGAAATCAATCATAAATTAATGTTGTAAATGACTAATGAAGTCTCTACAGAGGTGTGTAGAGGTTCATCTCCAGTGTTCTAGTGGTACATTGGGTTATCGCCTTAGAAGACTTGCGGAGGGGTAGAAAACCCTCGAAAACCATTTTTATGTGAGCGCAGCTGAAAACAGTTATGCATGGTCATTTCTTTTAAATGTAGTTTAAAAAAATTAACTATGTATTTTAATAGTCACTTCTTTTGTCCATTTTCAATTACATTCAGGTACAGATCAAATGTTGCTCACTCCAAAAACAGAGAAAGGATAATACTGAATAGATTGCATGAAAAATAACTAAATACAATTAATATAATTAAAATGAAATATATAATTTAAATAATAATTGTGCATACAAAATAACTAAATACAAATAATATAATTTAAATAAAATATATAATTTAAATAATAATTGTGCATACAAAATAACTAAATACAAATAATATAATTTAAATAAAATATATAATTTAAATAATAATTGTGCATACAAAATAACTAAATACAAATAATATAATTTAAATAAAATATATAATTTAAATAATAATTGTCCACTCCTGAGTGTAGTGTTATATGTGCTATATGCTTTTGAAGTGGTATTTGGATGGACAATAACATTAAGATGGTCGCAGTACAGTATCAATTTAGAAAATGTATATGAAAAAAAAACTAAAAAATCAGAGAGTAAGACTATTACCACTTGCTTTAAATTGAGGCTTCTCCTTCTTCCAACTTGGAGTCGTTAACGCCACCACTTTTGAATAATATCCCGCTGTCACTCCAAAACAACGACCCGGTTCGTGCTGATGACCGGGCGCTTTGCTTCTAAGTATAAAAAGGAGACCAAGTACCCACCGCTCTAGAGGTGAGTGGGAACTGGGGAATGAAGGCATCAATCAAAATGTTGGGATTGGATTATGAGTCCCACAGGACGAATGAAATCCACCACAAGGGGATAAAAACAAATAAAAGAAGCTATACAAGCACATAATAATACGCCAATGCACGGCAAACGATCCGATACACTCGATATAAAGATGTCAGTCTCCAAAAGCTCCTCGGGCCACGGCTTCAATAGACGGGCGTCGGGGGAAGCGAGCGTGGTAATGGAACAACAATAATAAAGCAACTTTGATGAAGCTGTAAATGCTAATGACATCGTTTAACATTCTTAAAGGTTGCTGTGCATTTTCCGACTCATTCAATTCCTTTCAGATCCCCATGGGTAAAGATATGGATATAGCAATTTGCATCTAGGCCTCATTTACATGTGAGAACACTGGCTCTTGATTGCTGTTGTTGATCCGCGCGCGCCGTGTTCCTGTTTGTCTGTTTGTCTTTCGCAGCACGGCGCTACAGTATATGTCACGGCTCTCGTCGAATAACCCGTGGCAGTTTATTTCAAACATAGTTCATACTTGACAGGGGGGTGATACTTGTGTCGTCTGCATCACTTAAAACATAGATGATTTTAAGTTCATTAAAAAATGAAGCTAAACAACAACGAGGTGGATTTGGGAGATAATTACCTGCGGATGAAACACTTTTCACGTCGTCGTTTCATCCAAGGATGAACCTGTCAAAATATGTTCTGTTCTCATTATATGTTTATTGCAGATTTAAAAATATTGTTTTTTAGGAAATAAAACAATGGATTCATGCATTTCATGCATAGGTTATTTTTTAAAAGTTTTTTAAAGAAAAGTAAAGTCATATATAGAGATAGAAAAAGCTGAAAAGTTTGAAGTGTTAACTGGATTCAGATCTGAATTTACTAAATCCTTCCATCCAATTAATTAACTGCACTAAATCAGAACATCTATATAAAATAAGAGCGTGTTGTCAGTAAAACAAAGAGGAAGCTCACTGCAAAAGACGTAAACATAGTATTCAATTTAAAGTAAAATATGATAGTAAAGTCATAGTTTTTAATGATGCTGCCCCATTCTTTATGATTCACACAGTTTATCACAGGAAATGTTTTTCTTCTTTCCATTTTAAGATCAGACTCGGACATTGTAACAGTTCTAACAGTTTGACCTCACAGACCATGTGTTAAACATGTTACAAAGTCCATGTGTTAAACATGTTACAACGTCCATGTGTTAAACATGTTACAAAGTCCATTTGTTAAACATGTTACAAAGTCCATGTGTTAAACATGTTACAAAGTCCATGTGTTAAACATGTTACAACGTCCATGTGTTAAACATGTTACAACATCCATGTGTTAAATACCACCAGAGGACCACAGGCCACCTCTCTTCTGCTGTTTCTTCTTCCGGCAGAGGGGGGCGGGGGGGGGGGGGGCTGACAGGTTCTCCGACCAGCCGAGCTTCGTCCGCCGTAATTGGAGTAGAGGAGGTGGTGGAGTCTGCTGGGCGTAATTGGACGGCTGCTGGCAGCGCGTACGGGTCGTCGTCTACAGCCTCGCTCGCTTTCCACCGGCCGGCTCAATTACGCCCGGCCTCACCGGCAGAGCAACCGCAAACATAACACTCCCCAAAGGTGTGTGTGTGTGTGTGTGTGTGTGTGGGGGGGGTGTTGTGCCAATGAGCCAATGAGCCACGGTCATCGTCGGGGAGATGGACGCGTTCAGTCATCTGTGAGAGTGATGCCAGTTCGGTGAGGGCAGAGGGAGTAACAGGGCACACATACACACACACACACACACACACACACACACAAACACACACAGACTCACACACACACACACACACGGACGCACTCACACACACACGCACAGACAGACACATGGAAACGGACAAGTTGCATCGTCGGTTGAATGCTGTGGAAAACACACACACCTATACACACACACACACACAGACACACACAAACACACACACACTTGAAAAGCAGAGTGACGGTGATTCGCTTTGTTTGGCGCACTGTTCTTCAGCCTGTGGATCCTTATGTTATTCTGAGCCTTCTCGACTCACAACACACACACACACACACACACACCCTGCACTGGGCGTGATTAAAGATATTTTCATTTACAATGGCCGCTGCTGACGGGGATGAATGAGGAGAGTGTGCAGCCTGAGCCGACAGCTGTGACAAACGAGTCTCAGTGTCACGTCTTTCTTTCTTTCTTTTTACAAACACTCGTTTATTTTCTACTTAATTGATCACTTTTCCCCCAAAAAGCTGAAGTGACTGGATATCGTGTGTCTCCGTCTCTCCGTGTGGCGTCGTGTTGCATTTAGTTTTCCTGCAGTCGTCCAGCCAGTCAGAGCATCGTGTCTGCACACCGCCCGCTTCTGAGCCCGGGAACGGTTCTTCAGAGTGATCCGCAAAGAACCTTTCAAACCAGGGTTCTTTAAAGAACCATTTTCTGAAAGAGTTATTCAAATAACATATAAAGCTGTCTTAAATAACCTTAAAATGGTTCTTTAAGGCACAATTTCTGGTTCCACAAAGAACCTTTAAAACCAGGGTTCTTTAAAGAACCATTTCCTTACATTGTTCTTTGAAGAACCTATAAAGGTATCTCGAAGAACCTTCAAACAATGCTTCTTTAAGGCCCCATTTCTGGTTCCATGAACATGTCAAACCAGGGTTCTTTAAAAAAAACATTTTCTTAAATTGTTCTTCAAATAACCTATAAAGGTGTCTCAAAGACCCTTCAGAAAATGGTTCTTTAAGGCACCATTTCTGGTTCTATAAAGAACCTTTCAAACCAGGGTTCTTTAAAATAACCATGTCCTTAAATAGTTATTCAAAGAACCTATAAAGGTGTCTCAAAGAAACTTAAAAAAATGGTTCTTCAAGGCACCATTTCTGGTTCCTCAAAGAACCTGTCAAACCAGGGTTCTTTCAAGTCACATTTCTTTAAGTGGATCTTCAAGAACCTATAAAGGCGTAACAAACAAAAAATGGTTCTTCAGTAGGTGATGGTTCTTCGGAGAACCACAAAGCCTTTTAAAGAACCATTATTGTTCCGTGCGTATGTACTCAAACTGATATAGCATACCACTCGATACGTGTGTTTTTAAATAATAACTTCAGTTGAAGACACATCGAAGTGCTCGTCTGATGTGAGCTGGCTGTGTAGTGGAAAAGAGATGGAAGTGATGGCAAAAAATGGGATTTTGAGAAGAGAGGAGAACGTGCCGACTCCGTAACCATAACCGAGCGTCACGGTTCTGTAAGTTATTAGTTAGTCTTCCTTCTTTTCGTCTCATAACTTTAACCGGTCTACAGAGGGTCTTAAAGACTGAGTTACGATGCGGCCCCTCGCTCTCGATGGGAATCAGGACTAGAATACGATGAATCAAGTTTATCGATATTTAAGGACAGCTTCTCATTGGCGGATGAAACTTGAATCTTCGAACGCCCTAGCCAATGACATCGTTCAACGGGATTGGACAATTCATCGAATCAGAGACCGGTATCGTTCTCTCACAGCCCATATAGCTCCCACGTATCTAGGCGAGCAACATAGCTAGCAGAGACTTTGACCCCGTTTACACGATGGGAAAACGCATATGTTTTCATGCGTTTTGGCCTTTCATTTACACAATCACTGAGGTTTTATCACGGAAAAACTTCGGCCAAAGTGGGGATTTTGGAAAGCTCAGTTTTTGTGTTTGCATGTGAACGAGGTCAAACGTCACAGTGCGCGACTAAAGATGCTTCACGTCACGTGAGCGTCCTATGGGACGTATGCGGACGGCGTATTCATGCGGGTTCATATAAACAGAAACTTTTTTGAAAACGACCTTGTGTGTACAACGTTATTTTTGAAAAGGGAGGGGCAGAAATATGTTTCTGTAAATACCCGGCTATGTGTAAAAGGGGCCTGAGATTATGTTAGTATGGCCACTGAAAACTCTGTGCTATTTAAACCGCGAGGCCCAACTGCCCAACAGCCGCCACTGCTCCAGATTCAGGAATTGGGCTGGAAAGATCACTGCAGAGCCGGAACACTCCGGACACCAGCTGGTCCAACTCCTCCCCAGAGATCCGTACGCCAAAACCAGCCGACCCAGCGGTACTCGCGATATCTGTAATAATATTACAAAGGTTCTGTTGCGTCATCCTTTCAGCTCGTGGCTTGTTTACTGTGACCTTTTCCCACGCGCGACGTGTTATCCATCTCCACCCTTTGATGGTGCAGTTGTTAGTGTCAGCGAAGGTCATTTCTCTACAATAAATGAGGCCATACTTTTGACTGATAGTTTGATTCCCATGTTTAAAGAAAAGGGTAAATAATGCTATTCTTTACGGGAAAATGTTGAATGACAAAGAACCAAATCATGTGGTTTACAATCTAGAATCTGGTATTCCAATTTATTTTTCAAAACACAGGGTCCATCCACATGTGGACCAATGGATTTTAATGACATTTCTATGACTTAAAACAAAATACTTCATTTAAGAAACATACTCAGGTAAAAAAAAACATTATTTTTCGCATACATGCCATTTAAATAGCATTTTAAACATAGCAGATTCATTCAATTAAGATAACAAATGTCTGCCCTGCTCAAAGTACCAGCTTCAACACAATACTTTTAGTGTTTCCTTTAGCTTAGTTGTACGTGAAGAAAATAGCTGGCATGTCAGTATGAGTGTCTTATGTGTGTGCACTGCCTATGAAGTAGTGATTGCAATGGTTACGGTTAGGGTTGAGTAATAAACTGTTGGATTGAGAGAGAACTTTTTTACCCTTTCTTTAAAACGTTGCTACTTGAAACCTAAAAGTGAAGTAAACCTTCATTTACAGTTGGAAGACACACGCATGTACCGAGTTGAAAGTTGCTGGCCTCCCCGACACGTCCCAAATGGACCCCAGACGGGGGACATGGTGTCAGTCCAAGGCATCGGGCCACTGACCAAGGGTTGGCATTTGACAAGTTGGGAGTACTGGAAGTTTTTTTTTGATTTTTTTGGGGAGTTTTTCCTGATACGATGTGAGGTCAAAGGTCAGGGATGTCTTATGTGTACGGATTGTAAAGCCCTCTGAGGCAAATTTAAAATTTTTGATGTAGGGCTATATAAAATAAACTTAAATGTATTGTGTTTTAACGACAAGAAAATATAAGCCTGGTCACAACTTGTTATCCTGGGAGAGGAATAAGACTTCCATGTACAGTTTTGACCGTCGATCAATGTTTTTTTCTTCTTTTTATTTCCATTGCTGACACTAATAGTGCAAGTAATACATCAATTACTGTCAAAGTAATAAAAAGGAAGAGCCAGAACTTTAAAATGTGGTCACACGGTCCAACTTGGTGCCTCTGAGGATGAGACGGTATCCGTCTAAGACGGCATGTGAGCCAACGCATATTGAACTTGCAGGTATTTATTTAGCCTGTAGAGCAGGTGGCAGCATCACAGTGGAGTTAAGGTAAGGTGTGAATCAACAATGGAATCTGAATTCAGACTGGCACCCTGGCTTAAGGCAGCAGATTGTGAGGCTGCACTTCTTCACCATTAGCCGAAGGTAAAAGGTCACGATCTAACAGCAAGGCAATTAATTTTTTCGCAAATACCAAGTCATAATAAGCTTCAACCTCTCGCCACTTTGCTTAATGCATCCAGGCGAAGAGCCAGTGTCATAATCAGATTGTACAGCAACAGTTCAGAAATATTGTTGTTACAATATATTCTTCAGGCCACATTTACACATAGCCGGGTATTTACAGAAACAAATATTTCTGCCCCTCCGCTTTCAAATATAACATTGTACACACAAGGTTGTTTTCAAAAAAGTTTCTGTTTATATGAACCCGCATAAATACGCCGTCCGCTTACGTCCCATAGGACGCTCACGTGACGTGAAGCATCTTTAGTCGCACACTGTGACGTCTGACAACCTAAAACTCAGTTTGACCTCGTTCACACGCAAACACAAGAACTGAGTTTTCAGAAATGATCGTTTTCCGTGATAAAACCTCAGTTTTTGTGTAAATGAAAGGCCAAAACGCATGAAAATATATGCGTTTTCCCATTGTGTAAACGGGGTCTAAATTGAAAGAAACTGAACCGACGTGACTTCCGTGTCCTCGGTAGCTATGGTCCTGGAACAGACACGTAAATGCAGAATTTACAGGAGTATTAACAGTTTCTGGCACTTTTCTGTTCCCTTCTCCTCCTCAGACCCGACCTCTCCTCGACTTCCATCCATCATTATTTTGGCCGGCTTTCCTCTTTCATGCCATCGATTTAAAATCTAAGTGGCGTCTCGCTGCGCATCCTCCCGTCGACTTACTACTAAAATGATGGTTCTTGTCACTCAGACACACAGAAGCCAATCACCAACCACTTTCCCGTCAATCCTTTAAATCAAAAGCTTCCCCGGTGGTCCGCTGCCTCCACCTCCTGCTGCTGATCAAGAGTGCATGTACAGTACAGCAGCCGAGTGACAAAGGTCAGGGCGGGATCTGACAATGTGCCTTGCAATGGCAAAAAAATGTCCATTTTACACCATGAAATGCCAAATGATATATAAATATAATTTTAACATCATAATTTGAGTCATGGTAAAATGTTATTCTGATAAGAGTACAGCTTACCTTTTTTTATTGATGAATTGAATTAATGTACAACTCTTGGTCCATTTCGTTTCATTATCCTGTAATTGCAACTTCGGTCCACAGTTGTCGCTATGGAGCAAATGTTAAACGGTATTGATTTAACTCTGTATAGCAGCTTGAAATATGTTAAGTCATATATCTTACCGATTTAATACAACTGTGTACATTTATTATAATTTACTTTGAATGTGTATTTAAGGTAATTCATGTGTTGTTCCTATATTTGAGAGCGTTGATCACCTGTGCAAATATGAACTGTGAAGGGAGGAGAGTGTCCTTTTGGAAGAGAGGGCTGTCTCTTTAACAGTGTATGTGTCTCTTTAAGAGAGCACTGTCTCTTTAAAGAGAGGGGTGCTGTCCCTTTAAGAGAAGGGCGCTGCGATGTCTCTTTAAGAGGAGAGTGCTCTCTCTTTAAGAGAGGGTTTAGGGGCAGGTGCAGTAAGCAGGCTGAAACAACGTATGCTTATTTTTAAGCGGGAACTTGTTAAATAAAAGTTATTAAAAGTTTCTGAACAGTTCATGTTAACGGTGCAACATCTGCACATTGGAGTGAAATCCATATGAAATCTGCCACTGTTGGGGTGAATCTGCATTGGGTCAACCTTTGAAAGGCAATGTCATCCTTATACAAAAGGATAGTTTAAATCTCAAGAGATGAATACGAATTATGAAGGACGGACAATATTCGGCAGACAGAGTTGAAACAAGTTGAAACACTGACGTCAGATAAAGATTGCAAAGAGATGAGATGGCTCAAGGCGTAATGGAGGCAAGCTGTGATCATCTATATCAAAAAAAAATCCCCCTCAGTCAAATTATTTAACCATTTTTGTAGGAAAATCGTCGACACATTATACGGAGCAATCACTGCTCGGTTGTACGACATCGTTCAGTCTAACGAGACAACTGGAAGAGAGGAGCCGGCAACCTGCTTAGTATTGAACACAAAAACGACTAAATGAACTCCTATTAGCCAAAAAAAAACACACTCGACAGTATATAAAGCGGCAGTAAATTAAGCTAGAGGGTAAACGAGGATTCAGAGCACATTGACACATCTTCAAGTGGTACACTTGTGCTTATTTAGTCATCTTTAAACTATCTTTTTTTTGGTCACAGCTCCATCATCATGTGCTCAGTGGAAATAACAGCTTTGCATCCGACGCCCGTGGTAGGATACAAAGTCCTCCTTCCTCAACATTAGCATGCTTATTCTCTTTGATCATGGGATCTGTCAGATCTGTGGGAGACAACCGCCATCTTTAGAAAAACAAAAAAACATGAGTCATGCAGCTGGGGTCTCTCGTCACCAGAGCCCGGCCTCGAGGCCGCATTATTAAAACTGCGGTGTGTTTTACGGGGGCCGCCGCAGAGCATATAGCATCACGCGATATTAGCTCGCTAGAAACGCTGCTGCTAACACGGTTTACGAACTAAAGCTCAACTTTTAGCTGTTTAGGAAACCAGAGTTTAAACTTTAAACTCTGTGGACTTTAAGACTAATACGTACATTATCATTCACACCCTAATGTGGAAACTCAAAGGACACTTTTCACACCTCATTATATACACTATCATTCAAAAGTGTGGGGTCACTTAGAAATGTCCTTATTTTTTAAAGAAAAGCAATTTTTTTCATTGAAGATAACATGACATTAATCATAAATACACTATATATATTGTTAATGTGGTAAATGACTATTCTCTGTTTTTTAATGAAATCTCTACAGATGTGTATAGAGGCTCATCTCCAGTGTTTTGCCTTAGAAGGCTAATGGAGGGGTAGAATACCCTTGAAACCCCTTTTTGAGCGCAGCTGAAAACAGTTATACTGGTGAGAGAAGCTATAAAACTTGCCTTCTTTTGAAGAACGATATTAATAAAAAATAAAAAAATCATTATTTCCAATTGTCTTGACTACATTTTCTATTAATTTTGCATTAAGTGTGAGTTTTCATGTAAAACACCAAATTGTCCGGGTGACATTTTGAATGGTAGTGTACAATGAGAGAAAACTTCTTCATGGTAACTTTAAACTTAAAAAGGTTCCTCAGGTTTTTGGGATCTGGCTTTTGGAATCCCACAAGGACCTGTCAAGTATAAACATGCCACTGCCTTCTTCACCTCCCTCTCTTCTTACAAGATGAAGACAACCCCTGAAGACTTGAATATTGAGAGTGCTTTGGCGAATGTACCCACTCTTGCAATGAAGCATTTAGTCATTTGAGGATTCCTGTCAGAAGTCACGTGTGGAGACGACAGCATGGCTGGGCTTATTCCCATCTTCCCTCCGTCTTTTCTTTCTATCTTCCTTCCCCATCCTCTCTATGTCGTACACCGACTATCTCCCCCTCGTCGCTGACCCTCAAAGAGTGCCCAGTTCTATCTGTCTGCCATTGTCTACCAGCACAAGAATACCAATGTCCAGCGGCTCAAAGCAATCAATTCCTTCGAGGTAGATCCACTGTGTGTCTGACATCGGCTTCCCTGATTATTGTCTCCAAATGCTAGCCGATCAATAGCAGCCACCACCTCGCCTTCCCAACACAAAAAAAACCCTTGTATAATACTTAAAGCCCCCGGTTTTGAAAGCGCTTCGACCCAAATCGACCACAGAGTCCAATAGAAACCTCTATTGTTGCTTCTGAATGATTTTGATGCAGTTATTTCGTGAATAGAGATGTCAGAAGAGGGATTATCCGTAGTGTATTGAAGAGTAACTTCACCGCCTTAAATAATCTATAATAATTTGGGAAAAAAAATCCAAATCAAAAGCTTTGGAATTACATAACTTCCTTGGCCGATGAGTGAAGGTGGCAGCGCTACCAAGATGATGCAACTTGTTAAATCCCGGCCAATCTGTACCCGGGGGTTTATAAGGTGGGAGCTAACTGCTTTTTCCCCATGTATCTAATTTCAACTGACTATAAGATACTCGTGAACGTCCCCATGTTCACCCATAACGCCACCACCAATGCACCAGGCTCTGGCGGATCATAGGCCGTTTCTCAATTCAAAGTACACAACTGCAGACTTGTGTTTTTTTGGAGTCTGGTCCTGGGAGTCCAGACTCCGGAGGACAGGAGGACGGTCTTTCTGCGATTGGAACGGCTGCTTATTTGATGAGGTCACCACATCAGCTGTTCTTGCTCCTGAGTTTACTCTAATTATTCATTGTAAATTATGTTTTACAGTCAAATAAACAAAACATCCTAAAATGACATTCCATGACTCCAGAAGAGTAGTATTTATAAAAAAGTTTATTTTCTCCTCCGCTATTGTTTCCGGTTGCTGGTGAAATGCATTCTGGGATTATCGGCTTGCCAGAGTACGCACAAGTCTCCTCTGATGCATCCTGGGTAAAGTGGGAGGATCAAGTTACATCCGGGCATTTGGACCGTGCTTTGCGTGAAGAGAACTTTGAATGTGAACCCGGGCTGAGACTGATGACGAGACACGAGTCCACAAGTAGAGGAAAGGACACAAGTAGAGGAAAGGACGCACAAGTACGCTGATTGAGAAACGGCCATAGGCTGCGTACAGCCCAAATCCACCATCGGCTGATGTGTACCCCCCTTGGATTCTTACCGGAATCCGGTCTGTCGCTCCTGGACCTGGGGGGAGGGTGTTGGCGAGCCGGCAACCCGGATCACCTGGCCCACTTGCATCAAAGGACAATCCCTCCGGTAGTGCCCAGGCTGCCCGCACCTCCAACCCTCCTGCCCTGGTGTTTGAGAGCCTCCCTGTGGGCTGGGAAAGGTGCCGGTGTCGTCTGGGGTCGAAGGATCGGAGAAGCCCGGGTTGAGAGTGTCGACCGCGGAGCCGACACGGCCCGAACCCAGGAGCCGCGGTGGGAGCCACCTCTGACCACTGAGGCATGTTCTGAAATATAAATGATACCCTACGTCAACTCGTTGATGTCTGCTTCACAGGACTGAACGGAGTGGACGGGGAGACGATGGCAACACGTGCTGCGTCGTGCTGCCGCGGGCGACCTCGATGCCCGAAGCAAGCGTGACGCTACTATTCTGTACGTCCACATCCTACTTCCTACTTTCTACTCCCGTCCTTTGCTGACATTTATAGATTCACTTCAATTTATTTTATTTTATACAGCATATTCACATATTAGGAGTTTGCCCTAGGGCTTTACAATCTGTGCACATACAACATCCCTGACCTTTGACCTCACATCGGATCAGGAAAAAACTCCAGAGAAATAGAGAAAACGCTTTTTAACGGCGAGAATAAAGTGAAGAAACCTTCCAGAGAGCAATAGAGGAGGATCCCCCTCCAGGATGGACAGAAGCAATAGATGTCATGTGTATCTCAACTTATTTTGATGAATCTCACTTCAGGTTAGATTCATCAAAATAAGTATGCACAGTAAAAAAAAAATGAGCGCCGGGCCGGTCCACAAACCTCGCTCTCGGACTAAATGCTTGTCCACCGGAATAAAAAAAGAGCTAAACAGCAATACGACTGACCTCTAATCATTACAGCTTCATTTGTAGAACTTAACTGCGCTGCTGGGCATCCATCCAAACTGTCAACAAGCCTTTCCTGGAAGCCGCTGATAAAGAGTGATGTTTAAGTGAGTGGACGCCTCGACCTCCTGCGAAGGTAAGAACCTGTACGCAGTGAGTAGATGGCACAGTGTGTGAGGTACGTGAGCGCCGCTACCCGGGCTTACCCGCTACAAACTCACACAGCTGGATATATATAAGAAAACTAAACTGGTTGATCTGAAATTGTACATCATTTCCCCGGTCTTAAGAGTACACAGGGGACGGATCCACAGCCACAAGGGGGGCTTCGGTGCAGAGAGCGCAGGTGAATGGGATCGTGCTGCATTGTACGGTTCCTGAATTCCTCATTCATGTTTGATTGATGTATATCACTTTGTATTTGAAAGCCTGGAGGGGTTTGATTAAAATAACTCTTTAAGTGATGGATAGGGTGTGCAACTGCACCACAAGGTACTACATCTCTTCCATCTTGGTTATCAGAAGCCTAAACACCGGAGCGTTTGAGTCGGGCCCAATCAACCGGCTGTCGGACGCCACAGCAGCTGCCAGAAGCAAAAGGTTAATGGAAAGGTTAATGATCTCAAGACCCTTGATGCAACGGTGACGTGGCGTGTTCTGATCATTTGAATATTGTTACTGTTGTGCATGTGTTTCACGTTGACTGAGCGGTACAATGTGAAACACAGGAGACTGAAGAATTTCCTCTTGATGGTCTTATAGTTAGAGGTGAGTCAGGTTCACCTGGTCCAGACCCTAGAGATGCTGCTATAGGCTGAGAGGCTGCTGGGGGACGCTTAGGATACACTGAACACCTATCTCCTCTTCTCTCTCTCTCTACTTATGTATGGATTTACATCTCTCCATCACACATTATTAACTCTACTTCCTACCCAGAGTCTTTGTGACGTCACGTCTCATTGGACCTGTCTGGATCTGATACCTCCTGTCTGGTGGTCCAGGTGTGTGTGTGTGTGTGTGTGTGTGTCGTCTTCCCCACTTTCAACCCCCATACTTCCGGCACCCTTGTTTGCACCAGCATTGATCTTAGCCTCTATCTTGATCTCAACAAGACACCTCGTGAAGCTTCATGACGGCATTGAGTCTCTACAGCTTTCCCCGGAAACTAAAAACACATCTTTTCCGACTATATCTGGATTAAAACCCAGTTTAGCACTTCAGTGGCACTTAAATAGCTCTTATTATGGTACTTTTGTAGTTCGACTAAGAGGAAATGTTACTTTCTGTATTCTTGTGGTTCTTAGTTTGTACTCTAGGTTGAAATGCACTTATTGTAAATCGCTTTGGATAAAAGTGTCTGCTAAATGACATGTAATGTATTGTAATCTTGCAACTCTTGCGATTGTTTTCCCTTACCGAATCTTTCCACCGATGAGGAAGAAACAAACAGCTGGAAGACCTCCTCAGCGGTAGTTCCTTTCTCCAGTGGGGCGTCTCTGGGATTTCTTTTTGCCGCGATGACTCACACACAGACTCCCGGTACTTTGCTATCGCGCCTGTTAAGATACCCGTTTCCAGAAGGACATCACTGTAAAATCCTTAACAGGGGTGCACTTGATATGTAATGTGAATTGATGCATGCATTTTTATTTTTATTTTTCTGTGTGTGGCTGTGCATATGCAAGCCAGTGTTTGCCTGTTTGTCTCTGTGTGCAGGAGCGTGAAGGGGAGCGTAATGGCCTACGAGGCACGCTGTGTATCAACTGGTGACATGTGGCCAGGGGAGGAGAAAAAAAAGAGCCCTCCAAATCCCTGTTTTAACATCTGCCCTGAGGACACACAGAGTACACAGACCAGCCGCGTCCAAACATTTCTCACTTTGTACCCTTCCAAACTAAATAACAAACTGAATAACCCTGCGCCAGGCACCGCTGCATTACGGGGTCGTCGTGGCATGAGGGCCGGCCAGGAAACGACTCCGGCAGAGCAGCACGTCTGAGATTTGTTGATTGGTATTGTTCAAGCAACTAGACCATAGGTCGCTAACTGGCGGACCGCGGCCCGGGTCCGGACCCAGAAGCCGTCCCATCCGGACCCGGAGGGAAAAAGGAAAAGAAACCTCCAGGAGAGCAACAGAGGAGGATTCCTCTCCAGGATGGACAAAATAATAGATACCTACCTACCTACCTTCCTTCCTAACTACCTACCTACCTCGCTCCAGGAGAACAACAGAGGAGGATCCCTCTCCAGGATGGACAAAATAATAGATACCTACCTACCTACCTCGCTCGCTCCAGGAGAACAACAGAGGAGGATTCCTCTTCAGGATGGACAGAATAATAGATACCTACCTACCTATCTACCTACCTTCCTATTTACCTACCTATCTACCTACCTTCCTACCTTCCTTCCTACCTACCTTCAAACCTACCTACCTACCTTCCTACCTCCCTCCAGGAGAGCAACAGAGGAGGATCCCTCTCCAGGATGGACAAAATAATAGATACCTACCTACCTACCTTCCTTCCTAACTAACTACCTACCTATCTACATATACCTATCTACCTATACCTACCTTCCTCCCTCCCTGCAGGAGAGCAACAGAGGAGGATACCTCTCCAGGATGGACAACATAATAGATGTCATGTGACCTGAATGAACCTTTACAGAGTTACATAACCACATTGAATGAGTATGACAGGGTGCACGAATAGTTCATGCTCAAGAGAGAATGGCTGTGTGGGGTTTCTTTTACAGTCAAGAGGGAGACGGAGAGAAACTCCACATGGCAGCTATTGTGCTGTGAGCAATGGCTGCATCTTTAAAATGGTTCAGTATGTATGGCTCTACTGTACCATGTCGTGCTGTATGTGAATAATCCTTTTTTTCCCCGGTATTTGAAAGCATCACGCCAGTGGTTTTTATCTTTTGAGCCGTCTGCATGAAAGCACTTCCCGTTCAGTACGTAATAAAACACATTTTGTTAGTTTGCCAACAAATACAAAATACAACATGTTCAAGGAGGCTGAGGAGGGGTGTGTTGTCATTGATGAACAAGTAAAAAATAGCTTTGAGTAATTAGGGTAGATTATTTTAATCACTGCACAACAAAAATAAAGCTGAAAAGACGGTGAACAATATGGTCTTTCTGTCTTATTTATTGAATGTGTTTATGTAACTCTGTAATGCACATGACATCTATTACTTGTGGTATTATTTGTGGTATTACTCATGATACTACTTATAGTATTACTCGTGGTATTACTCATGGTATTACATATGGTATTACTTGTGATATTACTCATGATACTACTTTTAGTATTACTCATGGTATTACATGTGGTATTACATGTGGTATTACTTGTGGTTTTACTCATGATACTACTTATAGTATTACTTATCGTATTACTCTTAGTATTACTTATGGTATTACTTATAGTATTACTTAGAGTATTACTTATAGTGTTAATCGTGGTATTACTTATAGTATTACATGTGGTTTTACGTGTGGTTTTACTCATGATGTTACTTATAGTATTACTTGTCTTATAGTATTACTCATGGTATGACTCATAGTATTATTCCTGGTATTACTCATGATACTACTTATACTATTACTTATAGTATTACTCATGGTATGACTCATAGTATTACTCATGATACTACTTATAATATTACTTACAGTATTACTCATGGCTTTACTCATAATATTACTTATAGTATTACTCATGGCTTTACTCATAATATTACTTGTAGTATTACTCATGGTATTTTTGTAGTTTGGTCTTCTTCAAGAAATGTAACTTTCTTGATTCTAGTTGTTCTGAGTTATTCTTCATGGTTGATGAACTTATTGTAAGACGCTCTGGATCAAAGTGTCTGCTGAGTGATGTAACGTAACGTTACGTAATAATGCAGCTTTAACTCTCCCGCCTGCATCCACAGTAGTCGGCCAAATGTAAAGTAAACACGATCTAACATGAGAAACAACACTGAGGCGGGAGTACACTGCAAAAATTAAAATCTAAGTAAAATGAAATATCTCAAATTAAGTTTTTTGTTTTTTGACTGACAAGATATTTCTTCTTACAAGGCAGTTTTAATGTTGGAGCATTTCACTTGTTTTAAGAAATCTTGGCAAGTCAAATTTTCCTGTTCTGTTGGCAGATAATTTGGCTTATTTCAAGTAATATTCCCTCATTTTGTTACTTTTTTTTCCTTGTTTTTTTAGGCTCAATTTTTGCAGTGTATTAAAACCAGAGCGCTGCAATAGCCGTAACACATTTACCAAAGTCGTCCCAGGTTGAAGTGGCAGAGCTTCATTCAGGTTTATTTTCAATGACGAGCAACAAAGCCCGGGGCGTGAACAAACGGGTGGCGTGAGGGGTGAAGAAGGGCCTGGAAGAGGTTGTGTTGCGGTACCGGGTAACGCAAACTACTTCTGTCTCATACGGGCACTTACGTGTAAATTGCAGAGCATCCTCGTTGAACCCGAACTGCAGCAATCATAAAAGGCAAGCAGTAAAGCAAAGTACATTTGGGTATAAGAGGTAAACTGATCTGCCCATAGCGGCCGATCGACGGACGTGTCTGGGAGCTTCATCTCCTTCCAGACAATCAAAATACGTAACCTTTATGGCTCCGCCGTAATGGATTTGTTGGTATCCGAGCCCCGGCCTCGGGAGGCGGCCGGCGTTCTGTGACGACTTTATCCAGACGGCGAGGACCGCGATGGAGGGAGTCACAATGCGCTGCTGTGATGCCTGAGGAGGCAGAATGTGATTATTAAGAATGCGTTACGCAGATCTGTGTAAACCTTTTGGCAGTCGACAAGTTTTCTATTGTTTCTCTTCTTCTGATGAGTGATCAGTGATGAGTGTTCAGCATCAGGGCGCCACGAGGAGAGTGAGCACGTTTCAGAGGTTACTGCTTTCTTTATGTGTGTTGCATATTACTGATAGTATTATTCATGGTATTACGTATGGTATTACTCACGGTATTATTCATGGTATTACGTATGGTATTACTCATGGTATTATTCATGGTAATACTTGTGGTATTATTCATGGTAATACTCATGGTATTATTCATGGTAATACTCATGGTAATATCTATGGTATTATTCATAGTATTACTCATGGTATTACTTATGGTAATATCCATGGTATTATTCATGGTATTACTTGTGGTATTACTCATGGTATTACTTATGGTAATATTCATGGTATTATGTATGGTATTACTCATGGGATTACTTATATTATTATTATATTATTACTTATAGTATTACTCATGGTATTACGTCTGTTATTACTTCTCGTATTACTCAAGGTATTACTTATAGTATTACTTATGATATTACGTATGATATTATTTATGGTATTACTTGTGGTATTATTCATTGTACTACTTATAGTATTACTGATGGTATTACACATGGTATTACTTATAGTATTACTCATGGTATTACTTGTGGTATTACTCATGGTAATACTTATGATATTACTTATGATATTACTCATGGTATTACTTCTAGTATTACTCATGGTATTACTCATGGTATTACTCGTGGTATTACTTATGGTTTTCTATCGTGTGTTTTCTTCTTCTGAGTGGTGTTAAACGTCAGGAGTAAAGCGTGAACACGTTTCTGTCGTCACGTCTCTCTTTATATTTGTTGCATATTCAGTTCCGTTGTGTTTGTTTTATGGTTGCATCTGGAGTTTGAACAACGTGAGTTTCAAAAGGAGATGAAATGACTCGTCTCACTTGGGTCGGGTTGCTTTGAGCAGAGTATATTAATTTGATGTTTTCTATGTGAATAAATTGTGATGACGATAATTTACAACATGGGGGAAAGGGGCTCGAGTACGAGTCATTTGAGTTCTCTGGAAAGGTCGGTGCAGCAAAATAACTGCAGATAAAGCGGTGCAGATATTCAATCCAGGACTAATTGCTTTAATAGCTCAGTGAGGCAGTTTATGGGCAAGAAGCCCAATAAGTCTGTCATTTCGTAGCATACGAGATGTGGAAAGGCAGAGTGCTGTTGTGCATAATTGCACACTCATAATTACAGAAAATAGCAGACGACTTGAAGTTTTTAAAAAAAAAATAACAAGGCGTTGTCTCCCGCTCGTGGCTGACGTGTATTTAATGCCGCATGGCAAGAAAAAAGACGAAGCCATTAAGCTTCCTGTCATCTGACAAAACAAAGCGCTGCGTAAAATATAAAAAACGTCCAGGGATAAGAAATCAGCAGAGCTCTGATGTCATTTTGAATCTGAACCGGACAGTAGTAGCTTTAAATTCGGGGTTTTAGAGTAGAGAGAACTCTCTGCTTCCCCTCACACCAAATGAATGGAGTTTGGAGCAGACGGGATATTTACTGCTTTCATTTAGTTGTGCGACAGCAGCGTATTGGTTATTGTGTTCCATTATTACTGCTTCCAACTGGGGCTAATTTATTTAGATTAAACAGCACAGTTGTTTCTTTAATGCCTTTAAAAAAAAAGGAAAATAACAGGACAAAAACATTATATTGTTAGAGGTGGGGAGTGGGAAACAATCGTATAGAGAGATGTATTGTTTCTTTGTGACGATATAATGCACGACAAGGTTGATTACAAAAGACAAACACCAAAAGTTCTGCGACTGCTCTCGCCTGGAGGGGTTGGGCACGGTAATTTGGTCACATCACGAACACACGGTGCTTCATCCTTACTATGTATCTCTAATAAAGAAAATTACTCACACATTTGTCAACACCGGGCGGCAACCTCCGGTTATTAAAAGTGAAGCCAGTGCGGAAGTGTCATCCACTTGCATTCTCTCCACAAGGCGACTCCTCTGAAGTCCGATGGCGTGGAAGTCTCTGAGAAAAAGGCCAACACTCTCACTCGATTCATTACATTACATTACATGTCATTCAAATAAATGATTATTATTTAGCAGACGCTTTTATCCAAGCGACTTACATTAAGTGCTATAAATAACTATTGAAATCTCTCTACTCTACATTAATATATATTATTATAATGTTTTCTTTCCATTGATATCTGATTGATATATTTTACACTGAACTAGTTCATCTTTATCTCAGTGATAGAGTACAAATGAGCATAAAATATCACTATGACCTTAAAATTCTGTCTTTAACAATAGATATCCGGAGCCCCACTTTTTTTTTTAACCACACATAACGACCCCCCCCCCCCCCCCCCTTCTTTGAATCCTACAAACGCCCCTGATGCAACACATGAACATGGGGCAGATCGCTGATGCTAATCCAAACAATGCTACTTACTTCCAAGATTGGCAAACCAAACTTCCTCCACTAAGGAGATAACACGGATGCTGAGGAAGTTTAACAAATACGTTAACCGAGCCGAGTCACTTTTAACAGATACTGGAACTAACTGCAATACATCCCCAGTAGTAGCACTGAAAAGCTAGTTCCAGACTGACCCTGGAATGAAAAGCTGAATAATAAGTTGACAAAGATCTCACATTAGACACGTAGCGATGACTTGGCACTTCTATCATCTTGAAAGGTAACCGTGTGTTTTATGACCTTATAAATGTGTCTGAGACTCAAACCATGGATCACATTGGTAAGTAGCTGCCTCCAGACCTGCGGACCCCCCACTGCCGTCCTCTTATAACTCCTGTTTAAGTACCTGGATAGATTTCCATTCTTTAAATCTTGATTCATATATCTTCTTCCCAGCCAGAGCCAGACTTAGTGTGGCCTGAAGTAACCCTTAAACCATGAAACCTGAGGTCCATGAGTGAACTCACAGTATTAAAGTATGTGACTACAAATTCAAGCCACACACACACACACTGAACTCTGACCCGTTAACCTGGAGCGTCTCAGCTTTTCTCTCTTTAAGGAAGCTATTAAGGTAAACAACCCCCCAACCCCCCCACCCCTATACTTCCCAAAGGGCGTTAGTTGAAACTCTCTTAATACCTTCATATTTGGATATGCAGCCAGGTGTTCTGAGACAACACTTTGCATATAGACAGAGGCTGTCTGAGGGTATTATGTCTCAAACACACAACACATGGGGGATTGTCCCCTCGTCAGAGGAACGGTACCTTTCAATCACTGGCCATCCCATTACCTGCATTATGAATACTGAATGGTGGAATTATCCCTGTGTAAATGAACATTTCTACAGAATCTATGTAAACATGGAGAAAGCTTTGAATTTGCAGACGGTCCAATTTCCACTATAAAAAAGTATTAAAATGGGGTATGAACTTTAGGAAATTCTAAGGATTCTAGCTTTAATTAAAGCACACGTAACACATGAATGTTTTCTTTCTCCGATATTTAGAATGTCGTATAATTATCCTTAAATATTGTGCCAATGGCACCTTTAAAATGTTTTAAAAAACCACAGAAATAACTCGTATTATCTCTTTGAAATGAAAAGTATGTGCTTATAAACATATTCCTGAAGTGTTTTCCAGAAAGGCATTTCTAAATCTTACTAGACTGTGATGTCAAATTGTTATTGCTTTTGAATTGATCCATTAAACAAACAGACATTTGCTGCAGAACATAAAATCAAACACCAAATCCAATAGCATCGTCTGACCGGGAGCCAGAGCTCATTGATGAATTCATTCGACGCTTCCTGTCGGCAGATAACCGACTGACCGCTCAGCTGAATGTTTTATAGACCCGCTGATTGTCCGCCTAAAGCTAATTAAAATGAAATTATGCCAGTTCCAGTAATACTGAAAGGAGTTGCACAAAGCAGTGTTCGGGTCCTGTTAGCAGTCCAAACCCTTCTGCTCTTTGCGTCATATGCTTCACTGTATTTTGCATTTTTTTGTACTTCGCCATGGGTCAAGTGTATTGAATATTTCACCGTCAGTGTAAATAAATTACCATGTATTCTGCTTCGTCTACCACTTGATGGACAACGAACCAAATCTCTTTTATCTCCTTGAGTCTGAACCGGTCCAAACAAGAAGAAAAAAGCCCATGATAATAAATCCCTCGGGCCCAGGAGCCGCCACCCTGCGCGGGAGAGGATTAACGGTCCCATGTCATGAATAGGTAATAGAGGAAAAGCATCCCTCGCAAAAAAAGATCCTTCCTCCAGAGTGATATGCTGGCACTGTTGTCGTGATCGGTCATTTCAAAAGAGACAAGAGACTTGACGGGATGTGTAAAGACTTTTTCCTCCTAATGACACACAGGGCAAAGGGTTTTCATTTAGACCATACCTCGTTGCTTTAGCTAGAAACCTGTCAATCTTAGTCAACCCGCAATAAAGCACACATTTTTTGGTCTAATTTTATTGAAACAAGACCATAATCAAAATGAACATCATGGTGTATCGATAGAAGACTTGAAACTCGCATTTGAGACCATGAACTTCTGTTTACGATGTTTACTGAGGTAATAACTCAACTCAGAAGCCATTTTTCTCATACACTTCCATCCGATAGGACTTTTTACAACTGGAGGAGTCGCCCCCTGCTGATCAGTAGAGAGAATGCACGTTCTAAGACACTTCCACATTGGCTTCATTCAGCAGAACCGGAGGTTACCGCCTGAAACTGACTCTCCGAGTCGACTTATGAAGGGGCTTTGTTCTCTGTTCAGTACTACACGATTGAGGGGTTGACTCCACACGGCTCTCAACGTGATGCTAACTGCGCTAGCGACTTGCAGCAAACTGTGGAAATTGCGCAAACAAGAGCAAACAATGTTACCTGAGGGGGAAAACCGTCATTCTCTGTACAGAACGCCATACCTCCACCATATCCTGACAAAGTGCAATAGATATTTACTGCTAAATCAATATCCTGAATGTATTTTACTGGATAGAACCATACATTTTCACCGTGTCGTATGCAAAGAAAACATTGCTTTTGGCAATATAGATTTTACTGTGAAACTTCTGTTAAACAAGTGGCGATTACCAGTTAATAATACTTGTGAAACATGGGTAACTGTGAGTAGCATTAGCAGTCAAATATTAGCTAGTGACTGTACAGTCATGAGCTAGGTAGCTGTCAACCTCGCAGTGTGTGTCCTCTGATATTGTGTGACGGCTTAGCCTCCAACTGTTTCCAAGATTATGTTTAGCTAAGCATTACTGCATTTTACTTACTCATTTATTTGCATCTTAAATTAGTGACGTTTGGACACGTCTCAGATTCTACCACGGAAAGATTAGCGGCCGCTAAGGCGTCAGCTAACGGGGAAACAAGTCCAGTAGAATAAAAACAAAAAAATATGCATTTGTTCACAATTGAAATTGCCATTGTTTTTTTTTTAAGAAAATGAGCATTTCATTAATGAATGAATAGCGTGCAAAGGCCCGTGTGGCAAAGCTCAGCGACTGCATCTGACGCCCCGTGACGACAGCAACGCATTGCCGTTTATTTTTCCTAAACGTGTCCTCCGTTTGACTGGAGGGTTTTCCAGGGGCACGCCCGTGACCCGTCTAACCTCTAAGAGCTTCAAAACATCTTCAGCTGGTTGGGGGCCATTTTAGATGCCGCTGCCTTTTGAGAGTGCATGTTGTCTTGATGGCTGGAGCGGGGGTGGGGGGGGGTGTTTCTACTTGTTTTCCCCTCTCCCCGTCTCTGAGGCTTGCCACGGTGTACCTAATTAAGGCGTAAGAGCATGCTGGGTCAATGTTTAGAAGAGGAGAATACAAGATGGGCTCTTGTTTATTTCTATTTTCTAACAACTCCCTGCTTACAATTAATGCTCCACATATTCACACAACCAAGCTCGCTGGTTCAACATGCATACTATGAATTTTGGCCGCTGGTGGGGTAAGTGTATCCTGGACACTTCAGCTCTGTTGGGGGGGGATTAAATGCACACGTTTTATTCACTTCACCCACCTACATTGTTACAGCCGGCCCGACAATCGAAAAACCCGTGACCTTACAGCTGCAACTGTAACTTCTAGAACCTTTATCTCACCCCAGGGGTGCTCGGATGTATGTGCACGCCATCTGTATATTGCAAAGTCTCCTGATATTGCATCGGCCTAGTTGTAATGCTCCATCCCGATAAACAAATATTAATGAAATAAAACTGCACTGGATGTGCTTTGTGGTAGAGGCACGGAGCACAATATCACTAAATGAAAGAACAGCAGGAGAGAAAAGAAGTGAAGCAATATTGTACCAGCGCCAGGCCTCAGGCACTTAATACTGGTGGGTGAATTCTGTTGCCAGGGCAACAGAGCATCCGGCATTGCAGAAGTGTTTAAATATATTTTTCATGAGATTGTATAAGAATGGGGAAAAAAGAAGGTGAACATAGAGCAGCGTCACTGTGTCCGACTGCAGGAGAGCCACTCCAAGCTCGTCGGGGACCATGTCTCCCTTTACTACCCTATCAGTTATAACTATATCAATGTATATATTTTAAACTCATGTAAATAGCAAAAACTACAGTCGAATTGCCTGTTATATTGCGTAAGTCTGACATCCTATGGCAGTGGTTCTCAACCTATTTAAAGTGAAGTATCCCCGGACCATATATATATATATATATATTATATATATAACAAATATAACGTGCCCCCTTAGAGGGCCTTCACGTACCCCCAGGGGTACACAAACCCCCATTTGAGAACCGTTATCCTATAGTATGCATAGCAGGAAGTGTAAAGGAAATGCATTGTGTGTTGACACATGGAAAAACACTTTAAGCTAAACTAGATACAATTATTCCCGGGCAGATCTTGTTTGACTCCCGATGTGTCGGTAATAATTTCCACGCTTCAAAAGCACATCAAAAGCCTCAGTGGCTGCGACTTAAAATCTCACAGTTGGCTGGCCATCAAATTGTGCGCATCGATGATGATGATGATGATAATGGTGGGTAATCACAGTGACAACACATGCCAAAAAGGATATTTGACATTTTAACATCAAAGAAAGCGGTGACGGCAGTTAGCGACAGGCTCGGGTTACCAGGAGGAAGTTGAGGGCCTAGCTTTGCTTCCGGCAAAGTTTCTAATCTCCCTAACTCTTGTCAAACAGCTTCCAGGGTCTGTGGCGAAACGTTTTGGTTCACGACCCCCTGATACGACCCCCCCCCCAAAAAAAAAAATTCTATGCACAGTGAAAGGTTCATTCAACCGCCGGATGATCTGAGAACAGGTGTTGTTAGGCCTATTTTTTTTTGGGGGGCTTCAGCCAGGAGTACATATAGGAGTTTAGCAGTAATACAATAAATAATTATTGAAATATCTCTATTCTTTGCAATCATGTATATTATTATTATATTCTTTCCATTTAATGGTATATTTGACGCTGAACTAGTTCATCTTTATCTCAGTGATAGAGTCCAAATGAGCATAAAATATCACTATGACCCTGAAATTCTGTTTCTTGTGTTATCAGATACTGAATGCAAGAAAACTACAGAGCAAAATCACTACAATAACTTTCGGATTGAACTAATCTATGAACTGTCTCTAACAATGGATATCCGGGCTACACAGATACATCCTACCACTACCTTTGGGGCTTAGCCCCCCTTTTCTGTCAATCCTACAAATGCCCCTGGTCCAGGATCAGTATGACTCAGCCGATACATCCCAATAGGGATCTGACGATACTTCCCAGTAGCGGGGATATAACTGCTAATCCTTTTGCTCCAAGAAATATGAAATTGCTACTCGATGCCAAAGGATAAGTATCATATATCTTGAGTGAGTGAGCGACTTCAGGCTGGCTGAGAAGCCATATGGCGTCCACACGGGGCCCATCCTTCACTTTCACAAATTCAGGAAAAGGCGCCCAGAGCTGGGATGAGTAGCCAAGAAGCTCTTCTTGTCCGTGTGAGCCGTCCGGATGGATGGAATAGCGGAATAGCGGAATAGCTTGTCCCGCTGATTACAACAGACCAGCCCAGTGGTGCCTTGTGTTTTCAGATCACACCTATTTGTCCTCTACCGTCCCGATTCATCTACTCCCGTCCTGATTGGCTGTCCCAGAGGCGATGGCCCACGATATGGCCGCTGCACTATACATAATGAATTGTCTTCTCTTCACCGGGGTTCTTTCCTCTCCTTTTTTCTTCACAACCACTCCTACCGGGATGCCCACCTGCCATTGTGCTAAATACATTAAATATTTGGCTAACCCGGTGTTCTATCATGTCATGCTACTTGTCGAGAACTGCTACCTTGTGGTATTGCGCATGCGCCAAGTCAATTTTCCGAGTTTGTTTGACAGGCCCATAATGTTTTGCACGTCTGATAACGGTGAGTGACATCCTCAAAATCCAGATTATTTCCCGATTATTTTGGCCTAGTAAAAAGTACATTCAGCATGTATATTGTACAGGTAGTAATAATATGTAGTAATGACATGTAGATTAATGAGTGATAAGCAGTTGCTATTTCTTTTGTGTCAACAAATTATTGTAAACATGAGTTTGTTCACATTATCATAATAAAGCACTGGTTTATTATTAGGGTATTTATTGTTGAAGATAAACACTTTAACAGGGAAAAGTGAAACATTGAACTTTGAAAGAAAAGCATATTTTGATAGTACAATAACATGCGTTAATGTAAGAATGCTAAATTGAATTATATCAGGGGTAGCATATTGTGATAGTACAATAACATCTTATCAGATAGGGTAGCATGAATCGATGGACACAGCTATCGGTTTATGCAGTGGGTAGCAAATTCTGACAAGGCAGCAAAAAATTACCGGCTCAGATGCCAGCCGTCTATCAGGCACAGGGATCCTGGGACGTACTCAGGGATGACATGTAGACAGAGTAGGTCATGGTAGTGATGAAAAACGTTTGTCGACGTCAGATGTTTCCTTCCCGTAAACAGAGGAGCTTTTCTTTCTTTCTACACATTTATTAAAAGGATTTTACAACAAATCCCAAACAGTGTTTTCCAGAGCATCCATAAAGAGAAGTTATCTGAAGTACACTTGAATTGGGGCGACTGTGTGTCAGTGGTTAGCAGGTCAGTCTTCAAATAAAGGGGTTGGGGGTTCAATCCCCGCCCTAGTGGATTTATCCTCGAGCAAGACACTTAACCCTGAATTTCTCCTTGTAGCTGTGTCTATGGTGTATCAATGTAACATGATACACCATAGACATGATACACATGTAAGTCGCTTCGGGTGAAAGCGTCAGCTAAATGACGTGTAATGTAATGAATGCTGATTGCTACGTCTCAATTGAAATAGTGTGAAGATTAATTTGACAGACGTGATTATTTTGAAGTGGATCACACTGCTGTTCATCTGAAGGATGTTGAAAACAAGGTACTTGCTTGATATTCTTAACTGTACAATGAATTACGGTACACTAAGGGCCACAAAGGATACACTGTCCTTTACATTTGGACAACGATTAAATCCATCGATGCTTTTGTAAAAGTGGATTCAGTCTTGAAATGTGAAATTTGAAGGCGACTGCGCCTGAATTGGACGGCAGCCATAGCTTATATCCAGCTTTATGGGAAATATAACCTTCTCTATTACATTATGTCATAGTTAAGCTTATGTCCTACCTGAAAGCAAAACAAGATCTTCAGATCATATGAATCAAGTTAGAAAAAGTAATAAACATGTAAACTGTGTTTCTCATATAACAGTTGTTTTAGGTTAATAGGACTAAAAGAAGCGAGTGAAGTTCTGGTGTATTGAACCAGTTTACGGTAATATATTTTGGCAGATGCAGTGTGGCGCCTGAGGGGGAACAGAACATCAGACAAATGATATGTCAGACCTAAGAGAGATAAGTGTTTGAAAAAGTTTTCGAAAAGTTAAAAATCACTGATGGATGGCTCACTCTCTGGCCCCGCACGAGTTTCAACACATGGATCTTAAAGCAGGCGGAGGTATGCCGAACACTCCCTGGCATTCAATTTCAATTCTGTTGATTATGTATAGCCCAATTTCACAAATTTGTCTCAGAGGGATTACAATCTGAAGATTTATGACTTCTCTGACCTTTGACCTGACTTCAGATAAGGAAAAACTCCCCCCCAAAAATATTTTTTAAATGTCACGGGGAAAAAGTTTGAAGAATAAGCACATTAGTCTTTTATTCAAAGTCATATTTCATCATCTATAGCGTGTACCTATACAGAGTCCCATAATGTGTCCTGATTGCTGGAGCGGCATCCTCCAATGTCCAAAAGTGTCTCTCCTTCAGAAGTTAATGAATAATATTTCCCATTCACACACCCTAATTGACACTCTCATATGCAGAACATGCAGGTGGCCAAAACACAGCAAGTGTGAGCAAAGACCGTATCCACCGTTTGATCTGCTTCATTTTCATGGATACTGACACGTTAAAAAATGGCCCAATCAGCTGTGATCAGAAGGGCTCGGTGCAGTCTAGTCTTGAGTGATGATGATTAGAATATAGATATATATTCTCAGATATCGGTGAACTCTTTTTAACACCAGAGAACCAAAGTCAGAAAATAAAACACAGTATATGTGCTGCGTGTCGGTCAGTTTCTGGGTTTTGCCTCGGGGACGATTGTTGCGTTGATGCAGCAAAACCGCCGACCGGTCTGACCACGTAAAAGAACATAACCTATCATTGGATATTTTCAACATAAGACCATCGTGAACACAAAATCAGAGGCCAAAATGAAGACTCTCAAAGAAAGCACTGTGTGTTGCAGAAATCTGGTCTGTGTTATAACCTACAGAATCCTTATGAAGCTTGAGTGTGTGTTTTGAGGCTCAATGTATTATTGGTATGGGTCATCTGTATCTTCAAGGCCACAGATGTGTCCCCCATCTCTCCGTCAGATGGAATGAAGGTGACTTTCTTTTCATCCCCCCAAAAAGGGAGATCGGAAGAAACTTGTCGCTGAGACACTCTCTACTCTCAAAGATACTCTCTACTCTCAAAGATACTCTCTACCCTCAAAGATACTCTCTACTCTCAAAGATACTCTCTACCTCTAGTCTCAAAGATACTCGCTACTCTCAAAGATACTCTCTACACTCAAAGACATACTCTACTCTCAAAGATACTCTCTACTCTCAAAGATATACTCTATTCTCAAAGATACTCTCTATTCTCAAAGATACTCTCTACCCTCAAAGATACTCTCTATTCTCAAAGATGCTCTCTACTCTCAAAGATACTACCCTCAAAGATACTCTCTACCCTCAACGATACTCTCTACTCTCTGGTCACTTGTTTTTCTTCTTCTTTTATTCAGGATGGAAAACAAACAAGACTCCTTTAATACCTCCCCAGATGTCAGAGGTACTTTCTTTCTTTTCGGTAGAGAGTCGGTTTACCTCGCAGGCGACCGCTTGGCGGAAATTCAAGGAGCGGTGCACTTTGAGAATGATAATCACCTCGCAGTGGATTGTGTGTGACGCCCTCCAGCCTCGCTGATGGATGAGCTGTTGAATCAAAACAAAGACAGATGCTATCTGAATTAACACAATATTCCCTCCAGTTTTCCCCCCCTGCTGTCTCAAAATCCAGGATAGGAATACGAGTTGATGTCAAAGGGGACGGCGGCAGTGACTTCAGACTTTTTTCTTTCCTTTTCAAGACTTTTTAGAAGGGATCCCCGCTGTCAACTGAGAGAGGAAGAGTGTGTGTGTGTGTGTGGGGGCGTCCAAGTGTCCGATTGAAATCCCTCACTGACATTGATTCAATTGAGATCTCCGCGAGGTGAACTCAAATGATGAGATTTACATCGATCCCGCCCTTTGGATTTGGAGTTTGAAAGAAAACGAATGGCACACATATATAGTGGATTCTCCACATGAATGTAATGTTAATGTGACTAAAGGATTCATTAGCATCTCTTTAGCCCTGCGGGGGTAACAACGAGAAAAATTGGACTGTTGCTTAAACTGTGCCATCTCTGGCTTGTTCGATAAAATGTGGACTTTAAAACCAATACGTACATTATCATCCACACCTTAATGTGGAAACTCAAAGGACATTTCACACCTCATTACATACACTACCATTCAAAAGTGTGGGGTCACTTAGAAATGTCTTTATTTTTCAAAGAAAAAGCACTGTTTTTTTCAATGAAAATAACATTAAATTAATCATAAATACACTCGTAAATGACTATTCTCTGGTTTTTAATAAAAAATCTCTACATAGGTGTATAGAGGCTCATTTCCAGTGTTCTACGGGTACATTGTGTCATCACCTTCGAAGACTAACAGAGGGGTAGAAAACCCTTGAAAACCCTTCTTATGTGAGCGCAGCTGAAAACAGTTATGCAGGTGAGAGAAGCTATGAAACTGGCCTTCCAGTTGGGTGGATGGGAAGGAAACAGTTTTTGACCGTGGTAGTGTCACGGTGTTGTTATCAAGGTAACCCTGTGTTGTGCTGTAAGTAACATAATCTATTACAATAGTATACAACGTTGATGAATGTTATGCTACAATGTCACGCATCCAGAATTAAAAGCAAGGAAGAATTGAACAATAAATTTGTTTGTGGCAGAACAGGAGTCCGAACATGTTCCCCCATTCGCCCCCTAGTGGCTTTAATACGTACAGCGGAAACATGTTAAGGCCTCTACACTAACATTTGAAAATAAGCAGTAACATTGATGGTAATATCATTCGCTTTACAGGTATTTGGCCAAAGCATGGCTAGAGATTTAGTTTTTTCGGAGGAAGTGTACTACAAGGCATGAAAAAGGAGTCACGAAAGTTCCTAGAGCAGCTTTAAAAGTGCATTAATCCAGAGATTATACTGGGCAGTACGACTTTACTTCAGATTCCCACAGTGCACAGTTACAGTAAAACTAGAACGATTGGACTGAAAGCTGTTGAGCAAGTAAGCAAAGAGTACAACTTACATGTGGAACCTGTGTGGGGGTTGTAACCGCTTGTTAGATATTCTTCTCCAATCTTTCATTTTCTACATCAGAAACGCAAGTGTTGCATAACCTTTTAAATCCAAACCTTTCTTTGTAATTTGATAACTGTGTTTCAGTCTTTTGGCAGATGTCCAGCCGTGGGGAGTTAATATGTTTCAACCTTTTCAATTATGTGCTCAGCAGGTTATAGGGAGAGATCGTGCAAAGACTTTGATGGTGTAAGCCGATTTTCTCTTTTTCTTCAATCCTAATTGAGTCTCATCGAGCCGCTGATTGGATCCTGATAGGACTCTGTCGTCATCTGATTGCATGCCAGCTGTAGTTAATTTAAAAAAAAATCTAATTAGATCAATCGTCATTGTTAAAGAGATTTATTACTACAAAGTCTTTTAAGCATTTCCACTGAGCTGATGGACCCTTAAGTAAATTAAGAAGGTACAATAATAATGTTTAATTACTGAAAAATGTAATGCATTTAATTATCCTTGTTTTATTGCGGATCTACATTCATGAATTACTTGAAGACCTTAAATTAAATCCTAAATTAATTAATTTTATTAAGCGAGAACAAACGGTTGCCTTACAGCCCCAAAGAATTATGCATCTATTGTTTATTTGAATCAACTCTCATAACCAACTGGTAATCAGCTGAATATGGCGACGCTTCGCTGTGCTGAAGGGCCTTAACGTGGCGGTTCAATTGGCAGGCAAACTCAGTGGTTTATGATGCCCTGAAACACAAAAACAATCACTTCATTTGTCACGCTTAAATTCCTCTGGAACGATACTTCAAATTCCCAAGACATGCAGTCTGTACATTAGAAACTCATTACACGCTTATTACCAGGCAATTAGACAGCAGCGGGCATGTGAGCCAGTTCAATAGATATCTGACACCCCTTGTTATGCTAAATAATTATCTAAAACACTGGGGTGTTGGCTCCGCAGACTGCAGGAGGCATATTTATTGCATATGTCCTTTTTATGTGCCCTCCAGCTTCGAAATTCTCTCTGAATATTAGACTGCAATATAATCTTATCGAGTTATATCAAAGTGAAACTTTTTTTCGAAAAGGTTGGATATCAAGACAGCGTTGAGCGTCTCTCACATCGATATGATGGTTTGTTTATTTGACAACCTTAAGAATAAGTCTTCTAATGCACTTTTACTTTAGTTGGATAACAGTTTTATGCATTTGGAGGTTTATGAGATTTAAACATAACGGCACAGTAGGACATTATGTAAAAAGATTTGACATTTCCGGAAAGACATTTGAGATGGATGAAATAATAATAAAATAAAAAGTGCAAGTCCACATTTTCGAGTGCACCCTTACACAATACAACAAGTAGTCCATCAAAACAAACAGCTACCGTGTGTGTGACTAAACTCCAGGCAGTAACCCTAGGGCTAACCCTAACCCACAGCCTAGGGTTAGGGCTAACCCTGACTGCATAGGGTCAGGACAAACCCTAGAGTCAGGGTTAAAGTTAGGGCTAACCCTGACTGTCCAAGGCTAACCCTAGGGTCAGGGTTAGGGCTAACCCTGACTACCTAGGGTCAGGGCTAACCCTAGTATCAGGGTTAAAATTAGGGCTAAACCTACGGTTAGGGCTAACCATGACTGCATAGGGCTAACCCTAACCCTAGGCAGAAATAGTATCTTGGTATACTATCCTGGCCGAGTATCCTGGCTGCCACCGAGTGTATTGCAAGTCAGTTGGCAGTAATCACAACACTGTATTACTACTAGTACTACTACAGCTACTACTCCTACAACTACCAATGGCACAGTTGCAGTAGTCAACGCTATCGTGATGCCACAACAACAGTTGTGTTGAAAGGTCTTCAAGATGCCAGATATTAACTTGTCAATAGGGATGTCACGAGAACCGATACTTACGGTACCTTTCGGTACTCAATATCAAAATACCGACGATACCTATTTTTTTGAAGTACTGTAAGTACCGCAAGTACCGTGAGCGCCGATGCCAGCTGTTGGCATCGGCGCTGCGCCTCTTCGGGAAATGATGGGGGCTCGCGCTGCGCTCCTCGGAAGCTAACGTTAGCTAGCAAGCTGTCAAGTGGAGAGGTATATATATATATATATATATATATATATATATATATATATATATATATATATATATATATTTGTGTAACCGGCGGCGCGGTGCAGCCTTTTCAGTCTTTACGGTAGTGGTTTAGCGGATGTGGAAACGAACAGACCAATTGCATGCGAGTTAAGCCATCCCACGTGATACCACTCAGCCAATCAAATCTATGCATTCTCGGCGGTAAACATTACGTCTCAACAGACAGACAGCGCTGCGCAAGTCCGCAGACAGATGAGAAAGTTAGAGACAGGTTAAACATTGAGACGGTAGAAAGAAAAAGAAAGATAGCGATACATTTAGAAAACAAAGGGAGAGAAACGGACGACTGTGCCGGAGAAAGTTGAGAATAATGCGAGTGAGACAGCGAAAGGGAGAGAAACATAAGGAACAAATGTCGCTCTCCAAAAAAAGAAAAGTTGACAGAGAAAATAGAGCATTTATTCCGGAATGGACAGACTCTTTTCTGTTCATACTTCCCACAGGGAGCACAACACCAGTGTGTCTTATACGTTCAGAAACCGAGGGACTTATTAAAAGTGGCAATGTGAAAAGCCATTATGAGACAAAACATAAAGGTTTTGAACAAACATACCCACTCAAATCCGAAGTGAGATCACAGAAAATAAGTGGCCTCACAGCCCAATATGAACAACCAGGATCCTGAGACACACGGTCACTGCCCAACAACTCATGAGTGTTCCCTCAGAGTTGTTGGATTTTGAGGCAACACAAAAAGACATTTACTGATGGAGGGCTTGTCAAAGAATGCATAAGTGTCGTTGCTGAAACATTACTTGATGGATACCAAAAGAAGAGCTTTGTGATGAGATAAAGCAAATACCCATGTCAGCATCATCTGCCACAAAGAAAAGTGAAATATGAACTCAGGATGTGTTAACCCAGCTAAATGAAGCCATACATAAGGCACCATGTGTAGGCTTCCACAAAATTGTACTTTATTATGTTGTGATATGCTCTGTTGCACATGTTTTGTATGTCGTGCTATTTTTCAAATATTTAACATATATTGTACGTGGAATCTTTTTTTTTTTACCGTGGTATCGAAATTGGTATTGGTGTTATTTTACTGGTATCGGTATCGACTACTGAACTTTTGGTATCGTGACACCCCTACCTGTCAAGATGCAATTTTCTTGGTGCAGAAGAATCCGGCACATTGTTGTTGAACTGCCTCGATGGCTAGCTGCTGGGCTTTATAGAAAGAGCAGTGGAAGCTTAGAGAGCCTTTTGTCATCGTCGGACTCGGTACGAACTGTACTTGAGTAAGCGTCAGTGGAAAAGACATATTGGTTACAATAAACTGAATTCAAAGATGTCTATAAAGGGCTACATACGGTCATAGTTCGACTCAGATGATCCCTGGTTTGGACTGAAGGCAAGTAGCACTTTCAAAGTTTCGGCCTATATTCTGGTATTTTTTGTTCAAGAACTTTTGTGGTAACGAGGCCCGAGGAGGCTTTAAAACTGCATATTTGTTCTCCCTGTGGACCCGCCGGCTCGGCCACTTCATCTTTCGGGCCACTAATCCCCCCTTTGCAGATTCCCAAGGTAAGGTAAACCGAGGGAACAGTGCAGTGGTTGCAGTTCAACAGTGCATGTTGGGGAACACTTCCGATACAGGTTATTGTAATTCGTCTCACATCGGGACTTCAGCTGACTTCAGGTTACCCAAAGAGATGTCGATGCAGTTGCGGAGGACAACTTGGAATAAATGTTTTCTAAGTCCCACTGACGGATAGAGAAGAAAATGGAAATACATCACTTTCATGCACTTGTAAGTTTTTCCTTTCGTCAGGAAGGATTGTTGTACTTCAGTTGAGCGAGGAAATCTCTTCGATCTGCTGACTGGGATGAAGTGAATTCAATGTTACATCGCAGGTAATGAAATCACTCTTGAATTTATTTAGCAAGCAGTATGTTTTTCTGCTTTATCTTGTACAACAATGAAAAAAATAAAAAAGAGATTGCTCCGATCCTGCAAAATACTGCAGAGTACCTACAAAGAAGACATGTTGTAAATCCAAATGTTGGAATAGAGGACGCTTCAATTTTTTACTGTTACGGTGCGAGCGCATATGTACAAATAAATGCAAAGGGTATATGCTGGTAGCAAGGAACGCTGTCAACAACAGACAGCAACAATATAAAACGTATGCTGATGCACCCAGCGCAGCAAATATGGAGGAGGTCAGATATATTTGTTTTTTTTTAAATTCGCATTTTAATATTAGATGTTCAGAAAGGCAGACATGAGATATTCGGAGACTTCTCGTCGTGAGAAGAGAAAGTAGATCCCCATCTCAACTCAACACTGATGAATCATGGATCATTTGGTGACACTTTGACTTTTCATCGAGCGTCGATAAGCAGGTCATCAATGATATTAGCCTCGGCCGGACTCGTTTCTTTGGTGCTTATTACCAATTGATTGCAGACTGAACTCAGGTGAGGAGCTCAGGGCATCACTGCGCTGCAGAAAAGAAAACTTAAACTTAGTCTGGTTTAACTTCGGAATATGTGGAACTGATGCCCCCCTGGATCAGGGAGGGTTTTTCACATTGCTCTTTTACAACTTCCTCCCAATGAAAAGCTCTGATCGCTCTCCATGCCACCGAGGGAAAGAACAAACCCCAAAAAAGTGCGGTTCTCGTGCATGTCCCCGTTCTCATGGTGGATCTGGTTTAGTTTCAGTCATTAAATTCATCCCGAAACACTATCTATATATACATATATATACACATACATACATATATATATATATATACACATACATACATATATATATATATATATATATATACATACATACATACATACATACATACATACATACATACATACATACATACATACATACATATATATATATATATATATATATATATATATATATATATATATATATATATACACACATTTGTATATACATATTATTTTTTAAATTAAAATATTTAAAAAAGATATATAAATATATAAAACAAATATATATATATATAAAACATGTATAAATATATATATGTATATATATATTTTTTATATATATATATATATGTATATATACACACATTATATATAATTTAGAATGTCATTGTCCTGTGTTTGTCATACATAAAAATGTATATATAAAAAATACATATATATAATAATAATAATAATAATAATATATAACAATATAAATATAAATATATATAAATATTTATAATTTTCAACAATAACAGCTTCTTCTTTACAAAGCGACACATTTTCACAATGCAGGATTCTTTGATAAATTTTTAATGAACCATTGTGTGCTTCTTTTTTTTTTATGAGTAAACGTAACAAATTCTGGCGTTGCCTTTGAAGGAGGAGCACCGAGACAGTCGCCACATTACATAATAAGCTCTACCCGGATCATTCAAACGGGCGCAGCGTGTGCAGAAGGTTTCTGAGCGGCGCCCGCTGTGGAGGCGGCATTTCAGGCACACACGTTTCTGATCCCCCCCCCCCCCCCCCCCCCTGACGAATCACTTTGATGGTGATTCGCTTGTCTCTTTGCATTCACGGCAACCGTACTGAATTTTTTTACTAGCCAATTTCCCCAGCATGCATCTGTGCGCCGCCTTTTTAAAAAAATTGTCTCATTTCCTGCCTCAAAACTGTCAAGGGGCAAAATCCAAGATGTCACGGTTCAAATAATTATACCTCAGGAAGTGGCACGGTGGCTTTGTAACCGTCAATCAGGCTTATGCTGATTTATATTTAAATGTTCATTCATGTTGCTCCTCTCCTTTTGTGCGTTGCTCCATTTTGGTTATAGCGAAGAACAAAGAGAAGGAGAAAGACATTTGTTTTTTTTACTTCTGGTCTCTTTTTTTAGTTTTAAGTGTAAATGATGCAGTTTTCTTTGTCCTGAATCCACTACAAAAACGGGGATCAGGACTGTAACTGCTAAAATTATTATTATATTTAGTTGCATTACTTTTACTATTGACAATGCTATTACTGCCTTTAGTATCATTATTATTATACATTACATTACATGTCATTTAGCTGACACTTTTATCCAAAGCGACTTACAATCCTGTTACATTCATACACCGTAGACGCAGCTACAGAGAGCAACTCAGGGTTAAGTGTCTTGCTCAAGGACACATCGACTAGGGCGGGGATCGAACTTCCAACCCCGTGATTGAAAGACGGGCCTGCTACCCACTGACCCATAGTCACATACATCCACTGTTGTGGTTATTTTAGGTATTTATAACTTTTTCATCATGCCTACTACACTACTCTAATTATAATCATCATGTCTATATATATGTCCATCCTGATAGAGGATGGACATATATATATATATATATATATATATATATATATACACACATATTAATATTTAGGAATGTATGCTTGAGGATTAAAATGCTGTCCCAGTGAAGGAGTACTATTGGTGAAAGGGTCATATAGTCAACTGAATACCTCCTTTAATATTTCCATCGTTAGAGTACATGTCAAATGTGTAAACTATTTATTTAACATTGGAGTAAGTTTGATATTAACACATTTACTCACCCAACTGCTCTTTTTCCCTTCAACACACACACTGTTAGCTTTGCGTTGACCCAATTTGAATTCACACTGATTCTTTGTGACGTTTAAGCTTTACAGTGTTGGTCATCGCCGGCCTCTAAAAATATACACAACACGCACACCTCTGCAACACCATGCAAAGAAAACGCCGCCAAATGTAGAAGAGCGTCCCTAGATAAGAAGTCAAGTTGTGTGTTACCAAACGGTAACACAATCATAGTTTTGACATACATGGATGGTGGAGGTCTGGATCGTGGTCCATGCCTACTACCAACTCTTCATACATCCTGTCATAATCATAGAATGTGTTTATATAACTCTGTAAAGCTTCACTCTGGTCACATGACGTCTATTGTTCTATCCATCCAGGAGAGGGATCCTCCTCTGTTGCTCTCCTGAAGGAGGAAGGAAGGAAGGTATGTAGATAGGTGGATAGGTAGTTAGTTAGGTAGGTAGGAATGTGGAAAGGGATCCTTCTCTGTTGCTCTCCTGGAGGAAGGTAGATAGGTAGGAAGGTATGTAGGTAGGAAGGTAAATAGGTGGTTATGTAGGTAGGAATGTGGAGATCCTCCTCTGTTGCCCTCCTGAAGGAAGGTAGATAGGTAGGAAGGTATGTAGGTAGGAAGGTAGATAGGTGGTTAGGTAGGTAGGAATGTGGAGAGGGATCCTCCTCTGTTGCTCTCCTATAGGTAGGTTGGTAGGAAGGTAGGTAAGAAGGTAGGTAGTTAGTTAGCTAGGTAGGTAGTTTGGTAGCTAGGAAGGTAGGTACATATTGCTTCTCTCCGTCTTTTAAATATTTTTGGGGAGTTGTTCCTGATCCGATGTGAGGTCAAATGTCAGGGATGTCGTATGCCTACAGATTGTAAAGCCCTCTGAGGCAAATTTGTAATTTGTGATATTGGGTTACATAAAATAAACTGAATCGAATATTTTTTAATGTTGTCTTGTAATTTCTTTAAGAAAGTCTTAATGTTTGTGTACGTCTTTTTACCTGTTGCTGCTTCCAACTTGATTTCGTTGTATGTTTTTTTACAGTGACAGTTCACATCCTTACCGTACCAAATACACTTCCTCATTCATTTAAGACTGTATTTGCAGCACAAAGGCCACGTGCTTTCCGTGAATGCCGACAGCAGCTGGTGGAGGCGCTGAACGCTCGTTGGCTGGGGGGCAAAACTCGAGCTTTGTAGTGGCCTTCAAAACAAGCATATCAGTCACGGGCTCTGGAAAGGAGAACGTGACACGCGGGCTGGGTTGTTGGGAAATGTCCAGTAAAAACTCATTTAACATTCATGTGACTGCATTAAATGTGTGTTTTAATCATATTTACATGTCCAGGTATGTAAGAATCAGCACTCTATTTGGCACTTTTTTTTCTCTGATATCGTTTTGTGATACTGTTCTTTAGGTTTTTTTGTGACACGAGTGACATGAACCACCTTCAGTCCTGGAGGCAGACAGTTACCTCATTAGAGTAGAACGAAGACTCTCCTCTTCATGGTCTTATAGTTAGAGGTGAATCAGGTTCACCTGGTCCAGACCTAGAGATGCTGCTATAGGCTGAGAGGCTGCTGGGGGACGCTTAGGATACACTGAGCACCTATTTTCTCTAGGATACACTGAGCACTTATCTCCTTTAGGATACACTGAGCACTTATCTCCTCTAGGATACACTGAGCACTTATCTCCTCTAGGATACACTGAGCACCTAGCTCTGTGAGGATACACTGAGCACTTATCTCCTTTAGGATACACTGAGCACCTCTCTCCTCTAGGATACACTGAACACTTAGCTCTGTGAGGATACACTGAGCACCTCTCTCCTCTAGGATACACTGAGCACCTCTCTCCTCTTCTCTCTCTACTTATGGATTAATTTAAATCTCTCCATCACACATTTCTAACTCTGCTTCCTCCTCAGAGTCTTTTGTGACTTCACGTCTCATAGGGTCATAGGGACGTTTTAGGATAAACCGAGCACCTATTTCCGTCTTCTCTCTCTCCTTTTGGATGCATTTCCATCTCTCCATCACACATTACTATCTCTGCTTCCCCCCCGTCACAAAGGCTTCTCGTCTCATTGGGTCCGTTGGACCTGGCTGTGCCTGACGCCTCCTGCCGTGGCCCTGCTGATACATTTTCTTACATACGAGAACAAGCCCTTTCATTTGTGTTTGTTTCCCTTTTGTCTTCTCTTTTAGCACCCAATAGTTCAATATCTGTGTTCCATCATTGTCTGACTTGCCTGTTCTGTCAACAAGGAGATAATGAAGCCGTTTTCCTCCTGAGATGCTCCAACGCATTCAGCTCTATTCCACAGCTTTAAACACCATTTTCTAGTGTGAGTACAGATCATCTGTACAATAAGATGTTGTTATATAAGCTGTCGGCAGTGTCTGATCGAATACACTACACAGGTGTTTCACATATAAAATATAAATGATTCCAAGTCAAAGAGGAACTCTCGACATTATTATAACAAGTCTTTAAGATTCAAGTCGACCTAACCTAAAAACATCAAAATCAAATCCTTTGATGACATCACGCCGATAAGAGTGATAATAGTGGTAATGAATTTTAACTCACCAGGATGATTCAACGCAAACTAGCTGAACCGTTTATTTATCTGTATTCACTTGCAGTACATGGATGCAGATTAAATATCATTTTCATTATAAAAAGGGCCACCTAATGGAAAGCAGAAAACTAAATGAATAGGTTGGATTTTGGGAAGAGGGAGGCTGTTGTAAAGAATGGATGTGGTCACCGTGATGTCACCCTCTGGTTTGCAGACTGCTTATTGGCCTTTGTATTTGTCATTTTCGCAATTGATATCTTAAAACCCATCTTCACAATGTTTGCCGAGTAATTAAACCAAATGAGAATTTTTATCCTCACATGCTTCTTTCTATACAATCAGATGTTTTGGTGAGAAAGAAGGAAAGAATACACTTCTTCACTCTTCAGACCTGGAGGAAGCCTCTTAGTGTCCATACACTATTTGATTCCAGCCATAATTTATACAACTTGCAGCATAGCGTCTCAAAGTCTTAATGAATTATATTCCCGGGCCTCTCTCCCTTTTTCGACCGGTGTTCTGTCTTTTTTTGCTGCCTTGTCAGAATTTGCTACCCGCTGCATAAACCGATGGGTGTGTATCGATTCATGCTACCCTATCTGATAGGATGTTATTGTACTATCAAACTATGCTTTTCTTTCAAAGTTCAATGTTTCACTTTTCACTGTTAAAGTGTTTATCTTCAACAATAAATACCCTCATAATAAACCAGTGCTTTATTATGATAATGTGAACAAACTCATGTTTACAATAATTTGTTGACACAAAAGAAATAGCAACTGCTTATCACTCATTAATCTACATGTCATTACTACATATTATTACTACCTGTACAATATACATGCTGAATGTACTTTTAACTAGGGAAATAATCGGGATTTTGAGGATGTCACTCCCCGTTATCAGACGTGCATCGACAGGGTTGCAAAACATTATGGGCGTGTCAAACAAACTCGGAAAATCGACTCGGCGCATGCGCAATACCACAAGGTAGCAGTTCTCGACAAGTAGCATCAAATGACAGAACACTGGCTACCCTACTTTCAGCAGTTCTCATGGCGCCGGTTAGGATCCTCCAACGAACCGAACAGAGCCATCATTTATTTCCCTCTTGAATGACACCGTGTCAACTAGCATGCCCTCTGTCAGTAATAGGAGAAAGATGTTAATAATTCAAAAAGGAAATTCTCATTTCCTTCGAGGTCAGAGGTCGGACTCCATCACAGAACGACACCCTGGAGCTTGGTTGGGACTCAGTGTCTTGCTCAAGGACACCTGTGCATTCAGTGAGGGGACTGGGAGTGTGGGACTGGTAATTAGAAATGGCCTGTGAACATCAAGGTTAGCAAGTAAAATGAAAGATCATGTACACTATTTCATGTCCGCTCCTCTTCACCCTGATCGGCAGGTGGGACTGTGGCGTTCCGGCAGAGCGAGCGACCAGAAGTCGATTTTCTCATCCTTCTCCCGGACCTTTGCCATTGACCTTTTTGTCTTCTCATTTATCAACTGTCAGCGCCTCCAGTCGCTGCTAATTCACTCTGCTTTGTTTTCTTCCCAAACTGTAAGGGTCCTTATATACTATACATGCTTTTAATTACATAATGTGCATGTACCTATGTGCATATGAACATGAACTTGTACCCTTGGATGTACGTGTTTATTCTCTAGGTGCAATTGTTGCACCCTTAAAATAAACTGTTGAGAAACACGTTGATCTTCTGTTTTGCAACTTTTATTTGACTGATTCCCGGTTAAAACAAGCATACGTTGTCTATAGCATGATAACTGCAACTGCCCTTCAAATACCCATCTCTTAAAGAGACAGCGCCCCTCTTTTAAAGAGACAGTGCCCTTCTCTTAAAAAGACAGCGCTCCCTTCCAAAGGAACAACAAGCACAATACTCCTTTGACAGATAGTATGTGCACAGTTGATCAACGCTCTCAAATATAGGAACAACACAAAGTAAATTATAAGAAATGGATACAGTTGTATTAAATTGGTAAAGATATATGACATAACATATTTCAGGGTGCTACACAATGAAAAATGCACCTGCTCTTAAAGAGAAACCACCCCTCTCTTAAAGAGACGGCACTCTCTTCAGCAGGCACAACAAACACTGTCCTCCCTTCATAGCTAGTATGTGGACAGGTGATCAACGCGCTCAAATATAGGAACAACACATGAATGACCTTAAACACACATTTAAAGTAAATTATAAGAAACGGATACAGTTGTATTAAATCGGTAAGATATATGGCATAACATATTTCAGGGTGCTACACAATGAAAAATACACCTGCCCTTCACATACCCCTCTCTTAAAGAGACAGCGCTCTCTGCATAGCAGACATTGTATATCAACATTAAAAGTCGAACAAAAAACAAATACATCTGCACTATTGTATGACTTTTTAAATATGGACAGTTTTTCATTCATTATTGATGGTAGTGTGGCTACTTAAAACAGCGTTTTTGGGCACTTAACAGCATCTGATGAATACCAACATGTATGTAAACCAAATAACACTCCAACTCCAGAAATATTTGGGAATGTTTAGTTTCTTTCAGCCCACATGGATTCTACTCACAGGGTCCAACTGCTCCTGAGAGATGCCTGATCCTTCAGAGGCACACAGGCAGGCATGAAGCAGACGGTCCTGGCCTCATGGCTTTCTGTGGCATGTCATCCGTCTGCCTAATTAGATAATAATGACTGCCTTCCATTCCAGGCTGCTGTAGTACACATGGCGCTCAGAGCTCCAGACCACCTTGCCCACGCCGAGACGAGTCAACTCCGCTGACTAAGTACTTCAGCTCTTACTTGCGCTCCCATATATCTCCTTGTATGTCTTTGTGATTACTCACAACCAGTCCTCATTTCTTTTTCTCTTCTCGCTTTCCCAGCTTACTGTACCTGCCCTTCACACACCCCTCTCTTAAAGAGACAGCACCTCTCTTTTAAAGAGACAGCGCCCCTCCCTTAAAGAAGAAGAAGAAGAATAGAAATATACTTTATTAATCCCGAAGGAGAAATTTGTTTAAAATGCATTTGCATTGGCCGGGAATCGAACCCGGGTCAACTGCTTGGAAGGCAGCTATGCTAACCACTATACCACCAATGCTTCACAGTGCCCTTCTCTTAAAGAGACAGTGCGGCTCTCATAAAAATACACCGCTGTTCTATTCGAGAATAACATTCTCCATGCCTACTACAAACTATTCATACATTGTCATATTCATTGAATGTGTTTATGTAACTCTGTAATGCTTCATTCTGGTCTCATGACATATATTATTTAGTCCATCCTGGAGAGGGATCCTCCTGTTAATCTCCTGAAGGGTTCTTCACTTTTTTCCCACCTGAAAGGTTTTCTTTCTATTTTTGGGGAGTTTTTCCTGATCCGATTTGAGGTCAGAGGTCAGGGATGTCGTATGTGTACAGATTGTAAAGCCCCGCTGGAGGCAAATTTGTAATTTGTGATACTGGGATATACAAAATAAACTGAATGTGCTGTATGTGTGAGGGTTGCTGTACATAAAAGACGGGGCTTTCTCAAATACTTCATCCTCCTTGAGGCAATACTTGAATGTTGCAGAAGACACGCAGCATAAAGCCGGCTCAGGCCAGGGTGAATGAAAAGAAGGGTCAGATGTCAGTGAACGTCACGAGGCTCACAATCAGGTGTATTTTTCAGCCACGTTATATTCTTGTGTCCCTTTAGACGTCATCTCTTAGAACTAACAATAACAAATATTTGTTTTGCATTTCTTGCCGTAAAGATTTCAGCCCACAGTTAAGAGCTCTATTGTGCAAATTATGGGGGGAAAAGGAAAATAAGTGTGGTTTTAAACAGCGAGTGCAGCCGGAGTGTTTTTAAAATCCAGTTTTAAAATATACCATTTGAAAGAATTACACAAAATCTGGGACAATAATGAATACATTTTAGAGTTGTCATCAATGCCAAAGTGAATGTAGGGGGGGAGAAATGGTTTCCATTGTGAATCTCTGGAGATTATTTTTTTTCCGTGGCACGAACTCTTCACCCCAAATTATAGCAGAATTTGAAGTCTCCCAAAAGCTATTTTCAAGTCCTCAGTTATTCTCATCCTCAGTAAAGTTAGGGTTGGAGCTGCACAGGTAGAAGTGAAGTCAAGTAGTTGATACTGATTCTTCTCGCTTTCCAGATGTTGGGGTGCCAGACGTTCACTGGACAGGCTTTCAACTGTCAATACCAGAATGTATGGTTTCTAAAAGTTTAATGGATAAAAAGAGATGAAAAAACATCCAAACTAAAACAGTTTTGTGTTGCGTGTTCATTGACCTGTCTTCCTTGGGGATAGTTTGGGGTTGTGTTATTTCTTTGGTTGAAAACACCAGAGAAATAATAAAAAAAGTTTAAAAAAAGCTTTTAGCACAGGGATGATTGCTGGTATATTTATTTCTACTAAATATAGCAGCAATCATCCCTGTGCTAAAACGTAACCGGGGCATCTATTCGTCCACACGTTGGGATTAAAATACAGATTCAAACTCTTCGGTTTTCTAAAACCTTAATCTTCATAAACAATAAATATGAAATACCGTGCATCAGTGAAAATGCAGATGGTCCTATATACACTTCAGGATTAGGGGAGTGAATTTGAATTAACATTTACCTTGATCAAAGTCTGATTCATCTCTTTTTCTTTTGTAATACGTGCTGCAGATTATCGGCTAAACTGCTTTAACCACACAATATACGGGACACAGATTTGTATAGACTGACACATATTAAAGAAATGTACACACATCCTGTGTGCAGCTGGCGAGTGATGGACAGCGTCGCTGGAGGAAGTGTACGAACATGTTCGCCGCTCTGACGGACCACTTTTCATACGAGACAAATCGAATGGCACGAGTAAAGCGTTCACTCCGTCGGCTTCGCCGTAGCCCGTTACGACTCCGATGCATTTCCACCGTTAGAGAATTACATTTCAAACAAAAAGGGTCCGGAATGGAGGGAGACGGGTAATCTTGCGTGAAGCTATATGGAGAGGATTACACTGTGCTTAAAAAAAAAAGAAAAAAGACGCAATATGACTTCTCTGATGACATTTTTGGGTGTTTCATGAGCGAGTACCGGGCCGACAGGCGCTGGTGTTGAGATCAGCACAACACAGCGGAGCGGTCCATCAGGGACGGGGGTGTAAATCAGCTCTGGTGTCACCGGGCTGTAGCTGTGTGGCAGAGCACTGAGGTTGACTCTGTTTAAGGTGTCAGCAACACCGCAAGGCACCCCATGATTTAGGGGTCTGACCTGGTGTAAATAAACAGCCAGACCCGATAGACCCTATGAGACGTGAAGTCACAGAGACTCCGGGGAGGAAGCAGAGTTAGTAATGTGTGATGGAGAGATGTAGATTCATCCATGAGAGAGAGAAGAGGAGATAGGTGCTCAGTGTATCCTAAAACGTCCTATAGCAGCATCTCTAGGGTCTGGACATGGTAAACCTGACTCAGCCTAGATAAATGTGCAAGTATACAATGAAATGGTTTTGCCAAAGGTTCAAGGTGGGTATACATTGGCAAGACTTTAAGACCAGAGGATGTGTGTGTGTGTGTGTGTGTGTGTGGTGAAGGCCAACACATGTTATCAAAGGCTAAGATCATAGATTTGGTCAAATATTGTAACAGACTTCTTCTGGTTTCCATAGGTGAAGATTTTGGAATAGAAATTGTATGTGTTGTCAGCATTTAATATGTCGTCGGTCAGTATTTGCTCAGTATATGTTCAATGTGAATATTTAGCAAATTCCCCTTTTTTATACAGGATGTTTTTTGTGTGTAGATGTTTTTGTTGTCGTCTTGTTTACACATGCCTTTATTTTTAAGGGGAATTGACTATGATCTACTGAATTACCGTGGTTACAGATGCGGGGTGGTGCTTATCTTACATCCAATCTATTTTATTTATTGGATTGGATTTCTCTATGCAGGAATTGCAGGTTACTGTTTTGAAAATACAGCATTCAAAATAGGCCACTCCTTCTCAGCACCACATATGGCAGCCAAGTCAACTCGAATCTACTCTAGTTTTGGATTATTATTATTATTTGCAAGAGGAAGATTGAGACTTTCCTTCAGACCAAAATGCTGCATAAATAAACAGACAAAAAAAATGCCCAAAGTTCCGTTGTGGCAAACATTTCAGCTCTGATTTAAGGTATCGTGATTATTAAGAAAGACTGACTATCTGGCGGACTCATGCCATTGAAAATTCGTCTGAATATAATTTGACTTCTAACAACCCCTCCCCCCATCCTGAACACACACACACACACACACACACACACAATATCTATCTCGCAATCCATTAAACGTGACAGAAAATGTGCATCAAGTTCAAAAGCATGCTTGCATCAATGCAATTACCATGTTGAATAACTGCAGTCAATATATGGCTGCCCTGAATGTAATGAGTGATGTCACATGAATACCCAGTGTTCATTAATAAGATGCAATTACCATTTCAAAGACTCTGATAATGGCCATAGCGATATGGGGACAACAGGCCTTCAGTCTAAATCAAAAACAATTTAAGGGGTTGATTTCCCGCAATGACTGCCAATTCAGCTGATGAAATTGAACGTTCCGCTTCGGCGGCCTGGCAGTTTACACAAAATGTGTGTTCTTGTCCCTTTGCAGGAGAAAATGTGTCCGTCTCTACAGTGCAAATGTAAACTCTCATACCTGGGGGGGGAGCGGGTCTCATCACGCAATCAACCAATAAATCATTACAAGATACAAGCGGGGCAGTGATGATTTACGCTCGTAAATCGAAGTTTGGAAAAGTCGTAAATCACAAGAAATCATAGAAAATCATCAACATCTGACAGAAAGTTACCTCGCCCACTGGCTGAAATATTTGGGTCTGTGTTTTTCGATTTAAATGCAAATTAAGTGACAGGTTTCTCTCAGGCACAGAGCCGCTGAGCAAGGCCCCTGAGTTTAATTGTGTTTTTTTCTCTTTTGTTTTAATGACCCTTTCGGATCCAAAATGTGCCAGTGTGTATGTCATCCAGACGAGTTAGAGAGCTTTAAACGTTTAAAAATGCAAATTCAAACTACAAGCGGCTCCAAAATGTTTGTTTGTTTCATCTCCGGGATGTCAGACCTCGTATTCCAACATCTGACTCAAGCTCCACGGCATTCGGACGGGATTTAAACCTTCTCAGAGCAATACATGTTCCAGTTTACCAAGTGACGGATATTAGCATTCATATTTAGTTTCAAGAGGGAGGAGAGCTTGGCGATGCCTGCAGAGCATGAAGTCCTCCTGCCTTGCCAGCCCCCCCCCCCATATCTTTTTCAACGCTTTCCTCTCCTGGATCCTCGTGAGATGTAATTACTGTGCAGTCAACTTGTAAGACCCACAGTCCCGGTGAATGCTTCTCCTCTATCGAGAATTCTCGGTTGTTATTTTTGATGAGAAAACCTCTGTTGCGCATTTTTTCTTTGTTATAATGTATAGCATCATAATCAAAAGAAAAGGGTATTAGTACCGAGTTACCTTTTATGCTGCGTTCACACCAAAAGCGTTGCGGATATTTGCAACGCTTTACTCGCTTGACTATGTATATTTTAGTGTCACTCGCTCCTTAGAGGGGGCGGGGCTTATCTCTGTGGCTTTACTCCGTGGAAACAGTTATCTCCTTCATCCACCACGAAGAACTGACCACTAGTTCTACTTTATACTTGTTGAGGACGTCCCACACAAGTTGAAATATTTCAACTTGAGGCGAATTTTCGCCCCTCGCAACAAAGACGCCCGGCAGAAAAACGGAGGGGCAGAAATATTTGTTTATGTAAATACCCGGCTATGTGTGAATGTGGCCTGAGATTACAATGTGCAATATCTAATATATAGCATCATAATCAAGAGCAAAATGGGCATTATTATTGGGTTACCTTAAGGCTGAGATCATACACACTGATGGAAATATTGATCAGTAAGCCATCATGTGCCGCACGTCGCTCCTGCACAACATTTCAGCTGAGAGTTGACACGATCTCCTTAATGGTGCCGCAGTCAATACTCAACTGACATCCCTAATAATTTGTGCCTCTCCATGGCTCATTGCTTTTATATTGAGTTTTATAATTCTGTCAGCCATACGGCTACAGTGGAAACTGATTGCTCTGTCCTCTGCCAAGTACTCTGTAAGAGAAACCGTGCTGCTGATATTCCTTTTAAATACTGTTATTTCATCCGCTGTATTGTACCAGCGATTCAAATCTATTAATCCTGAAAGGAACCGTGGGTAGGATTTAGAGGGATTTATTGGCAGAAACAAATTTGTTGAGTGTACGATCACCTGAAACGAAGCCAAATCCACATATGGGACCTCATCGGAGCTTTCTGCATTTCTAAATACCATTTAGCCATTTAGTTCTCTGGCACACTTAGAAAGGAAAAGCGTGAATGGCGGGTTGTTCGTTTGCTTGCATTCTGCAATCTCACCTCTAGAGGCCAATAAATCCTACACACTGGTTCTCAAGGAAGATAAGAAACGGTATTCATTATGCATTTCTATGGGTTGTCAGTCATTGCGTTTCACATGGCAGAGTCATGCGCCGCTATGCATGATAATCACACTGCTTATACAAACTATACTGAGTATTTCATTATAGGAGATTTTCAAAAGAAATGCCAATTCTCTAAGCTGTGAAGTCTCGTCAGTCCAAACCTCCCGCGCACACTCAAACATTTACCATATAATATATCACAGGTGTTTTCTCTCCCTTCGGCTGCCAGAGAATATACTTTAGAAAAGGATCAGGGTTTTGCGTTATGCCGATAAGAATGTGAGTTGTGCCACTTAAAAGCTCCAGCGCATATTTTATTTATAAAGTGTGAAATATAAAAAGGCGTCCAAAACTTTGCCGAGCAAATAAATATAAAATACAAGACACTCGTTTAGTGTCAATTCAATGCGACGAGGAGGTATAAGGCACACCACGTCGTTTGTGATGAAGAAAAGCAGCATCCGGACCGAAAGGCACTTTTTTAATCCGAGACGTCGTCTGAATTTCTCAAAGTTCATTTTCAAAAGAGAGAGGATGAGGAGGAGAGGAGAAGCTTTTTGAAGACGTGGGCCACGGAAGGGAGGAGGCTTTTGGGTACGTTCCCTGATCTCAAGGTTTACATAATATAATTAAAGCAGTTTAAGCTGCTTTATTGATGCTAGCACTGAACGTAGCAGTTTCAACCCCACTGTCTTGGGGTTTTCATCCCGCTCCTTGTGATGGCCTAATTACTTTTAAAAGCGGTAGATGTCTTTTTTTTGGAGGATGTCACCAGGTATCAATCCCAGGTACACAATCCGTGGGGTAAAACGGATCGCATGCTGTACCCTCGGTTCACCGTACCACTTCTCGGTGCATCGGGATTGATTCTTGTGTCGCCGTGCCAGGCATTGCCGGCAGGAATCGGTCTACGGGGAAACTGCGAGTAGGCGTATAGCCTCTTAAATATCGCCGCTGGCGGGGGGAGGAACGGGACAGCGGTTAAAGAGCGGAGCGATACACGGACTGCGGGAAGAATTTCATTTGACAATTGCGCCATTTTAATTATTTAACACAAACGCAGAGTTGCGGGTGGTAGTGGGTGCGGGAAGATGAGGGCAACAAAAATATAACCGTGCAAATCAAAATCCCCCAAGTGGTGAATAAAAAAAAAATTGAAATGCATTATTCATGCTTAATCACTTCTGGCGGTGATTGCGGGCACACAATTTGCAAATGGTGGCGGAGAACTGACAAATGTGCAGCAAACACAACACATCTGAGATGTAAATACTCCTATTAAGCCACCAAACATACAGGAGATGGAGCCGAAATAATCAGAGGCGCCGTAGCTTGACTCCTGATTTGAGACACTCGGTGGGAGGCGGCCACGTCTCCACGGCGATATATAGGCTCCTTATCTCCGCAGTGAAGAACGAAGAAAACTGGCAAACTCTGCAGAAGACACTGGGAATCTTTTGCATATGCATTAAAATGTCTGGTCCAATAAACACGGTTTTTCCAGAGAGAAATAAATCCTATTATTATTATTATTATTATTATTATTATCACCCGAGTGTGCTCTGGCAACCCTATCTCTTACAAAATGTGTGTGTTTAATACTAATTTGTTTAGCCAAATACATTACGGGAAACGACACAACTGCTGACTTTGATTTGCGGTATTATTTCTTTTCCTGCCAATCCAAGTGGAAGACGTCAGGGTTTGAAGTTTGATGCCAGTGTTTTCAAAGCCGCAGAAAAGCAACAAAAAGGCTTAAGTTAAGGAAAGGTGAAAGTTACAGCTAAATGTATGGAGTGTCCACGCTGTCATGCTTCAAGTCTGAGTTGGTTAGTGTTGTGTATTTTCACTACACAGGATGTCAGATAACAGAATCTGTAGGTCGAGAGGAAGTGTCACAAGGTCTCTGGGATGGGGGTCTTGTTTGTGGGAAGTGATCATGTTGGGAGGGGGCTAGAAGCCCGCTCCAAGCCCTCCCAACTGAGGGCCCAGCCTATTGATTTTAACATAAACGCCTCTTTTCTTTGCCTATATAACCTGTAACAGAATGCTATATCTTTAGATTTTCACAATTCGGTTCCTGAAAGTCTCCAGTCGTTCTGCCGAATGCAAATTGGTTTTTAAACAACATTTAAAGAGGAAACGATGTGAAGTTTTGTTCACAGCTTCGTTTGCTGCCCCCTAGAGGCCACGGCATATTGATCGAAGGCAGCTTTAAACTGGTGGGAAAACAACCGAAATACATCCAGTGAACAGTTTTAAGACGTGCTCCACTGAAGGAAACTTTGCCATATGGATTTTTTTTTAAAGGGTTGCAACTGAAAAAAGATTCTTGACATAAGAATGAAGATTGATGCGAAGTTATAACAAACGCTCTGGATTCCCTCATTGTATACTTATCCACGATTACATCCAGTATCGCAAACATTGCATCACGACTTTCCGAACGTCCTCGTGACACCGATGCATTTATAAAGCTGGTTCTGGCACCTGCTAGCTGATGCTTTCAAGATTTAAACCCAACTTGCAGCACCCAGAGGAATCAGAACCAGAACCTTTTATTGCCAAGTTTTCACATTCAAGCATTTTGTCGTGGCGGGTGGTGCAACAATAGACAATAACCACAATTACCAGTGTGAGGATTCAGAATATAAATATAAGATAAAGTTCAGACGGGCAGGTTTTAGTCCTTTAACCATTGTAAGTCAGTTTAAAGTAGCAATGCTATTAAAAGTGAAGCATTACGTGTATTTAACCCTCCTGTTACCGTTGGGGTCAATTTGACCCCATTCAATGTTTAATGTCTCTAAAATCATTATTTTTGCTTCATATTTCATGACTTTTCCTAATTTACCAGGGACAACTGGAAAAATATCAGATGCACATGATGATACGTTTTCAATATCCTGAACACAACTTGTACCCATCGGTGTTCTTTGGGGTCAATTTGACCCCGGGTTGTTTTTCACAGTGTAAAACATATAAGAAACATCTACTTTTTTATTTATTTATTTTATTTTCTGGAGGTTTTTATCGCTGTGGTCAAAATGGGTAAAGTTGTTAGTGAATTTGAAGGTAACAGGAGGGTTAAATGTATTTAAGTGAAGAATTAAGTGATGAGCAGAGAAGTGACGAGAAGGAAATTGTCCTGGGGATGAGAGTCAGCTAGTGGGGGACCCAGGCTCTGTTCATGAGGGTCAGATGGGGACCCGGGCTCTGTTCATGAGGTTCAGTAGGGGACCCGGGCTCAGTTCATGAGGGTCAGATGGGGACCCGGGCTCTGTTTATGAGGTTCAGATGGGGGACCCGGGCTCTGTTCATGAGGGTCAGATGGGGACCCGAGCTCAGTTCATGAGGGTCAGATGGGGACCCGGGCTCTGTTCATGAGGGTCCGATGGGGACCCGGGCTCTGTTCATGAGGGTCAGATGGGGACCTGGGCTCAGTTCATGAGGGTCAGATGGGAACCCGGGCTCAGTTCATGAGGTTCAGATGAGGGACACGGGCTCTGTTCATGAGGTTCAGATGGGGACCCGGGCTCAGTTCATGAGGGTCAGATGGGGACCTGGGCTCTGTTCATGAGCCTGACTAAAGATGGTCAGTCTACCACCTGTAGGTGGAGTCATCCCCATCAGAGATGAGTCCAACGAGGGTGGTGTCATCCGCAAATTTCAGCAGCTTGACCGACTGTGAAATGAAATGCGTATCTGGGGGCTAATGTGTCATGGATCGGACGTCTAATGTCAGCAATCGGAGCAAAAAGTGTGGCGGGACTGGAGGGGTGGAAGAACCTTGAAGGGGGTAGTAGGCAAACCTATTTCAGTCAGGAGGAATAAGCAGCAAAGATACAGAGCTTGCGAATGTGTGAACGCCCACGTCATGACAGGGAAGATTAAATGTGCTCCTCACGACTGACAAAAGAAGAGGGAAATGCTTACGATATGTTGATGATTTCAAAGGGCTCTATTTATGACTACAGTATAGGCGTCATACGGAAAGCTTTGTGGGGAAATGCTACGTCTAAGGTAATCAGCAGAGCCAAGGAGGGGGAATCCGACAATTCAAGGTCTTCTTCAGTGTGCTTGGCATGTAACGCGCTCACTAAAATGTCATTTTACATTAGGTGCATTGTACTGCAAATGTCATGTAAACACAGAGGAGTCGGCATTGTTTAGTCACTTCGTCAGAGGGGAAAATCACACCGTCGTAATGGAACAATGAGACCAGACTGACGACAACGGAATGCTTTCTTGGTAAATCCCACGACTTGGTTGTTTAAAAAATATAAAATAATGACTTGCTGATTTTATTTAGTTTTGCTGAACAAAAAATGCGATAAAACATTGTAAAATTACCAAAAGAGAACAAATAAATACGAAAAAATAGAGAATAATCAGACATGAATAGAAAATATTGAGTTACTTAATAGGGGGTCAACAATCGCTTTTTATAATTCTGTATCTTTTCAGGTCAGCTGAGAACATTACTCATCTCTTCCCATGTATACAGTCCTTTTCCACAGCGTTGCTTAATCCTTGGTAAGAAAGTACATTTTTTATTGAATATATGTCAACTGTCTTGGGGTTGGGTCCCTTTTCATCCCGCTCCTTGAGATGGCCTTTTTACTTTTAAAGAGGTAGATGTCTTTCTTTTGGTTGACGTCACCAGGTATCAATCCCAGGTACACAATCCGTGGGGTAAAACGGATAGCATGCGGTACCCTCGGGTTCACCGTACCACTTCTCCAATGTGCATTTACATAAAAGATATTCAATTACATTAATCATGCTGGGAGCATACAACGTTTGCTTTGATTTATAGTAAGTGGCTTCAGAGTGAAATATGGCGGAGGATTGTTCTGCAAACAATTCAATCACTCAGTGGCATTTTTCCTTGTAGAGGGCACAGGGGATAAGGAGCAGAGGGGGTGGGGGGTGTACATGGAGTCGTGGGGGTTGAGTAATTAACCGAGCCTCGGGGGAGGGCTTTGCATACTCTCGCCGGCATTGCAGTCCGTCTCATTTCTCATTCATGGAAATGTCCCGCTTCCTCCCCGGTCGCATGGCTCCAGTCTAAAAATACCCCAGAGGTCATTTGCCAGGATTATTATTACGATCAATATTTCCTGTCCGCCTCCAAACCCTCCCCAGCTGCTCCCAGGTGGGATGCCGTCACCGAGGGGGGGTCCTGTAACTTTACGAGTTAAGCGCTCTCTCTCTCTCTCTCTCTCTCTCCCCTCCCTCCCCCAGGGTCCGATTAGAGCGGCATTGCCGGGACAGAAAACAGATTGCTGATGTAACGTTACAGAGGTCGAAGAGTCGCCCCACGTGGCAACCGGGGGTTCCGTGTGTGTGTGCGTGTGTGTGTGCGTGTGTGTAGGAGGAGGGGAGGAAACTAAAAACTGTTATTGTTGGAAATAAGGTATTATATGTAATAAATAATATATATATATATATATATAGTGCTTATAATTAGTCCAGCTGCTAGAGATGCTGCTATAGGCTTATAGCTGCTGGGGGAGGTTTTAGGATACACTGAGCACCTCTCTCCTCTTCTCTCTCTCCTTATGACTACATTTACATCTCTTCATCACACATGACTAACTCTGCTTCCTCCTCAGAGTCTTTGTGACTTCTCCTCTCATAGGGTCCATTGGACCTGGCTGTGTCTGATGCCTACCACCTTGTCCTGGGACAAGGATGTCGTATGTGTACATATTATAAATATACAATTCGTAATGTTTTATATTGGGCTAGATGAAATGAACTGAATTTAATCAGAAAGAGTTTCCCGTGTCACACGGTGATGTAAAATGTGGTTGCACAGGCTTTTCCACCAACACAGACCCCTCAGATACGTAATGAAAACAGAAATCACGTATACGTTTTTCTACGTATGCAAAGGGCTCGGTTCATTCATGGTGACGACACAGCATCAGACGCATCGCTCTACCTAAATCCACCAGCTAGTGCATTTCCTCCGAGTGGGCGTACTCCGGTCCAGCGGGACTTCATTTGTGTGCAGGTGGCACTGCTGGTAATTGCCATGTTTGCAATAGAAGCCACGCAGAGATAATTGTCCCGCCTCATGTTTTCTCAACGTGGCGCCTCGTGTCATGCGCCGCTCCCGCGCTTACACGCATTCACGAGGCGATGCGAGCGTCAGAAGAGAGTAATCGTCAGGTCAGGGATCACTGACGCGGGGGGGGGGGGAGGTAAGTCTAATGCTCTAATGTAATCAGCGGTCTCCTCCTCGTATGTAGTGCCCAGATGGCTTGGGTAATAAATAAGAAAAATGGCGGTTCAGATACAATAACTTTCTTGGCTCTTTTCAAGCTGTATAGAAGAAGAAGCGCCCGACGACGTGCCTCATCGTGGACTCGGCGAGGTGGATCAGAGGTCAGAGGTCATCTCGGTGGCCTGATTCAGCCCATGTATGCAGGTGGTCTCCTGGTTCGCTCATGAAGACCTTGTTCCACACCACATGCGGTCATACTTTTCTTTCGCTTCAACACACCCACAAAAGCAATCGAAAGTCCTATTATGAATACCGCCATCTAATGGGAGCTCATCGACTCCCCAAATGAGTTAATAATGATGAAATACCCGACCTCCCTCCTGAACATGCTTTCGATAACATTTGATCTTGAATTAAAAGAGATTTATTGTTTCAACTGAAGATTACAGGCCCCAATAGTTCCATGTGTTTGGTTGTTTGGGCTACAGCCACTGGAGCTTGTGTAGTAACTCACTGTTTTATATCTATATGATCAATCAGAATGTGGCTATTAATCTACCACATAAATTAATAATGACATAATTTATTTTGATTTTTAATACATTTAAACAATGAATAATAATAATAATAATAAAGATTACGTTTTTTTATTTAACTAAAGCCTTTACTAACTTATATATGTTATTGTTAAATTCATCATTATAACTGTTTATTTCATGCATTTATCTGCTTTATGCGCTGTGTAAATAAATGTTGCGTTCAGGCTCACACGTGGGAAATGGAGTTTAAAATAAAGTAAACAATAAAATAACTTGGTGTTCATCGTTAATCTGGCCGAATGGAGTGAACCCCATTACAGAGGGATGAGGCTGTTTTTTAAATCAATTCTCATTATAATAAATGTCTGAGTGATTTTGAAGAAGGGTTTCTGACATCTGCCAAATAATCAATTCCATTCTTTTACTTTCTGTCCATATTGTGCGACATTTTCTAGTGTCAGCTGGACTAAAAGCTGATAATTTGCCTAGATTTCTTATTTACTACATTTATTAAGTGCATTTAATTATAGAATGGTGAGCAAAGGTGCATTTAGAGCGAGCTATTTTTTCCATTCTGGTGTGGAAAAACTTCAACATTATAGTTTGTTTGTTTCCTTGATTCATCCTTTTACTTAATTTTCTTTCCCGCTTATTATCTATCATACATATTTTGTTTTCTCCGACTACATCTCCTGTTTGCACTTTTCCGTCCGGACCAATAAAGGATTATCTTATCTTATTTTGAAGGATCATGCCTTCACATCCGTGCAACATGCGCTGATCTGACCAGAGCTTTTACTTTGTACTCGGTGTCTTTTAAAAGCAAATAAATTCTCCCATCGGGTCGATCCCCAAACTCCCATCAGTATTGATCGGATCATCAGAGGGAACGAAGGGAACAAATATAACTTTTAGTATTTTCTGCTGATATGGATTTTGCAGTCATCTTATTTAGCTGTTTATGTTGTTTTGTTATCGAAGCTGTTCCACACGGCTCAAGTTCATTTTTTTTTTATACCATCATGCCTAAAATCTATTTCAACCCTCAAGTCAAGAAAAAAAAAAATTCTAAATGTTGTTTTGACTGTTGCAGTCAATACAAAAACGGAATACACAATTCAAAAGATCAGCGAAAGAAATATTATATTTTCATCGATCTTATAAATCTAGGCATAAGTACAAGTCAACTCAATGGAACCTCGGTCCTCCAGCTAGCCGTTGGTGCTAACGTAACAAGATCTCCTCCTCGGAGGGTTGCATCATCAGGGACAGAAACTAGAAAGCATCATTAAAATCTCAAGTTTGCATGTTTTTACTGAATATGGGCCAATAACGATTACTAACTTTTGCACCACGATGCTTCAACTGGTTAGTTACAGGGTTCTTACACATTTTGATCGATGGATTTCCAGGACTTTTCCATTAAACCAAATTTCCATGACCAAACTGAAATCTCAGTATAAACATGAGAAGTGTAGAAAATGTAGCGTATTGAGTGTACACCGGCTTATATTTTGAGGGTCTTTCTTTAAAAATCATATTAATTATTTCAAACTCGGCGTAAATGAACATGTGATTACAACAAATTTCCATGACTTTTCCCAAACTTTTATGATTTAAGTTTTTTTCTTGACTTTTCCAGGCCTGGAAATGAACATTTGAAAATTCCATGACTTTTCCAGGTTTTCCATGACCGTACGAACCCTGTAGTTAGTAGTTAGTCTACGGTTCACATGCGTGACGAACTGTACGTGGGGGGGTCCGTACGGATCACATATCAGGTTGTCGTAGGCCAGCGAGAGATTGGACCCAAACGCCAACAGAAGATTTATTACTTTCCAGGAAACAGGTAAAAGACGAAATATACAGGAACTGCCACACAAAGCAAACAGTACAAAGCCTACACTGGGAAAACAGGGTTTAAATACACAGGGTAGGTGCAGGTGATTGGACACTGAGAAACGAGACACAGGTGGACACAATGAGGGCGGGGCTAGCAATCACACAGAAGGAAACAATCAGGACCAGGGCAGACCATCACAGGGACAGGAAATGCAGGGAAAAGGAAGATACGAGGACTTCAAAATAAGACGCAAAACAAGACGCAGAAACTCTGGATCGCGGCGTATCAACGACAGCCCGTTACACTATACCAGTCTCTCCTCTACGCCATTGTGAATACAAGCGATCCCATTTGGGCCATTTCCCCCGGAGAGGCCATTCAAACTCCACCTCTCTGTGGAGCGTCGGCCATGAGAGGAACGTTTACCCGATGAAAGCCGAGCCTCCGGAGCCTCGGTTCCACGGCCTTTACACCGGCTGCTCTCCTGCCAAAAGGCCTCCGAAAACCAACCGCTCTCACTCTCATTTACTCTCATTTATGTTCAATTACTCTTTACGATTAGTGCATTTAATTTTGGTTCAGGTAACGCTGTATAATTCAAATTATTAGTACATATTTGATTGGGTCCAGGCAGGCGTTCCGGTTGTGAGGTTTTATATTCAATTAGTCGACGGAGTATAATTGTCAGCTCCCGACGTGCCGCGAGGACGATAACTGTCGGTTATCGTAACTGCCCACAAGAGGTGATCGTAAAAAAGGAGGAAAGTTGTGAGAGGTCCCAGTGAGGGATGAATATTTGATGGAGATTTTAATAAAAGGCTTAACGAGCTGAATTATTGAGGGGACAAGTCTTGAGCGAACTGCACCCAGAGCTAAACGGGTGTCCGTTTAATTATTCAGCCGTCCGCATTTAGCTCCCGAGAAATCCTCATCAAGGTAACAGGTTGGACGACCTCCTGTCTCTGTCCCAGGAACCTTCATCCGGGAGAGAAATGTTTCCGTTCGCTAGTTCGGGATAAAGTTGTGACAGATTGATCCATGAGCCATGTTTTTAGGGTACAGAGAAAGTTTTATTTAAGTAAACTTTTCATATGAAAACCTATGATGGGGATAATGAAGCAACGGCAACACCACAGGGACAAAAATCATTTATTTTATTTTCTAGACACTTGACTTTCCAAAGAAAAGCAAGTTGACCCTTGACCTTTAGACCTTTCTTTTCATCAACTTTATTGACTGCTGTAAGGTCGGTCATAAGCCAACAATGGCCGTCAGGTATCTTACGAAATAAGAAGGGGTGGTAAGCTAGGGAGTTACTTATGAGGAAAGGGTAATTATCTTAATTATGTAATTTAATTATTTAAGCTATGGGATGTGCCAATTTTCTTAATGATGACATAGTGTTGGCTCTATGAATAAGCGTGGATATATTACCACAGGTGTGGTTAAAGGTTCCATATTCATGCGATCCTCTCCCTGTAGGTAGTGTGACGTTTTAATGGGTTTTATATATACTTCCACATGTAAATGAGAGTCTATGTTTTAAATTAATAAGGGATATTCTGAGGAATATTCTGCAGAATGTATTAAGAAAACAGCAGTGTGATCAATGTATTGTTAATCTAACTGTAATGTAAATTGTAAGATGTGTTATGAATATAGGATGACTCAGGTATGAATGAAAATGATTGTAGTTGGTTTCCTTAGAGACTAAGAAATAGTTTCCAGGCGGAAAAAGCCTTTAATTTCAAAGCCATTTTATTTTGAAGGAAGTGGAAAACAGCTGTCAAAACGGTCATCGAAAGCTACCTGCGTGCTACCTCCACTAACCAATCGGAGATAAGCTCTGAATTTTGAATAAAACCTTTTTGTAAGACTCAAAGTTTTACCTCTCACAGAGATGTAACAGACAGGAACTGCTGCTCTCAGCCAATGGGCTGTGACCTTCCAGTCACGTGACCTCGTCTGGCCGGATCATGTATGTGCTGATGATTCTTATTTGTTAAATTAAATACCTTTTATCATCTATCTCTGGACTTCTTCTTCCAAGCACCAGGCAGCTGGAGATTCGTTTGAACCTTAACAGTAGGCTTGATGAGTCTTAATACTCCTAAAAACTCAACAAGGGTGTATAAATAAGGAAGAAACATTAAATTTAAAGCCGTAACAGGAAATCCCGAAGGTGCTGCAGCAATGCTTGTAATTGAGTCATTGCCTCACTGGTATTGATCAACTTCCCATAGATAAGAGTCCTTCTGGGTGGTGAGCCAGTAGAACGTGTACCTTTACTACAGTAGAGTTGCTCAGTCCCCAATCTGTTCAACGGGTGGAACGATTGTGGAAGTGAAACATGTCTCACGGTGACAAACCCACGGAGCAAATACTGTTCAACCCTGCCGTCCTGCTCATCTCCACGGAACGTTAGAGTCTCGTTTAGCTTCCCTTTTAGTTATTTTTACGGCCCTGTAAAAAACGTCTGTGATTCAGGCTCCCCGATCTTGTTAACTTCCATTCCAGCAGCAGCAGGCATCTGTCAGTGGAGGTGCTCTTCCACGATGAACCCATCAGCCCAGCTTTAAACGAAAAACAGACACCGATATATCGATGAGCTCAATTTCCTCAGAAGTTGTTGGAGACCATAGAAGAGCCGAAAAGCCGTTTCACTGCCGAGTCACGACTACAGAAAGGGCTCTGATGCTTTCATGCAATCTCACCTGGGTTTAGTTTACTTTTCAAATAGAAGATTAGCAACATTTAAACTTTTTGTCAATGTCTGTTCAGGAGAACGTAAGCTAAAAGAACATTTATTTAATTCATCACCGTCGGATGGGCCTGAAGTCATTGCGTCTCATACTTTCCGTCAAAGTTTAATGCGACTTTACATTTTTCTAAGTTGGTGGAGACCATAGAACCGTTAAAAAGGAAAGTGAACATCAGACATTTGTCGGAATACGAGTAACAAGACACCAAATGTCTTTTAATGCCATTTGCATATGTAATAAACGTTTTTTTTCTAATAAAAACCTATCAAATCTGTGGCTTCCCTCTGCTTTATGGCGTTGTAAAGCAATGTTCAGCTCATTGTTTAGCTTGTCTGGCTCATAACTATAGTTTTAGTTCACTCTCAATGCTCGCATAGCGTTCTCCGTGGAAAAAGCTCGATAAAGCCACTGTAAAGCAGCTGCTCTCCACCAAACAACAGACAGATACAGTTAGCAAGCAGCTGGTGGACAGGAGTGGAGTATTTACAGTCACAGCTAAAGAGAACCATCTCTCTCTGGCTGGTGGAGACCAAAAGCAGAGCAGACAGTCACCTCATGTCGGAGGAGACTCAAGACCTTCCTCTTGATGGTCTTATAGTTAGAGGTGAGTCAGGTTCACCTGGTCCAGACCTAGAGATGCTGCTATAGGCTTAGAGGCTGCTGGGGGACGCTTAGGATACACCGAGCACCTCTCTCCTCTAGGATGCACTGAGCACCTATCTCCTCTAGGATGCACTGATCACCTATCTCCTCTAGGATGCACTGATCACCTATCTCCTCTAGGATACACTGAGCACCTCTTTCCTCTAGGATGCACTGAGCACCTATCTCCTCTAGGATACACTGAGCACCTCTCTCCTCTTCACTCTAGAGTTTATGTAATGTAGCAACGGTCTCAGTTCTCTTCCTTCAAAGGCATGCTGCCTGAATGTATTAAGTATACTAATTAATAATAAATAAAACAGCACACAATGATTCATTCATTAATCATCAAAGTTGCCCTGTATTGGGGAAATGTGGAGAGGGGAGTTATTTTGTAAACAAGAAGCTGTTATTGTTGTAAATAAGGTATATATATATATATATATATATATATATATATATATATATATAGTGTTTACAGTTTGGGCTGAATCAGGTTTGCCCTGGTCCAGCCTATAGAGATGCTACTATAGGCTTATAGGCTGCTGGGGGAAGTTTTAGGATACACTAAGCCCTTTTCTCCTCATCTTTCTCTACTTATGGATCAATTTTCATCCCTCCATCACACATTATTAACTATGCTTCCTTTCTTTTCAAGTCTTTGTGACTTCACGTCTCATAGGGTCCATTGGACCTGGCTGTGTCTGATGCCTCCTGTCAAGGCCCCGCTGATGCGTGTGAATATTGGAGTTACATTTGGCACTTGGACTTATTAAACTGCGCCCAAAGAAAGAGAAGGTCAAGCCAGGTGAGATGAGACAACTCGGACATCTTTCCAGTTAATTCTGAGAAGGTGTCAGCAAACGGTTGCATATTTACACTTTTGGCCGTTTTAGAGCGACATTATCTGCCCGGTATAAAAGTCTGACTTTCCATCACTTTGTTAAGTTGGTAATCTTTTCCTTCACATTTCTAGCAAGAGAATTCCAAGCACCTATCAACCAAAGTGATTAAAATTCAGAAACACACTTTTCATTATCAGGCCCTCAAATTATGTCCACATAATCAATAATGTCATTACCTTTCAACTCGCCGCAATCACGCCGAGTTTATTAGGTTAACACTGCAAAAATGTTCCCTCAATAAAAATCGAGCAATCTTTTTTTGAAAGTCAAGGGAAGCACCTGCCTCTGCACTTCAATGTGCTCTTTACCGTCCCTCTGAAATCTTTGACCACATCTCGGTGCACTTCCTGTGACATCTCTTTCCATTCCTCCCCTTCAACAGCCACAGAGATGAATCTGTCAGCGAACACGCCATGACCAAACATTATTATATATCGGCCAGTATTTGGAAATATTCCAGGTACTTCAGAACAGCCGGCTTGATTGTGACATCAAATATGCCGCAGACTGGCCTAACATAAATGTAGACATTTTTATACCACCCTAAAACCTTGCTAGGACAACCATTTACTCAAGATTTACTACGTTTAATGCTCTTGAATGTACACCGGACCCTTGACTGCCATTAAAAAGAAAACTTTCTGAAAGTTTTCACAAGGCTGTTTTTAAGGAGGCTTCGTCACAGAGAGAACACGATCCACTTTGATCACAACATCTGTGCTGTAGTACTTCTCGTTACGTCATGGAGCGGCTGAATGCTTTCTGTGAGAGCTTTCTAACCAGGACGGGGTGTTCTCCTTGTTTATCCACCACAGTTTCCCCGCTGGCGTTGAAAGGGCTGTCGGTTAATTTTTAATTTCATCCTTTGAAACACATCAGTAAAGTGGGTTTTCATAATTAACCCCGTTGCCTATGCAGATTGAGGCGAGAGGCGGCCTAAAACAACACAAGCCTCCAAAGTGTTGTCTGTTTTTACTCAGTCCTCGAGTTCAATCACTTACATCTTCACCATCGCCACCTGCTGGCGGGGATGTAAACATCCCCCAAGCTAAAAGACATCCAAACATTTATTTGTACCAATGGTCAAAAAAACGAAACAAAAAACACTCACATAACATGGGGAGGTTTAATTCAGTGAGCAATTGTTTTTGCAGAAATAATCGGCCTGTTGATGGCCCACCTCAGCCCAATGACATTGGGTAGACGATACTGCTATCCATTATCTTATTATCGGCTATATGGGAATTGAATGGTCTGAGAGGCATTGCACAGTAATCATGCTGCCAGATTCCACTCATTTTGTCTTCCAGTGAGCATGATGCAAACAGCCGGTGGCCACAACGCTTCAACCTTTAATCCTTTGGTATCAATCTGCTGCCGGTGAAAAATATATATATTTTTTTTAAATCATGTTGAGTTCTTCTTTTTATAGAGTCGCCGGAGGAGGAGAAGGTTTTCCCACCTTGCTGTAGATGGTTGGAATCAATACATCACCAGGCTGGAAACCATATAGGTTAATCAGCATCTTGCCTCGAGTCAATACTGTTTAATTGACCTTTTTTATTGTTAAAGAGAAGCATGTACAAATTGAGTAGAATTATTATTCTATTCTCTTTAGCATACATGATCTGCTAAGGTAGATTGTGGCTTTGAAGTCTTGCTTGTGGCATAAAGGCTGTCGCCAGGGGCGTCGTTAGGTCTGTTTTAAGCGGGCTTTATAATGTTCTTTAACCCCCCAAAATTATTATATATATATATATATATATATATATATATTACTATTTTGTGTTGTCATTAAATTAAACTTTTGGTTCTTCCATAGACAATTTATTTATAACTCCAACATGCAATCTATATATGTGCATGCAGTCTGGTTTGTATATTTTCACCCCCTTCAAATTACAATCCAATAGCCTATCATCATACTTAATGTCGTAATCCCGGGCACTAGGACCTTGGGGAGGCTGCTCCCTGGCTTTCTCACTTTGTGGAGTGGAGCTAAATTCAACCAATAAAACAATTTCATGCGACCAAAGGGGATACTGAACGGAAAACAAGCTGAGAAAGGTTCACGTCGTAATCCCAAAATGCTGTCAATCAAGAGTCACGGCCAAAAGCATACCCTGCTTTACGAGCATTTGAGACCATAAACTCGTGAAATTATCAATTAGAGTGAGAAGCATGGTCATTTCTCTGATAGATTTCTAAATAATCTGATTTAACCAGAGGAGTAGCCCCTGAGGGCCATTAGTAATAATAAATGTAAGGCACTTCCACATCGGCTTCACATTTCAGATCCAGAGGTTCATGCCGACTGCAAATCAATGGGATGAATTCAAGTCAGCTCTGTGTTAATTTATGTTAAGTTCATTAATTAAGTTCCTTTAGGTCAGGGTTTCTTCAAGTATTCCTGGCGTTGTATCTTTCAGTTTTTTTCTCATTGTTCCACCAGATTTGATGATTTTGATGATAATCTGAATAATGTATTGACCAAGCGCATATTTGATTTTGTCTCATAACAATACATTGATCAGTACAGCAAACAACAACTATTATTCATTTTTCTTTCAGTCCTTGGAATTATCGTTTCACTTGTTTCGAAATATGCCCGGGTGAAAATAAATCCCCAGCTGTATACACATTTATCGACATAACCTTGAGAGAAAGAAGACTGTGGTTCTTTTGAAGAGTCACATTGTGCACACACTGAAGATCACATGCTGAAGGCTCAAAGCCTCTGAAGGTTACTTTTTCATTGCAACCCGGGAGGAATTTAGACAATTGGAAGGACAAACACCTCCTGTGTTTACTTGGCCTTTCAAGTTGTGTGAAGGTTCAGTTGGTCTCATCCCATTCACCGATAAGTCACTGCTACAGACATGAAATCTCACCTTGGTTTAGTTCAGCTTTTAAAAAGCAGATTATCAACATTGGCGAATGGTGAATGTTCCAATTTGCCAAAAAGTTATTCAGACGTAGTCGGTGAAAGTCACCGAGCTGTGTGAGCCTACGGGTGATGTCATGTGTGTGTGTATATATATATATATATATAATATTAATGTTATGAATCCAAACTTGAGCGCGTTAGATGTTCAGATGCTTGTGCGATGTTCCCAACAAGTATAAAGCAGAACTAGTCGTTATTTCTTCCGTGGTCATGGTGGAAATGTTAACCGTTTCCACGGAGTAAAGCCACAGAAATAAGCCCCGCCCCCTCAAAGCGAATCACGCTAAAAGCCACAAATGGTCAAGCAACTAAACTCGGGCGACTAAAGCGTTGCGAATATTCACTTTTGATGTGAACGTAGCATAAGGGTGAATTAAATGTCACCGCTAAGTCACAGCTACAGTCATGCTATCTCACCTTGGTTTAGTTTCGCTTTTAAAATAGAAGATTAGGCCTATCAACATTTAAACTTTTTTGTCAATGTTCATTCACGAACAATGTATAAGCTAAAAGAAGATGTATTTCATTTATCACCATTGTCATTGCATCTCATACTTTCCGTCAACGTTTTACGTGACTGCATCACTTATTTTAATGCTGCTGTGCTTAAAAGGAATAGTTTGACATTTTGGTGAAATATGCTTACTGGCTTTCTTGCCAAGGGTTAGATGAGAATATTAATAACGCTCTCATGTCTGTATGCCAAGTATGAAGCACCACGGGCAGCCAGCTTAGACTTTACGCATACATTTGTTTTTTTATTGAACTGTGGCTTTGTGGTGCGGTTTGTACGGGACTATTTCTTGGCACGGTGCGGTAACTTCCTGGAGTCCTTAAGGGTTGCTGGGCAGCCAATTAAATACACTTGCCAAAACATAGTTCATGCACTTATCTTTCTCTAACCTTTAGACCTTTTTTAAATACATTTCTTTCTACTTTAGGACACCAGCCATTTCTCCATGACCACTCTTTATGCTAAGGTAAGCTAATCAGCTGCCGGATGTGTAGCTTCACATTTTACTTTTGCAGATTTGAAAGTAGTATTGCTTTTCTCATCTCGCTCTCGGCATGTATAAACACATAAAAGAAAAGCTTATTCCTCCATGTTGAAATAGATTAAAAAACCTAAAATGATCACATTCAATATTAGAATCAGGAAAGAATATGAAGCAAGAGAATATTGTTTTTGGCAAAGGTTTCCAAATAAGCCCATTTTCAATATAATATTATATTTAGCTGCATTTTCTATGTGTACAAAGGGATACCAGTTAAACATATTACCTTCCCACGTTGAAAAATATGAGCCGATAAGAAATAATCTAACAAAATAAATAAAACTTTAAAAAAAGATCTATTAGTTATGCAATCAGGATATCACCACAAAATAAATATGCAAATTGCTGTGAATAAATTGATTGTAGATCAATAAAGAAATCCCTCTTTGATGCTGCAAACACCAGATAGCATCGTGTACCGGATATATAAGGTCACGAGTACGATCCTAGAGTGTAACACTGCCCTCGTTAGCTCAACAAAGCTCCTAATTTCTCAGTTATCAGTGGAAGTTGACATTCTTTAAAATAATTCATCACAAAATAAATATAAGGAAGCCCTTTGAGGGAGGAATGAGTGACACCTGTCAGAGATAGAGATCAAAACCAAAGGAGAGGGATTCCGACTGAGTGACATCTGAAACGTGAGCGCTAACAAGGCGTCGCATGAAGACACACCGACACAAGCTGAGATTCCCGGTGTACGCTAAACAGAATAGCTGTGTGTTTATGTTTGTGTGTGTGTGTGTGTGTGTGTGTGCTGGCAAGTCATTGTTTCCACGTGGGTATGAATAAAAGATTAAAATGCTGCTTCTTTCAGCGTAGCCTGTGTTCAAAATTGAGAACCAGGAAGAACAGAGCACAACGCCTAATGGAAACAGTCATCATCAATCTCAGCTTCGCACAACCATGTACTGTTGCTTCAATAATAATAATACGCCTCATATTTCACCTTCATTCTCAAACAAACTGCACTGATTGTTTTTTGTATTCGCAACGTTTGAGGGATTCTGCAGCACAGACGGACCTCGAGGGACTCGGTCGTATCGTTCTGAACCACGAAAACAAGTTAGTCGGTTAAAGAGCTGATTTTATCAAAGAAAATAAGAGCTATAATTGATTTGCCGTGACTGTCGTTCACAGAAAAGAAATGACAACGTCAATCGTTTGTTGACCGTGACATCATAAGGGAATTCCATGTACAGTAAGTCTGTTTACAGGCATCAGATATGACTGAATCTCACTGGAGACATTACAAAATGCTTAAATTAAAGATTTTCTAATAGCGAATGGTTGTAAATTTTCGGCAAGTGGCGCGAATGACGTGAATTGCGTAGCGAGAAAAATTTGCGTCAAATTACAAATATTTCAACTTTGGCGAAAAATACTAGTTGCGAAAGCAAATCAGAGTTGAGACTCTCCTCCGTTGGTGAATCTAACTTCTGCTCTAATTGTCGCGAATTCCCCACCTTCTTAATTAAATTCATCCTCCTAACATGTTTAATTAACTCTCCTGTCATTCCAGATCCTGTCATCCTCACCTGATTGTCTCATTCCCTTCACCTGGTCCTCACGCCCTTCTCACCTGCAGCCCATCCCCTGATTAGTCCCTCACTATTTAGCTCCCTCACTCCCACTTGTCCTCTGCCAGATTGTCTTATGTTTCACCGCCAAACTTTCCAGCGGTTTTCTGATCTGCCTGTTACGACCCTGTTTGTCTGCCCCTTTTCGGATTTGTCGCCCTGTTTGACGGACCACCTGGTTTTGACCCTGCCTGAAAGATACCGTAAACTGCCTCCTCCTAAAATCCTGTGTGTGTCGTGCTTTTTGGTTCCAGTATCTGTAATCATTACACGAGTGGAGCTGGAAGCGGAAGTTATTTAGACGTAGTCGTTGAAAGTCACCGAGCTGTGTAAGCCTACGGGTGATGTCATGTATAAACATAAATGATATTAATGTTATGAACCCAAACACGAGGGTGTTCGGGGATGTCCTCAACAAGTATAAAGCAGAACTAGTGGTTAGTTCTTCCGTGGTCATGGCAGAAATAACTGTTTCCACGGAGTAAAGCTACGGAAATAAGCCCCGCCCCCTCAGAGCGAATCACGCGAAAAGCCACAAACAGTCAAGCGAGTAAACTCGGTCGACTAAAGCTTTGCGACTATTACATTTTGGTGTGAATGCAGCATAAGGGTGACTAAAATAAAATAATGTAACCGCTCACTAATGATGACAGCCTCATCAGAAAGCTTAATGGGGGCAAGTTACAAATACATTCTGTATTGACTTGTTCGGTTTGGCTTCAGGGGATTTGGTTTCACACTAAAACAAATCATTATAGACTTGTACATTTGGTGTTTGCTAGAACAGAGAAACAGGCTTAATTCAGACCCAGGGGGGTGGGGGTTTTATCTTTTCACCACATTGATTGTATTTCACATTGGCTGGCTTCATATCATAAAGCATCCCTGATGCTTTCCCCATCGTTAAAACGTTTCCGACTCTTATTAGGAAAAGAGACCTAAAATCAATATACGGCCCGCCGTTAGTGTTGTGAAAGCTTTTTGGAACACTCCCGCTAGTTTTTCTCTGTGTGTGTGTGTGTGTGTGTGTGTGTGTGTGTGTGTGTGTGTGTGTGTGTGTGTGTGTGTGTGTGTGTGTGTGTGTGTGTGTGTGTGTGTGTGTGTGTGTGTGTGTGTGTGTGTGTGTGTGTGTGTGTGTGTGTGTGTGTGTGTGTGTGTGTGTGTGTGTGTGTGTGTGTGTGTGTGTGTGTGTGTGTGTGTGTGTGTGTGTGTGTGTGTGTGTGTGTGTGTGTGTGTGTGTGTGTGTGTGTCATTAACAGAGTTATTCCATACATCAGGCAATATATGAAGTATTTTTTAAAGTTAAATACGTGCTGTAGCTTTTAAATGTAACGGTGCCTCATTAAGCGCCCATGCTGTACTTTAAAACAAATATTTTTTTACTTTTCCCTCTCTGTTCTGTTGCCACCATGTTAATCATCAAAAAGCTTTACCCTTATACTCATTCAACCTTATAGAGGGGATATTTCAGAGGGTGGTTGGCATCACTCGAGCTGTAAAAACCTGGCCCATGTGTCATTACACTGCTACTTATCTCACCGCCGTCCTAATGCGCGTGACTGATTTCAGCCGACCGGGAATGTCATCGTCAAAGTCAAATTCGCAGAGAGCTTTTGAACAATCCGCCGGTCTCTGCAGAGAAGCACACGAAATCCAATCCGAATCCAATTTGGCCCGGTGATTGATTACCGTGCTCGCCACTTAATGAGGTCGGGCTTCTCGGCTAATAAGCCGATGTAGATACATAGGAGCCGTTTCCCGTCGGCTTCCGTGTAAACATACCGTTGACCTTTGCAGCCGCGTTCGCCGACGTGACGCCTCGCTTATCTCCGTCCTCCGTGGCTCGCCGACGAACGCATCTTCCCCTAATTCCACTAATATGCAGATAAGCTGCTAATTCGTCTTCCATGCGTTGGATTCCTTTAGTAGATTTTTTTTTTTTTTTTTTTTAAATCTGTCCTCTACGCAGTGTCATTTTTCTTCTGATTTGTAATGAGATCTTTGAAGGGAAACCCTCTCTCGATGGCAATAACCAAACGAGAGTTAAGGAAGACGGACGAGGTCATTTAGGATATCCAGAAGCAATCCGGTGCCCTTATCAGACCAATGACAGCCTCCTGGTGATAACACAAGGGGAGCTGTAGGTAAATACACACGGCTGATTGAAGTTCACCGGAAGCATCCGATAGGTTGTGACGTAGCTTTGAGACAAACTGCCATCTTGACAAGAGTTTGTCATGAGTAAATCATTCGGACTATGAAAATGCAGTTTTTTTCCGTATATTTCCTATATAAAAACAACATATTTCAGGCCGAATCTTCAAACTAAAGAGCAATGAGTCGTCGGTAAACCAACGAACACCACAGGTGTGAGAAAGAATAAAAGATACTAAGTGTACTTCATGGCCGGCTGTACGATGCATTCACAGACGTATGACTCAGCTCAGCGCCATGAAGAAAACCAGCCAGGACCTTCAAACACTTTATTTGGATCCTTAATCTTTGCAGTGCTTCACATCTCAACAGAGTTCCATAATATTTGTAGACACAGACATTTTCATGGCTCAGATAAAAAAAGAAGCTATATATATATATATATATATATATATATATATATATATATATATATATATATATATATATATATATATATATATATATATATATATATATATATATATATATATATATATATATATATATATATATATATATATATATGTATATATGTATGCCAATTTTGTTTGTTTGGAATGAAAAGTAATCCAGACATAATATTGCATGGAAAGAGCTGAGTTACAATATGATTGAACTATAATTCGGTTATCTGTTTCTTAATTTTGGCTTGGGTTTGGAAAATACAATTCTATAACTGCTTTTACTTGATATACTCTTTACTGTATTTCTTTCATTTTCTTTTCTTTATTATTTAATTATTACATGTTGAATTGAAATTGAATATGTCCTGTTCTGCTATTTTATTTTAGTGTATTGTATATATTGTAGTTAGTTTGTTACTTAGTTGCTGCAACAAAGAAAGTTCCCCATCCATCCCTCCCTCCACCCACTCGGCAGATGTTTGAAATGAGAGCAGAGGAAGAGGGGAGGAATATTATGACATTTTCTCCAAATACATGTCGCTACAATAATAAATACAAGTTGGTGATGCTATTATTGTAAATGTATTCAAACCTTTATTAACCTGGTGAATCCCGTTGAGATTAAAAACAATCTTTTTCTAGGGTGACCTGGCCAAAGATATGCAGCAACATAAGAAACATTCGTATTTATATGGAAGATGTATGTGGTAGTGTATATATAAATATATTTTGTTTGTTTTTTCTTTATTTTATATAAATGTTCTGATTTATTTTGATTTCAATTTAGGATAGGAATGTATAAGCATTCTACCTATACTTGTTCAGCCTCTTTTGTATATCATATAGAATAATATTGTATTTGATTTGATTGACTGAATAAAATACACAAACAAACACAGACTGTAGTTACGGGGAAAAAAACACAGAATTAGTTAGCATGTCCATTTACCAATCAGGGGGTTGGGGGTTCAATCCCCGCCCTAGTCGGTGTGTCCTTGAGCAACCCACTTAACCCTGAGTTGCTCCCCACAGCTGTGTCTACAGTGTATCAATGTAACATGTTAAGTGTCTTTGAGTACATTAAAAACAGCTCTATCAATTAGAAGTATTAATATTATTAGTATTAAGTTAAAAGACAGTGACATAACCAAGTTAATTTAACAAACATTGACATTTTTTGGAACCTGCCTCCATTTCATATTTAAAAGCAGCAAGCGGTATCAGTTCTGAGCACTCTGCAAGTCATGAAAAATACATTCAAAGAAACATCTGGACGTCCTCTTGTTCGCCCGTCTCCCAAATACCCGACCGTCAGCGGCCGACTCCAATGTTCCCGAGCGCTGAGTGTTTTCTCTTCTCGAGTGACAAAAAACATTTCGTGCCAACTGGAGGGCGTTCATTTATGCAGACGCTTGACTGATGTCAGCTGGCCTGACGGGGGAAGGGGGAGGAGGGGGGAGGGGGGATGAATTCAAAGAAAAGCTGGGCGCGTCGTACCCGACTGCACCGAGGTGCCGGCGACATCAAAGGAAGACGTGAAGGTTTTTTTCTTTTTCACACAGAGGTTTAGGATCGCAGGACGAGCTTCATCCCGACAGTTGGCCACGGTGTGCTTCTGTAGATTACGTTTTTATTTTATTTTTTGGTGTCTTTCCCAGACGAACGTCGCGTCGAAGGTGAGCAGCAGACGAGCCGACGGAACGCACGTCGGGGCGACTCTCGGCGTTAGCTAAAGCGAAGAAGCAGAAGCCAAAACAAAAAGTTGTCAGATGTTTTTCGCGAGGCCTGTAACTCGGAGGGGGGTCAACGCTCAGCAGAGAGAGACGCTGGCACTGTTCAGGCTTTGATGATGTAACCGGCTTCGTGGTGGGTTCTCTATGCAGAGAAACTTCATCAAAGTCTTGTGTGTTAGCGTTCGTCAATAAACCCGAGCAAAACTAACTGCAGAGTACTTCTCGTTGCCCGAAGTATTGCTAGGAAAATTCGACTCAATCAAGGAATAACATAACACACACGGGAGAAATGTAACGACTGAATACATTTCAATGGAAAAACTAACTTCATCGTCATCTACAACAGAACACCACTACATCCGGTCATCATTCACCATGTTTTTACAAATTTGACACAATCTGATTGATTAATTAATTAATCCTAATTAAAAAATATATATATTCCCTTGCCTGAAAACCAATCAAATTCCACGTACATGCAAACACACAAATACATATAAATCTGCCCTCATCTATGTATTTTGTTTCTTTGATTCCAAAAAGGCGCACACACACACACCATCCTCCAATACTCTGACTTTATGATATTGTGTCCACTGTTTTGTCATCCGCACTGTTTTGTCGTCCTCTAGGTGTATATGTATTATCTTTTGTCCTATAATATAAAACTTTAAAAAATAAATAAATACACCTTGAAATAACAGCACCCGCTGATTGGCTCTCCACTATACGTACATCCTTCATATCCATAGTGCTGATCTAAGCGGCAACATGCAGATCTGAGGTAAGATAGTGCACATCTTTTATTTGTCGTCGTCCTGAGAACATTATTTTAACAGCGACCGCTCGTCTGGTATTTAAAACATTCATCCGCTGGTGTTTTATCATTGCTGCCTGAGCCGGTGAATGTTTTGAAGCCTCATTAAACTACACTTTATGATGATGTCGTGCAGCTGGTTCGTGAAATATGTTCTGCCAATTCTGCAATATAATAATAATAAGAACTTTATTTATATAGCACCTTTTTTTAATAAGAGTGCTCAGCAGAGAAGCAAAGCATAGTTGTACATAAGGCAGGAGGCAAAAAAAAGACTGCCATATGGGCGATGAACACAACAAAGCCAAACACGGAGAAGCGAAAAGAGCAAATGGAACAGAAAGAAACAGGCAAACAAAATCAGGGGAACCCAAGAAAACTGCATGATATGACATAAAAGGACGACATCTCTTAAATGATATAGGAATGGATTTTAAGAGGTGATTTAAAAAAAGTTACTGACTTATCCCTCAGGTTGTGGGGCTCTGAATATGAAACATTTAATTTTAACCTTATTATGTTTGTTAATACAGAAACATGGGAGCATCTCCTTGAAGATCTAGGCTTAAGTAACTGCAACCAGTTTCACATTTAAATTAAGAAATCATGTTTACTTGTTGATCATCAGTTTGCAATGATTAACACCACTAAATATTACAATACCCATGATCCTCAGTGGCCGGAATGTTTTAGCTATATATATATATATATATATATATATATATATATATATATATATATATATATATATATATATATATATATATAGTTAATTAAAGAAATATATGTGTATTTAGCAAGGTGTGGCAGTGCACCTGGCACAGAGCATTTCAGTAAGAGTGTGTTGTTTATCTACACTTACGTCTGAAATGTTTTTTTAAATTACTAATGAACACAATGAGTTGGACTCGCTACACAAGCACATCCAGCTGCTCCAGGATCAGGTACCAGTTTGTATGGTGTGCTACAAAAACATGTATTACTTTGTGCGTGCTACTATGATGACCAGAAACGCAAGCTATCAATGCACAAAGATCATTTGGTCATCAACTCAACATGTTTAGGGTGGTTCGGGTTAAAATAAGTATGTTTGTGGCGTTAAATAAGTTGCTACGTAAGTTACTTAGTCAGGGTTAGCTAATGTGGAAGTTCTGTAGGGAAAGTCAAACAAGTCAAAGTTGACATTTGGTTTTACTCGATACAGACAGCTGGGTGAAAGTCCTTTGATTGTTTGACCCATTCCAACCACTTTGCCCTCCTTCTGATGTCGGACATGTTTTATTTGGCCTTTTCTGGTGTTGTGTGTTTCTTGTCTGTTGTGCACTATGTACTGTATCTGTTGTTCTTCATATAAATCCAATGTTGTCCGTATGAAATGTTGGTAGCAAATGAGGGATTAATAACATTGTCTAATCTGATTTAATCTACTTTTACAGACTGAGTGACTCTTTAAATAACCCAAGCCTGAGTTCCTCGGAGGCAGCCCTACACGTCCTTTCTAGGGCATACCGTACAATCCGTGAATGCGGACCGCCCGGTCAGAAGGAGGAAGCGCTGCAATGTGTTTTTGCAGCACTGCTGCAGTCCGATTACGTACAGTTATGGTTGCTGAAGGAAATTCAGCAAGGATGAATCAATCTTCCACCACCGGACACGAGGCAAAGCAAAGACAGCTTCGCCGTGACTAATGGCCACGCTACAACTACGCTATGTCGCGGCTAATCATCGACCTGCAGACGGCAGACAACATCGCGATCACGTGGCCCACAACTTTACTCTCGTTTCATTTTCACAATTCTTATCAACCTTGTTTTCTGCAGTTATTGTTCAGCAGAAACGCTCAGATAAACTCAGAGCCTGAACAGCCCCAAACGGCAGAAAGACAACGTTAGCAATCTGGTGACCATATGGAGCATTTAGTGGCTAGAGGGGCAGACTTTTATTTAAGGAGGTGTCGGGGACTAAAATAAAGCTCAATGGAAGGGGAACATTCGTCAGGTGTCTCGAAACATGTCATTGTTTTGTCATTTTGTCTTTTTGTCTTCTGGATGTTAAAATCGGCAATAACATACAATTTTTTTTAATTTTTTTATCGGCAATAGCTGGCCAACATGTTCACCATATTAGATTATATAATGAGTCATTGTTGTACATAGTTTGTTACGCTGACTTTGAGCAACACAATAAAATCGATAAAACATTAAGATAATACAAGTTACTGCTGACGTTACTGCTGACGTTTCACACAGTGGAGAAACACTTCACAGGGTACCTTTTTTAATCACAAACATCAGCCAAAACTAGCCACCTAAAAAGGTTGAAAATGTCAGAGTGACGTCATGTTATCGCTCCAAAAGGTCAAAATCTATACTTAGTTTTCACAATTGGCAGCAAAACAATGAGATGCACAGATAACACATCTGTAAGATGCAACCTGTCAATTAACGTAACACTTTACCTCCTTTTGCACCACCTAACCGCCACCCCCTCCCTCCACTTATCTCAAGGGATGGAGAGCGAGCACACCGGGCTTCAATCTGCAAATGAGCCAGCTTAATTAAAGCTAATTGTTGGCTGTGCTCAAAGCCATGAATTATATTCCATATTGCTGTCCACAATCGATTTGTTACATCTCGTGTGATGTCTTTCGGCTGCTTAAATACAAGCAGCAATCTCAGAAGCCAAGCCTGTTGGTGTAAGATGGATGGTTTCACAAGGTCTAAATCAATGTTTCATATAACTTCAAAATGAGGAAAAAGATCCTGGTTGGTCAGCTTGTTTGAGACCGAGCTGCCCTACTTGTAGTTCATCACACATAGACGTACACACACACACACTTCTCTCTCTCATGCCTAAATGATGTGAATGCTACACAAGAAATATTTTTAATATTCTTTTCCCTGCATGAAAAGAAAGAAATATGTCTTCCCAGCTTGAAAGCATAGTACCGGAGACATGACTAGAAAGAGTAAGCTGGACGTAAAACTACAGCCAACTATACTTGTGTTAAATAATTCTTTCATCCTTCCAACAGCAGCGATCTGATATTCTTAAAGTTCTGTTCAGTTTATTTTATACAGCCCAATATCACATATCAATTTGCCTCAGTGAGCTTTAAAATCTGTACACATACGAAATCCGTGACCTTTGACCTCACATCGGATCAGGAAAAACTCCCCAGAAACATGAAAAAAATTTCGAAGGTAAAGTGAAGAAACCTTCAAGAGAGCAACAGATGAGGATCCCTCTCAAGGATGGACAGAATCAATGTGTCATGTGTACAGAATGTATGAATAGTTCGTAGGAGGCATGGAAGTTCAAAGTAGGCACAGAAGTTTGTAGCAGTTATGGAAGTAGTAGGCATGGAATTTCATAGTAGGCACAGAAGTAGTAGACATGGAAGTAGGATGCATGGAAGTTCATAGTAGGAACGGAAGTTCGTAGCAGTTATGGAAGTAGTAGGCATGGAAGTTCATAGTAGGCACAGAAGTAGTAGACATGGAAGTTCGTAGTAGGCATAGAAGTAGTAGACATGGAAGTTCGTAATAGGTATGGAAGTTCATGGTAAACATGGCATTAATGGTCGCAACTACTAAATTACAAGCCACTACTGAGATTCTGAGATCTGTAAAGCAGCGTAATGCAGATTTGAAACAGACTTGCTTCAACTGTAAACGGTTGGGGGCACAGAAGCATTACCATGCGGGATCCGCCCACAGGAAGACAGCATTGAACAGAGGTTGAGATAAGATAACGTGCTTCTGGCGTCTGTGTCTCCGCTGTGGCCTCGAGTCCAAACCCAGTCTTCCAGTCTCTCCTCTGATTGCGTCTGCATATCAGTGTGAAAGACAAACAGCAACCCGCGCTGCCTTCACAGATGATTGTGTTTGGTTTGTTCTTGTGTCTCTTCCCTGAGATTGCGGTGGCACTCGCTTCCAGCCCTCCGATACAAATACTAACTTCGTTAGAAATAATTCAATTTTGTTGACATTTTCCACACGGGACATTATCTATGTGGAGAACACTTGAGCAATCGCTCTGTAATGTCATCCAGGCTATCCAAAGAGATTAAGGCGTTTGTGACTTCTCCGAACGCTTCATTTTCATTTGCGTCACTCGCTAAAAAACGTGGTGCCGATTCCCGCTCCTCCGCCCATTCACGATGCCTCGAGAGGAGGCTGGTTATCACTGCAATTAACATTCCTCTAATTAAGGCTTTGCTTGGTAGTACTTTAATGGACCGCACAATACTGACAAATTAATCCATGCTCAGATAATAAATCTGATTTGACGAGGCACCAAATCATTAACCTCATGACCCCAATGGCAGTATCCAGACAGTGTGAGGGATGCTGTGATTGGTTGCAGATTGCTCCAGGGCTCCAGTTGCCTTCTGTTTTTTTGCTTTGAACCCATTATTTTAATAGCCAGATTTGGCTGTGATGTTTGACATATTTTCAGGGACTGTCGGGAAAGCTTTCACGTTACCCAACGGTACAGGTCAACACTTTCCTTGATCCTATTGAACTAGAGACCCAGGTGGTCTGTCATCATCGTATAGTGCTGGGTCTCTTCCTTGAGGGTCAAGGCATGATGTGACATAGAATTGACAACCCCAGTGCTCAGAGAGTCCGACTACGCCTTCAGAGTAAATAGGCAACGGCAGAAGTTTTTGACGTGGGTCTGAAGCTTCGAAGACGGACTGCTAGAAGCAGATCCTAGATACTTCGCCCCCATGCAATTCAAAAAGGAATAAGAAATGTTGCTGCTGTAAGGAATTGCGGGACAGCATTTATCTTCTTTCCTTCTGTAAAGGACGGTCCAGTGTAACCTTTGCTAAAGGAGATAAGAGAGGTAGCATTAAAACATCTCCTTTGCATTTAGAGAATTTGCCTAGCTCTTGTCACGATAACACTTAAATACTTCTCGGTCATTTCACTTGTTAGGAACCCTCCGAAGCAAAGACCGTAACCGTGGTTTGGATGAAGCTCCTGACTTTCAAATTATCGGAAATCTTAACTGTAGAGTAAACAATATTATACAAGACAATCGAACACTTCCAAATGTGAAGCAACAGTTTGACCTGTTTGACATTGTGTACATGATAATACCCTCATGCGCAAAGAGAGGTTTTCCCAAAATTAGTTTGGAAGAACTTGAATTGCACGCAACATCAACTCCATCCAACTCAATTTTGGGATTTTCTAACACGCCACCTTTAAACTACGACTTCTCAGCAAACGTCAGTGGATAATCTCACTCAAGGACCAAATCTCTGCAGCCAGCTTCCAAAATTGGGTGCAAAGCCTTTCTATTGGAGTGAAGGCTTTCAGAGCAGCATATTAATGCCAATGGTTTTGTACAAGCGATCCCATATGGGTGTCGTGTTCAGGTATCCATACACTCTTTTGACCATGTACTGATTCCTTTGAAGCAATCAAAGACACACACACACACACACTGTGGTATCAGCACTGAGTATAAACTCACCATTTTGTGCTAGTGTTGACTATTCATACACCTCTGCAGCATTGTTCTCTCTGTCCGTCTCTCTCTCTGTTGTCGAAGAGACTCAGTGTACCGCTGCTGCTGCTTTCTCCACCTACATGTTTGCAGCGCACAGAAGACTTTTAATGGAGGCGGTAAAAGGCCATTCTGGGAAATACAGGAAATTGCTAACTGTAGCAAAAATTGACAATGCTGGTTGAGGGGGGAAATGGGTACACAAAATATGTAAATTAAAACACGACAGGAACATATGTTGGAAATCCAACTTTTTTGTTGTTAAGGAACAATGTTGCCGCATTTAAAAGGTGTATTTATGTCACTTGAGGTTGGATCAACAACATGTAAAGAGGGCTCCTCACCAGACACTAACCAGACCAGAAGGCATCTCCCTACTTGATGTAACTTGATGTATTTCCACATAAACATTGTAAACAAGAGTTTATGGTCTTCTTCAAAACTGCATGATGTTGATTTATGAAATTATCATCCTATTTAGAGTAATATAGATGATGAAGAAGGATAGTCTTTTGGGCGTGGCTACCTTTGAAATATTGAAATTAAGTAAGTAAGGTTTATTTATATTGCACTTATCACAAAGGGTCACACAGTGCAGTACAGTAATCAATTAAAACAAATTGACAATAACAGGGTCCAAAACATTTCAACAGTTAAAAAAGCAAAGTATAATACACTGTAAAAGATGGTGCAGTAATAAAACACACAACAAGAAAATTAGACAAATAAGTTAACAAATTAGATAACAAGCATATATATAGCCATAGAATATGTAATTAACAAATGCCAGTTTAAACAGGAATATCTTTACCTCAGCTTTACCTTGTCTTGTGGTGAGGCCCCATGATGTGCAGAGTGTGTTCACAAAGAATATACATTCCTAAAAAAATTGTCATGTGATGAAGCTGCACAGTCTTCTGTTTGCACTGGGCACATTGCACAGGGGCCTTTAGTGCAGGACTAGAGCGTTTACCAGGGGCATGAAATCAAACCACCCCTGTGGCGTCTAACTGGTTTAACAGGCCACGGTGGTCCCGTATCATATTTCAAACATTCACCTCGTGCACACTTGGTGGGCGGCGGTTACATCCTAGGGCCCAGTGGGAAGACCAGAATATGTGCATGTATTACCCTCGCATCTCGTCTTAAAACCAGACAGCTGTGCTCACTATTCTTCTGACCGCTTCCCCAAAGTCCCACAGTTTAGTTACATGGTCCCCACACTGTGATAAAAATGGGTATGCGTGTGTGTGTGTGTGTGAAATCTCTTTTTGCAGCAGAAATGGGGTTTTATACTTGAATATACAAAATTCATAATAATTGTTTATGAATGGAAAAAATAGGGTTTTAGAAGCTTTTAGAAATCCTATGAAGTGTATGTACCAAATTGGATTTTACTATGTGAGCTTATTTTGTATTTAAATTTGGGGGTGGGGTGTAAAGAAAAAAGATTGCTTATATCAGAGAAGAAGAAAGAAAAGGTCAAATATATGACTCATAAACACAACACAGCCACTTTAATTTCTCACATTTTATCACAATAGAAGAACTTTTGGATAAGACAAATCCTATTGGCATATATTCCAAAATAGTCTCCCACACTTGGCAAAGCCTTGTACAATTAGCCCTGATTAAGAGATGCTTCCAGTCCCGTATTTTACAACGAACGTGACCGTTAGTGACGTTTTCTGCGGTGATCCGGCTCCTCGACCCTCTACAAGCCACCATGTTCTTGCACTCACACACATTCTCAATAATTCAATGTGCTCTCCGGAGACCGTGCCAGAGGAATGATCTACAATGTGGCCCGTATTGGGAATAGCACTTAGACCTCATCCTAGATATTGTTTGTTTGGTGCACAGTCAATATGGTGGCAGCTCTATCTCCATGATTGATAAGGTCCTCGGTATGGGGGCTCCCAGCTTTCCATTAGAGGAGAATGCCTCCAACTGATTTATGCCGTCATGCGAGGGGGTCATTTCCTCATAATCCTTTGTTTTTTAACCATGTTCACAGTTGGGCTTCATTGTCCATGACCAGTCGATCCCTTTCATTTCAATTCAGTTTATTCGTATAGCCCATTTTCAGAAATTAGAAATGTGTCTCAGAGGGCTTTATAATCAAAACACAAACACAGAAACAACACAATCAATGAATATGACAGTGTATGAATAGTTGGTAGTCGGCATGGACCACGATCCAGACCTCCACGATGGAGGTAGAGAGGAGGAGTGGGCGGAGTCTCAGCAGGGCCATGGCATTGATAGATGGTATCAACGGTCCTCCTCCTCTTTTCTCTTTTCCCTCGTCCAGCATTCTTTTATTGGATGTTTTTCTTTTAAAGAGTCGGTTGTTGCCGTTCTCTTGGGAGGCAGATTAGGGATTGAATACTTGGATAGATAGGATACTTTATTAATCCCCAAAGGGAAATTTGTCGACACAGTAGCACCAATAAACTAAACACACAAGAATAAAATATAAATATAAGAAATTATATTATAATGATATACTTCCCCATTTCCTTTATTCACTCGTGTGTGCAGAGCACGCCGGCGCCGCACAAGGTGGGTACACGTTGTGCTTGGCAGGAGGCCACCGACGGACCACGGCGAACAGCTGTTCCCGTAGTGGTGGGTTCACCCAGCGAGGCAGACGGAGCTACAGCATGTGTGTGTGTGTGTGTGTGTTTAGTAACCTCACAGCCAAGAGGCCATATGGACCCTCTTGCATTTATTTATTGTTCTTAGGAATAGATGGAGTCATCATGAGCATATTCATAGAACAAATTCAGCTAATTGCAATGTTCCTCCATGTAAGCGTCAGTGTGTCACGTCAGTATTACATTGTAATAACTTCATTTAAACGTCGGTGTGAGGTTCTTTTTAATAATTGGGGCTTTTGCTGCTGTTGTCGTCATTGTCTGGGACATTAAACACTTTCCCTGTGAGCTCTGGCTACTGCAGTGACATTTTCTGTTTCCAAGAGAGAAATGAGGGGGTAAATTGCTCGGATTCCGGATGAATGGGTGATTGCGTCGGACTGTAGGGAGCCAGGAATTGTAAACGCCGTTTTAGTACACGGCTGCAGGTCCCTCCTTGACTTTTCCAAATTCATCGTGCACATTTGTGATTAGAAAATAACATGCAAATAGCGAAAATATAGGTAGAGCAAACCCTTCCCCTCCCCCGATGCAGCCGGTGTTGCCGGCCAAGACGAGACTCGGATGATTGAATTCTCCGGGCCGCCGGTGGAGAACGGATGGATGGATGGGGCGGCAGCCAAAGTGCCCCAGACACCTGACGGAGGTCAATTAAAAGAGGTCAGATAAAAAGACCGGTGGCCAAACTGCTGATTGGAAATCATGAACTTCACACTTTCACACTGTCCCACAGAATTATGGAGGAGGCGAAGTCCAGTTTACGTATTCACATTTTAAAACCACGATTATTACCGTCGCATTGGAAATGCGGAAGGTTACGTTTTGATCGCCGTGTATTTGTATGTGTGTGTGTGTTATTCACATAAATCAAAAAGTATTAAACCGAATCGCATGAAATTTGGTGGGATGATTGGTTATTATCCGGAGACCATTTGATTAGATATTGGGATCGATCTGGTCAAAGGTCAAGGTCAAGGTCATGAACAGGTCAACATCTTCTTTTTACTATAGCGTGCTATTTGCATGCCATTTTTTATCCAATTGGCATGCAACTAATGCCAAAATGTTCATAATTCAATGCCCAATCTTGTGATATGCAAAGGTATGCGCTCTCCGAGTGCCCGTTCTAGTTCTTTGTGTTTTGCTTTTTTACTGCTCACTACATTTCTCTTTTTATATTTTAAATGTTTTTTTCCTGTTTGACTTAATGTTTGGCAAAGGCTTAGCGTTTACCTCGGTGAGTACATATGTTAATATTAAGATACCGATGGAAGCCATGGGGAAATTAAAGTAAATAACATCCAATTTGAGAGAAACGTCTACATAAACATTGAAGAACATCTGCATAATTGAAAAATGATGAAGAAGATATCGTCTGTTGTGTCCGACACGGTGTTCTGGCAAAGTGATTATCACATGCAGCTCTCCAAATGAATGGCCTCCCATCGACCACACGCAGCATATGGTTTGGGGTCTGCTGAAACAGAGTCCAGCATATTGGCAATTATTCGTTGCCCAACTGGTTTATCATTTCATAGTCGATGCAAATGTTTCATGCCGTTCATTGGAATAAAAAAAATACACAATATTTTTGTTGATTTAGTAAACGATATGATATCACATCTTTGCTGTGCAACAGAATTGTATTCTCAAAATACAGACAACTAACTAACTAATATAATAACTACATATTCCACTTGCATGCTTTTAATACTTCTACACATGACATTAAATCACATTTTGGACTAATGTGTTTTTTCTAGTCTATATGTATATTTCTTGACTTTTGCGTACCAATACTTTTCTTTTATCCTCTTAAGTTCATTGAATGCTTGACACAGTGAGGAAAATATTCCTATACGTGTACGCCTATTTGCCAATAAATATGACTCCAATCAGGATTATAACATTAATTTAGATTATTTATTCTTTATTTCAGATGCCAAGTTCCATATAAAATAACAGACATACAACTATAAAAAAGAGTGTTATTATTTATAATGGTCACCGCGTCAGTTAAATGCTAACAACGATAAAAATATCAAATTAGTACCGAACAAAAAGTATTACTGAAGCACTAAGAATTACCAGTTTTTTTGTTAGTTTTTTTTCAATAGAAACACATAAATAATGTGTTGTAATTATACTTTTCTCCATATGATCAACATTCTGATGCTTCACATCTATTGACGACAGTGTGCTGTAAATGTGGAAGGGACCATTTTCATTTCCTGCCCACTGTGTGTAATGTGCTGTGTGAAATATGTTGTCTTATTGGACTTTCATATATTGTACTGAAGCTCTTGTAATATTCCAGAGCTAATTTTGCCTTTTTATAGAGTTTGGAAGTTCATATCAAGCTTAATGAAAAATAAGGCCACTTTTACACATAGCCGGGTATTTACAGAAACAAATATTTCTGCCCCTCCGTTTTCAAAAATAACGTTGTACACACAAGGTCGTTTTCAAAAAAGTTTCTGTTTATATGAACCCGCATAAATACGCCGTCCGCATCCGTCCCATAGGACGCTCACATGACGTGAAGCATCTTTAGTCGCGCACTGTGACGTTTGACAACCTAAAACTCTGTTTGACCTCGTTCACACGCAAACACAAAAACAGAGCTTTCAGAAATCTCCACTTTGGCGGGAGTTTTTAGAAATTATCGTTTTTGTGTAAATGAAGGGCCAAAACGCATGAAAATATATGCGTTATCCCACCGTGTAAACGGGGTCTGAGAGTGAGTGGTTATTTATGAGATGTTCCCCCTGTCGCTGGAAGGACTGTTGCCCTCAGGTGGTTTGTAACCATTACATAACAGTCAATATAGGTCAGTGTGGGATGGAGCTGGAAAAACGACTCGAGACAAGAATGCAAGAAGTGTTTTTCTCCGGAGACGAGCACGGGGAAACAGAGAAAGGCTCTTCGGGATGCACTGGGGGAGGTCGTTTGAATACCACATAATTGAAAGCAAAATATGGAGCGAGGAAGGAAACTAAGACCCCATTTACACAATAGGAAAACGCATATATCTTTCATTTACACAAAAACGGAGGTTTTATCACGGAAAACGATCATTTCTAAAAACTCCGGCCAAAGTGGCGATATCTGAAAACTCGTTTTTTGTGTTTGCGTGTGAACGAGGTCAAACAGAGTTTTAGGTTGTCAAACGTCACAGTATGCGACTAAAGATGCTTCACATGAAAACGACCTTGTGTGTACAACGTTATTTTTGAAAACGGAGGGGCAGAAATATTTGTTTATGTAAGTACCTGGCTATGTGTAAATGCGGCCTAAAACATCCGAATACGGAACAGTCGTGGGAGGTTGTGGGTCTCCAAGCAAAGATAGATAGATAGATACTTTATTAATCCCAAAGGGGAAATTTGTCGACACAGGAGCACAAATAAACTAAACACACGAGAATAAAATATAAGAAAGAAACAGTGACTCTACATAAAGTATACAAAGTGAAATATAAAATAATAATATATATATATATATATATATATATACACACACACAACATATATGCAAATACAGCAGTGTAAAATTAAATTAAATATAGACTGTGCAAAATACAAAGTGTGTGTATATGTGTAGTGTAAATGAAATGTGTGAAGTGCAGGTCAACATAGTGTAAGTATGAATGTGAACGTGTACAGTGATAATTATGATGTAGTTATTGCAGTTATTACTAATATCTGGCAAGAGGTGATCTGTTGTAGAGCCTCATAGCCGTCGGCAGGAAACTAGCTGCTGAGGTCCAAAAGTAACCTTAACCCCAACTAAAAAGGCCCTCAAAACTTTTTTTTTTGCGTTGAGAACGAGGCGTTTCACGAAAGATGTGAATTCAGGGTCGACTCGTTCTTTACCTCATCTCATCGAGACAATCGATGATGAGCAGGCGAGCTGAGAGGAGGGAAGTGTCCATGTTTTATTCGCTCTCGGAGAGTAATATTAAGCCTCGTCGGGAGCTCCCCGTCCTCGTCCCAGGGGCAGAGTGTTGCGGCGCGCTAATGGATTTCTCAACAAGGGCGCAGCTCTTGGCGGTTTGAAGATGCGATTATGCCCCTAATGGTAGTGCCCCTGCAAAATGAAAGCATCAGCAGAAGCAAAAAACAAAAAAAGAGTCATATACGAGAACCCAGCGGTGTGCGGCATGGAGAGTTTAATCGTGTGTCTCTAATCCTCACTTCAAATAACATTATCCGGAACACTGTTGGAGACGCGCCGCATTGTCACGGCGTCAACAAGATCTAATTATTTCAAGGCTATCATCTTTTCTAACATCAAAAACTTGATGTTTTGCAGTTGATTGGGACGTGGTGAGTTTTGAAGGAGAGTGGGTTTCCCTGCACTGAAAGGCGATAATCCATGCAACGCCAATCTATTCTCTTTTGAAATTGAGGATAGCTGTGGGGAGTGTAGCGGACCCGAGTCGGACAATTTTGAAGCCTACTGATGTTTTCCTGAATTTTTTTATTCATTTTCAACCATGAGCCTTAAAAGTAAGAGTTTCTCTTTTTCCATTTAATTTCCAGAAATTACCGTAAGAGTTACAGAACAAATAAAACAGAGATGAGCTATTACAAGTGTAAACATTAATTAGATGACATTCATATATGCATGTGGAAATTAATTACAACATTGTATCTTTCTTAAAGGGATCATATAGCTACAATCTAGCATTTCATCACAATACACACACACAATAAGTTAATTAATAAATAAAGTTACTATACATGTCGTCAAAGCCCAAATAAAACACAAAGTACCTTGTTCCCGATCCAGATGGGTGCTTAGCAGTTTATAAAGTAACTTTTGTACTTCAGAAATACTCATGAACAACTTTTCCTCCAGCTAACGCACTTTTTGCGAAGTCATGTAACGAGATTTACATCTACTTCCTGTCTCGCCTGAAGACCTTCAAAATAAAAAGGACCCAAAACATACAAAGTCACTTACGGGAAATAGTCACCATATTAACAGAAGCGTCATTTACAGGGAGAAGGAAGATGGTGCTTCCCTCTATGTCCACTCCTTGTACAACATCCAACGGCGACTTGATAAAACACTTACTGTAGGACAGGACCACAAAAAAAAGAAGGTACTGCATATTCCACGGAAAATGTAACCTCACTTAAAAAGGGGAACAGAACACATCGTGTCACGTTCTGAATAATGCAGAAACCCTTTTAAAAGACGCAAGAAGAAGAAAAAAGGTCCTAATAATTTAAAAAGGACAATAACAGGGCAAGAAGCTGTCATATCGGACCGGCTTTAAACTCCTCTCCAAACATGTGTTCTTGTGATAAGTGCCAGGGGAAGGGGCTCGACATGCAGCACTGCTCATTATCCACTAACGCCGTTTCTCCTCCTCCTTGAATTATTACAATTAAGATGGACTTGATTTGAAAAGGAGACTCTGCTCAGTGTTTTTGAGAAAAAGGTTTCTTCCTCTGAGTGGTAATTCTTTAGTAAATCATATCATCCATGCAGATGTCCTTGTGATTCTTAGCCCATGTCGTGCTGGTCTCCAGCAGCTCCTTGTGGTATGTACTCCCTATTGTGAGGAACGTGACATCAAATACAACGCCAGTCTATGATAAGGTCAAATATCTTGGATATTTCATTAGAGAACAGAAGAGCGATGATGAAGACCTCCGTGGGGATTGTCAGAGGATGTGTGCACACGCAATGGAGTGAAGACGTCTCTGTTTGGAGCATACTGTACACCTCTCTAGAACGGCACACTTGTGGTGTCACGAATTCCACGCCTTCATAGTTATAGTCACCCTGCCTGCTTCATTAACTCTCCTGTCATTCCAGATCACGTCATCCTCACCTGATTGGCTCATTCCCTTCACCTGGTCCTCACGCCCTGCTCACCTGCAGCCCATCCCCTCATTAGTCCCTCACTTCCACTTGTCCTCTGCCAGATTGTCTTGTGTGTCGTTGCCAAACTCTCCAGCAAATTCCCAAATACTAATTCTGATCTGCCCGTTACGGCCTGATTTTCGCCTACCCCTTTTTGGATTTGTTGCCTGATTTGATGGACCACCCGGTTTTGACCCTGCCTGAATCACCAGATAAAGATCCTCCTGCATTCCTGTGTCATGCTTTGGGGTTCCGGTACCGGTAACTCTTACATGTGGTCTAATTACAAAAAAGCAAGACTACTGTCAAGTTCCTAGGTGATTTGTTCAACTCTTGCCCAACTTAAAATGGCCTGGTACTTGAACCCCAAAGGGGACAACTCAATCCAACATGGTTCAATATTCATTCGTTTCTCGTTTGTTATTTGTTGACTCGTTATTCCATCAAAACTTTCAAAAAATTGGAAATAAACTTCAAACAATTTCAATCCAACAAATGAACGATGACAGTATGCAGCACTGGCAATTCCAGAAAGCACATCAACACATCAATACAAATTGAACAATCAACCAAGAGCACTCAAACAAGAAAAGCCAAACTCGCACTCAGCAAACCGATATGTGAGGAGATGGTGCCGCGCCAGTGAAAGGTTTGTGGCTGAGAATTAAATAATCTTGTTTTTAATTAAACATAAAGTTTAGTTCTACACACTATCGGTACTATTGGAGACATTGGTACAACTGTCTATTTAGAAGGCATTCACGTATTTATTCTAATTAATATGTTGCATCTGGACTTTGAGTCTGAAATAAAAATCTAAGTTTTTTTTATATATATATATATATATATATATATATATATATATATATATATATATATATATATATATATATAACTTTGATTTTATATAAGATTATGTGCCATCAAGATACATGACCCACAGTCTCAAAGCTGGTTCAGTTATGTGAGGGATTCAACTCTTATTCAATGGGATGTGATATTTATCCGTATCCGGGATAATTCGTGAAATTTTACGGCAAAAGAAAAAGATCTAAGTGACTTTGATGAAACATCCAAAAAGCACCCAAAGGCGACATGACGATGAATCATATGCTATGGCTATCACCCTTATTAGATCGCAACCTAGTTGAAGCGGTGTGTTAGACAACCCTCTCCTCCGCCATCATCATCATCATCATCATCATCATCAAAGCACCTAATGAGGGAACAATGTGCATCCCTCCAGTAGAGGGTAGTTCAGAGACTTTGATAAACTATTAGAAGGAGAATTGAAACTGTTCTCAAGGCTTCTGGTGAGCCGACATCTTTAATAGCCCCTATCTCTGCGTTTCGGTTACTTTTCTTACATGCATCCAACAAACAGATGAATGAGTATGAATGTTTAGAGAGTCCTGATGGGCAGGCGGAGATTGCATGGTAGCCTCTGTAATCAATGTATGAATGGGGGTGAATGATGACATAGTTTTAAAGGGATTTGATTGGTTAGAAGAAGACTAGAAAAGTGCACGACAAGTACAGTCCAGTTACTCAAAGTGGCCACCACCTTAAATATATATTCTCATAAAATTCAAGTGGATGTTGTCATGAAAAGGAAGCGTATCAATAAAGACCAAAACAGCTTTCTTTTTACCAGGCTGTAAACATTATTAATACATGGGGGTGAGGAGGGACTGATAACTTTGGCACTTCCACGTTGGCTTCATTTCTCAGCACTTGTCAATTGGTGGATTACTATGATTGATTCTTACCCTATTTGTTGTCCGCAGCTGTTTTATGCCGTATGAAAAGCTCCTCGCTCAGCTAAATTAAATCCCTGCTGCCATCTGAGGGTAGCGGGACAAGATATGTTGATAAATCACGTTTTATTATTGAAATGCACTACGGTCCAAATGCAGCGTTGTCACATTTTACCATAAGATGCAACAATTGACAGCATGAAATATGGGAGAATTCAGTTTGAAAAAAGCAACGGATTGATGTGGTCATATAAACAGACTTGATTTCCTAAAGCATCTTTCCATTTGCCATTGTTGCCGTGGATGTGACACAGCTGAGATATGGCCAGTGATATGATTGGCTCAGAGCAAATTAATTAATTACCACACCCTCCACTGTATCTTCTATTTCAACCAGCCCTTTGTGCAATGCTGCACAATATTTCAATAGGATGTATCCTGACAGAAACCTGTCTGTATTAAAGTGTGTGACAATCCATCCCATAACTGAAACCAAAAGCGTCTAATGGTCTGATGTTAAGTACCTCCTGGCAATAATAATATCAGTTAAGAGTTGCATCACCCCCTCCAAGTCGGTTAAAAAGTCCAGGAAACATTATATTTATTTTATTTATTTAATTTGTATTTATTTTATTCATCATTTATTTGATTCATCATTAATTTTATTGATTCATTCTATTGATATATTTTATTGATTTATTTTATTTTGTGTACAATTCCTTTATTGTTTAATTGTATTCATTATTTTATTGTAATAATAAATGTAGTGCCAACATATTAAATTGGCTAAATCAAAAGCAATTTAAACACAACATGGTGGTATCAAAGTCATCTTTATTGTCAATTTTCCATTTGTGGAGTAGAAGATCAAAGTATGTTTGTCTCTTATCCATCATAAAGCGAGTCATAATAATGGTAATAAAGTAAGTGTATATCATATTATTCATTCCCTTTTTAAAAAATAAAAAGTTTCTTCGACCCTAACCCTTTCGAGTTGGTTGTTATGTAATTTTTATTTATTCATTGTTTTTGCTTGTCTGGTGTAACTTGTAAAAACTTAAAATAAAATGATAGAAAGAAATGTAGCAGCGTGTGAAGAAAACTTGCTTTACAGCACTCCAAGATTGTGTGAAATCATTACGTTAATACGTTGTAACAGCTTCTTTACATTTAAACATAATCGTCACAAAAAAAACCACCAGAAATAAAATCTCCATTATCATTTTAACAGTCTATTATCAAAGATGCAATTTCCTCATTTTATTGCGTAATAAAAAAGTGCAAAGCAAAGACTTCTGTCTCACATTATCAGAAGGTGGCTGAGCGTTGATGTCCTTAGAATAATTTACTGAAGCCACTGTGAAAAGAACAGTGGTTGTTATGCCAACCTGCTCACAATGTCACATATTAATAATAATAATATCAGTTAAGAGTTGCATCGCCCCCTGATGTGCAAACAGGCTCGATGTACAGCGGAGGCTGACGGGAATACATTTAATCTTGAAGGTGGCTATAAAGGATTATGGGACTTCAGGGGAACAAAGTGGTTATATATTGCGATCCATTAAGTGGGGGACGTGGATGTGTTTACTTAACTTCATTGTTAGTAAACTCAAAAGGTGTTTACATCGTTCACTCTCGGACGACTTTAGAATATAGGAAAGTATCCAGTATAGAAAGAGCCGATGCATTTAGAAATAAACCTCAGACATTACAAATGTTTATTAAAAAGAGAAAAACACATACGGTTCACTATTAAAACTGGTCGTTAGCAATGGAAGACGTTACTTGTTGGATGTTTTAGCATACACTGAGCACCTATCTCCTCTAGGATACACTGAGCACCTCTCTCCTCGAGGATACACTGAGCACCTCTCTCCTTGAGGATACACTGAACACCTATCTCCTCTAGGATACACTGAGCACCTCTCTCCTCGAGGATACACTGAACACCTATCTCCTCTAGGATACACTGAGCACCTCTCTCCTCGAGGATACACTGAGCACCTCTCTCCTTGAGGATACACTGAACACCTATCTCCTCTAGGATACACTGAGCACCTCTCTCCTCTAGGATACACTGAGCACCTCTCTCCTCGAGGATACACTGAACACCTATCTCCTCTAGGATACACTGAACACCTATCTCCTCTAGGATACACTGAGCACCTCTCTCCTCTAGGATACACTGAGCACCTCTCTCCTCTAGGATACACTGAGCACCTCTCTCCTCGAGGATACACTGAGCACCTCTCTCCTCTAGGATACACTGAGCACCTCTCTCCTCTAGGATACACTGAGCACCTCTCTCCTATAGGATGCACTGAGCACCTCTCTCCTCTAGGATACACTGAGCACCTCTCTCCTCGAGGATACACTGAGCACCTCTCTCCTTGAGGATACACTGAACACCTATCTCCTCTAGGATACACTGAGCACCTATCTCCTCTAGGATACACTGAGCACCTCTCTCCTCGAGGATACACTGAGATAAATGTACAAAATACTTGGATAATTCTTCTACCGCAGAGCAGCAGAAGAAAACTTTACAATTAGTATCAGACAAACTAAATCATGATGGAAAGCCTCTTTCTCCGCAGGAAAAACAGATTGGAATAAACCAAATATGGAGTGATGAGCGGGGGTGTAGGATAGATTGGTTGACTGTCATGTTTGGCAACAGGGCGTCGGTACCTGAGGCTTCCTATAGGCCAGGTCTGCTCACCACCAGCTGCTCTGCCAGCTGTGATGGAGCAGCTCCAAAAGCCCTCTTTAGTATTCTGACATCCACAAGGAAAGGAAAGGAAAGGAAAGGAAGATGAGTCTAGCTCCGCTTGTTTGTTAACTCGAGTGACCTGAAAGGTAGAGATAATAAAAGCGGCTCGTCTGGGGGAAGCCTGGGAACGAGGCTTATCGGCAGATTATCGACGCCCCTGTGTGCCGACGTGCTGAGAGCGGATAACAAATCTCCACATCTGGAAAATGGAAGGGAAATTCTTCAAGTCAATGATATAAACCCCCCCCCCCTCCTGTCTCCTCAGACCCGGTCTTTCTCAGCTCATAAATAACCAACATGTCTTCTCATGTTTGTTTGGACTTGCTCATTTACAAGAACGCACATGAATATTAAAACACTATTTGGAAATGCCTTTCTTTCTGAAATCGGATGAGAGAGAGAGAGGGAAAGAGAGAGCATGACCAAGATCGATACCTTCCTTCTGTGTTTGTTTATTCTTACCAAAAGCTTAATTTGTATGGCCCTGTCCAAGCTGAGCCTGTGATACGTGTTATGCATGTATGAATCCGATCTGCTCCACGTGAACTCGTTGGTCGTTGTATTTGGTGGATACACTGACATAGCATATCCCTTGTATGTATTTATGTAATACAATAGCTATCAGAGAGGGAATTGACACTTATAATACATCGTTAAAAATACGAACGCCAAATCGTTTTTTTTTTTTTATTGAATTGCGTATTAAAATTAAAATACTACCCATGTCGTTTGAATTAAGTGTTTTTAGTAAACATAGCATTCAGATTGAGACGTTTTTTATTGACTCGGGATGGCAGTGAAATCATTAAGACTGGAGCCTTGCTGTCAATTGTAGTTCTTAGAAAGGAAATCCAAAATACGGACGTTAGCGTGTGAAGCTATTAGAACAGCAAACGCAGAAAAACTAATAATTTCAAGAAACTAGAACAGATGCATTCATAAAAGCCATTAGTTCACACATTTTGAATCCCGCTGTGTCCAGAACAAAATGAATGTCTCTCTGTCTCCCCACGGCGATACATCAACTTCACATCTTTACCCGTGTAGTTAATATCATTAATTAATAAACACTAAGATTAATTTACATTAATGTGTGGGCTGGAAAGAAATCGCCCACAATAACCACAACAATAAGAACCTTCAGTCCTTACTGTTATAGTAATTCAACAATAATGTGTGAATACAAATGATATTTTACGTTGACTATATAGTTACCGTGTGTGTAATTAAGATGTTGGCGTATATCCAGTTAGCATCTTTTTCAGAAAATCCAATTGTAGTTTTTGGTATTGTAATTTCCAAATTGAATTATTCTTTTCATGCTATACTTTGAAGTTAAATCTACTTGATCAGAATCAGAAACCGTTTATTGCCAGGAATGTTTACACAAACAAGGAATTTCTTTTGGCGGAAGGTGCAACATTAGACATGACAAACAACAATCAACATAAACTCAAGTATAAGATAAGATAAAGATAAAAATGATTGATTAGGAGAGGAAATATCCGTCGACCGAGCAAGGGAGATGAGTCAATAACGTCGTTAGAAGAACCTGTGATATATCACATGTGCATTTTACGCAATTCTAGGATGGGGGGGTCCACCCATTGCAGAAGGGAACGATAAAGTCAATGGAGCCCGCATGACCAGCTTGTCTCTTTCTACTTCCTCCAGGCTTCCTTCTCTACTTCCTTCACGCTTGCTGGTACAAGGTTGGAACTCAGCCCTAATGGCAGCTGAGGGACCGGGCTCCGGCAGGCGGGGGACGGGGGACGGGGGGGTGGGGCGACACAACGCCTATGTTGTTGCAGAGAGCTCGCTTGTTATTGAAAGCATCCATCTTCCACTGTAGAACTTCAGGGATGGGGGTGGGGGGGGGAATATTGTTCACGCCCGCCTCACATGTGTGGGAGCTGGACCTGGGGAGCGATACCGCTTTTATAACCCCGAGGCTAAAGCAAGCGGGGGGGGGATGGGGGGGTGATGCATCCATGGACACACCTGCTGGGTGGGAGTGGGCTGAGAAAACAAATGGTGCGGCGGATCAGATCAGTGCGGTCGGTGCGACTGAATCGGAGGAGGTCCCCGGTGGACAATGCCCCCCCCCCCCCACCCCCACCCCTCATCGCCTGAAGACGCCGAGGAGTCAACGGCATCTTCGTCAACAGTCACAGTTCGACTACAAGTCACCTCGTTGGCGTGCACATACCACAACAACTTTGGGTGGTGGGGGGGGGGGGCTGTTGTGACTTTCCTTCATGACGCTTGAATAGCTATTCATTACTGTACGTGGTGACATAATTCTATGCTGTCTTGGACTGGGTCTATACCCACAGTCCCACGAGACGTTGAAAGGGAAGTGGAAATATGAGCGCAGCGGGCGTCCACCTCGGGTTCCCATCGTTCTGCACACCGCATGAGGTTAAATGCTAATTTGAGAATCGAAGAAAATCACATGCATTTCCTTCAGTGGATTAGTAGTTGGGACTCTCCTCCCTCCCTCCCCCCCCCCCCCCCATCTTTGGTCAAAGGTTTTACATCACAGTTTTTTCACGTAATCCAGAAAACACGGCAGGAAGCAGCAGAATCTGTGTTTGTACCACACGGACGCTTAAAAAGACGTATTTAGCTTTGTGGCCGATGGAAGTACGAAGAGAAGTGGATACAGGTTTATGTTCATTCCTATGAGAAGTTGCTCAGTCACGCGTTGAAGCCAAAATTGCTCGACTGCCAAGTGGAAATTCGTGCCAGGATGTTCCAACAATCTTACGCAGCCGTCGGCCCATGAAACAAGAGCGTTAACGTCTCCTTTAACCTATCCTCCTGGTCCTCGGTCCGACCCGAGTCTCGGGCTCATCCACGCGAACGGATAATAATAAGTGTAATGATTATCCAATGAGTGATATCCATGAGTCATAGACCTCCAAAGATGGATTTGACCGAATAATTTTCTGTTGTAGAATTTCTATTTCAATGAATTCTATAATAGCATTGGTACTGAAAATCTGATAATTGCTCCCCCTACAGACCAGTAGCAGTACTGAATGTTTGCTTTCCCCTTTTTACCTTTGCATTGGAAATACGGAAGGTTTTGAACGCTGTGTATTTATTTTTTTATTTTTTTATTTATTTGTATGCGTGTTACTCGCATAACTCAAAATGTATTAAACTGAATCGCATGAAATTTGGTGGGATGATTGGTTATTATCCGGAGACCATTTGATTAGATTTTGGGATTGATCAGGTCAAAGATCAATGCTAAGATTATGAAACGGTCACAATCTTTTTACCATAGCGAGGTCAATTTTCATCCAATTGGCATCCAATTAATGCCAAAATGTTCATAATTCAATGCCCAATCGCCAGGCAGCTTTTGGCCAATTTTACCAACGCATCAATCATATTATTCCTCTTCATGGTTTAATGGAGTCTACCTTTTTTAGTGGAACAGGACACAGTAACATAGAGTAAACTTGGCAGATAGATATTGGTCGAAAACGTGTAATAAACATACAAGCATGATATTAGGTTAAATTAACTGTAAAATAATGAATATTATAGATGTATGCATTAATTATCAACACCATCAACTTGGGAATAAAGAAATCTGAAAAACAATTGCAATCGAAATGAAAACAATTTTAATTGCATAAGCAACATGGTTAAAACCGGGAATAAAATCCCGGTCTATAATATAAACAGTATGCAGTAAATACAAAGAGAATGTAATTGAATAGATTGGGCCCACTGTCACAGACACCCGATGCAGCTCGTTGAGTGGATATCGGTTTCGCTCCGTCCCGACATCTCAGTGCCGCGTCTCACTCCACATCGTCAACCTGGTCCACGGGGAAAAGAGCTCGGCTTGTTTCTGCTTCTTAAACCAATCGCAAACGTCTGGAGGACGGGATGCGGCGGCGCTTCCCTCGCACATCAACGCCGCGTGAGATACACGTCCCCGAGCCGTCTCGCACCCACGGGTTACATCTGCTGCACCGGAATGTAATGTGTCCGACTCCATCACTGAGATAAAGAGGCAGATTTAGAGCGACGTTGACACGGTAGGTAAAGCAATACAAAACTGTTCCAGTACCTCTCCGATGGTAATGTTACAGTAATTCAGAACAGATGCAGACAAATGGCGTAAAGGAAGAAAGATGAACACAGGAAATGTGGCTAACGTAACCGGCCAATGGAGTTTAGTTGGGTTGTCGTTTGGTCGGGTTATAGGTTAGTTAGGTTGTAGTTTATTTGTGTTGTTTGTTTGGGTTGTAGTTTAGTTTGGTTGTGTTGTAGTTTGTTTGTGTTGTAGTTTAGTTTGGTTGTGTTGTAGTTTGTTAAGGTAATAGTTTGGGTGTAGTTAAGTTGGGTTGTAGTTTGGTCGGGTTGTAGTTTAGTTTGGTTGTAGTTTAGTTAGGTTGTAGTTTTTTGGGGTTGTAGTTTAGTTTGGTTGTGTTGTAGTTTGTTAGGGTTGTAGTTTAGTTTGGTTGTGTTGTAGTTTGTTAGGGTTGTAGTTTTGTTGTAGTTTAGTTTGGTTAAAGTTTGGTTGTAGTTTGGTGATGTTATAGTTTATTTGGGTTGTAGTTTTTCCTGCAGCTGTTATTTTTAAATGAACCACAGATCTATAAGCAACCCAAAGAATCCGTGTGAATAGTCTTGCTCAACTGACAGCTTTTTCCGACGCCTCGCCCTGCATGAGCCCTTATCTTATAGCGAAGGAGAGTCCATTGTACATTTACCACAGAGATGAAGTTGCAGGACGGATTTCTTAAATCACACTTCCAGGCCGTCACCCTGTCTGAATACATCGGACGGGGAAAAGATCCTCCGTATATTACGTTGGGTTGCCCTTCCAGCAGCCTTCATTTAGCCCCTCGAGAAGGGAAGACAAGTTGACGGATGAATCTTGACACTGGAAATACATTTGAAAAGGAATCCTCATAACCCAGCGTATTCACACAGACAAATATATATATATATATATATATATATATATACACACAGCGTTTTTGACAATACACTTCAGTTATGGTGACATAGGACTGAACAAATAAGGTGAAAGACAGAATTTCACAGCGCTTTATTTTAGTGAAGCTGTTAGAGAATACAATAGTGTTTGAGTTTGACAGTCTATACACACAAATAAAGGTCTATCTTTCCCATGAGTACTGTTTTCAAAATGATTTGATTAATTTTCTTAAATTAGATGGTAATTTGTGAAATGATACTTTTAATGTGCAACGTTACGAAGCACACAGCAGGTTTAGCACCGGAAAGAGTTCAGATTGGAATATAAAGGCAAAGATAAAATAAAAGATGTGATTTTACAACAAGGGCGTGGAAGGTGAATAAGTACTGCAGTTATTACATCTAAGTGGGAAGGCCAACTGACCTTATTGTACGAAATGTAGTGGTGTTTTAATGATCTCCTTTGATGAACACAAGAGCTGCATAGCAAACAGGGTGAAAAGCTCTCAGTGGAGGCAGCAGCATGACTATAAATTGCATTCCTATAATCCAAAACTGAAAGGGTAACTGCTTCAACAATCCTCTTTCTACAACTCACAGGGCAGCTTATTAGGTTTACGTGCCAACAAAGACAAATCTTCTGTAGCAGTTCATCAAAAAGGCAGTATATAATAAAATACATGTCCCCTTATTGCTAGAGACATTTGGTTATAGGTTATAGCTGACTGTAGACGGGCTGAAGGGATTGGAGAAAATCTGACAATCTGCTTGTCCGCGTCAATAAGTGTGATCAGGGTTTGGGTGATAAGGATACGCAGGAAGGGCGAGCAATCATAATCCAATGTTGTCCCTCACCGGCATTCGTGGATAAGCAATAATAAAGCAATAAGGCACAATGCAATATCCTCACAAAGAAAAATAACCACACAAGGCAGAGTATTGTGGAAGCGAGTTGACAGTCACTTGTTAAGAGCTGCCAATCAAATCCTGCAAAGTCACAATTTTTGTGTGGACGATTGTGACGTTGAAACAAAGCCCACAAGATATGAGACTATCCCACAATATCATACCAATGCAGGAAGGAGGCAAAGCAGACAATAGTTGGTTGTTATTGACACAATGCAAAGCAAAAAACAAGATGGCAGTGTGTGTGTTCATTCTTTTATTTTCTTTACAATTTAATTATTTAATTTTCTTAAATTGAATATGTCTTCATCTGCTATTTTATTGTATATATTAAAACCTTTTTGCTGCTGCTACAAATAAATTTCCCACGGGGAGCGAATAGAGTTTCTATTCATCTAATGACACGCCTTAGCATTAGAACACAGCAACAAGTTAACACAGCAAACAGATTTAAAACTCTAAAAGTTACTGAAACAAACCAAACCCAACAATGCAGTGGTTATTTTAATGAGTGAGTGGCCGGGCAACAGTTGAAAGTCCAATCCGGCCAGCCAAAAAGACTTATCTAAAGTATCGGTGTGTTCCTAAACTCAGTTCAACACAATCCAGATCTGCACAAACAATATGGTACCAAACTCAAAATGTCCTCTCCAGCCTTTTCCACCGATTTTATAAAAAAAGTAAAAACATAATAATGCTGTATCAAAAACACAGGATTGACTATTTCATGTATTTACAGGGGGGCTGACTGTATACCATGAGTCAGGTTGTCGAGCAGTCTGTCCGGTTTAAAGGATTTACAATCTTCATCAAGGTCAGGACCTCAAAGGAAATATTACATTACCTTTCAGCTACAAGGAGCAAATCAGGGTTAAGTGTCATGCTCAAGGACGCATCGACTAGCGTGGGGATTGAACCGCCAACCCCCTGATTGAAAGACGGACCTGCTAACCACTCGCCCACAGTCGTAAATAGAAGCTAACCTGCTATAGACTACTCGTTTTAGGGTTTGGACAAGTTTCTCACCTAGCTTTAAGTTTGTATAATTGCCAAACTTGGTAGTTCTGTAAATGGTTTTGAATATCCAAACTTAATTGTGGCCAGTAGATCAGGTTAGGCAATCTCCATTGACCAGAGTGGGAAGAATGGAACTCAACTCTGAATGCTCCAAGACGGGAAAGTATGCAAAGTTGGTACGTGACTTTGTGGAAGAGTGAATACAATGAATAAGGTATTCTATCATGCTGGATGATGTGGTCTGAATTGACAGTTTCTTCCCCATTTCCCAGAATCTTTTTTTATGCAGCGGCACATTCAGAGTTCCCCTGCTGTTCCTTTTAGAATCGTAAATTGGAGGCTCTCTTGACAACTTTGAGGAGGCAGAAATTAGGGGAGGTATGGGTGGCTGCCCTTCATACCTCCCCTAATTTCTACCTCCTCACAGTTGTCAAGCTGGGCTCGTGAGAGTACCTGGCACCGGGGTGTACTTTGCTTTTCAATAGTGAATGTAAATCCCTCTGATTAGCTGACTTTTGTGTCGAGCAGTTTGAAACGCTTTAAAGCACTTTACGTCACCGCAGTACAGTGGCCTTTCAGACGAGTTCTCTATTCGTCCTATAGACACACCACAACCCATTCAGAGACTAGTCTGAGACTCTTGGAGAACAGGGAGAACCCTTCCCAGAGGGTGTTACCCCTCTTCCTAGGGTCAAGTTTTTTGAACTGGAGGTAATGTGCGGTGCTGATCTCTTTTGTCCACATGTACCTGTGCTAGTACATGTGTGTTTTGATCAGTACGGGGTATTTGCAGTTGGAAGTGATTAGAAGACGTTGACTGCCTGGACTGGTTGTATTGAGCATGACTGGCTGCTTCTTGAGGTTTATTGGTGCCTCCGATAAGTAGTGGACTCTACTTTAAAGAGGCATCGACACATTTACTCAGTAGCCTGCTGGCAGCGTGCCAATTATTCTGTCCTTCAGATCTACATTGAACAGCTGTACCCTGTGTTGAGGTGCCCAGTGAAATGAATGGCTGGTGTTGCATCCAATCAAGAGCATTTGGGTTGTTCTAGCATCAGCTGGTGGTATATGGCTCGCATCCCATTTCACTGTAGGTTCATAATGGTCCTTTGAAAATACATCCGAGAAATTGGAAGCTCCGAGCCAACGGGCAGGCGACATCCGGGAACATGAATAAATACTTATTTAATAAATAGTTATTTTTCGCCTCTGTTTAAATGTTTTCTTCATGGTTTACAAAAACCCTCGGGTACAAATACCAACCACGAGATGACTTATTTCTATTACCATGTTATTGTTTTTCCAGCTATCTTTCCGTCATCTAGAACACAAGTGTGAATTCTACATCTCATATCGTCAACTTCCCAATATTTTTTTTGATGTACAGAAAATTGCACAGTTCAGTTTCCATAATCCCTCAGAGACCTTTGGTGGAGTTTGTGTCCGTACACTTGTGCACTGTACTAATACTGCTCTCTCTGACTTCAATTGTAGTGAAAGTTGCCATCTGTATGCTCGCTCATGGCTCCTTAGAGTGGAAATAAGAGCTTTGAGTCCCTCTGCGTCACACCCACCTCATCAGTTCAATCGCTCTCACCTGCCCACTCTGCTGCACCTACTGCCGTTAGTATTTAAGCCCTAGTCTCTCACTCACACACACTCACTCACTCAGTGCAAGACTTTCCCCCTGTTGCCGAACCCTGCCTGTTTGGACTTCTCCACCTTGACTCCCCCGATAAACGGCTCAGCCTTCTGTCCCCGACCCCGAGAATAGCATCTGCTTCCTCTGCTTCCTGTCCGCCCCCTCTACCCTGACGGCTTGCCGTTCCACCGGGTGGATTTCTCCACAGGAGCCAGACTGTGGGGAGGTCTGCCTGGAAGTAAAGCTTCGTTCAACTATTCCGAGTGTCCGTTGTGCTGCTTCTGGGTCCTTACGCACCACTACCCTAGGCCAGTGCGAGGTACTAAGGTGTTCCTCTGCAACACATTACTGTAAATCATCTATTTACCTAGTAACTATAGTAGTGTAAGGGATTCCGACTTGAGAACCATAAATATGTCCTCTGGAAAACACGTTGATACAAAGTCTGTTTTTGCGGGGCAGCAGCTGATCACAGCTGGATCAGCTGCAGCTTTAACAGCCACAGAGACCTTTGGTGGAGTTTGTGTCTAAACAATTGTGCGAACACAACAAGAGTTTTGAGACGACCTTTCAGGTGTCGCACCAGAACAACTTCCGGTTCAAGCGAGGAAATAAGTTTCTTACCAACAACACAAGTCTCACAAAGAACAAACGTCTCACAGACAACTCAAGTCTTGGACGCGAGCCTAAGTCTGCTGCAGACATCAACGTTATTCTCTGCTACAGACTGTGTAGTGCGTAGAATAAACTACCCAAGAAACGGGGTGAGATGTGTTGGCGGTCCTCAGGACCTTCCAGCATCTCCATCATCTGCTAAGTGCTCTTAGTATAAAAAGGTGAAGAGAGATGGAACACCAAGAATGTTACGAAACCATCGAAAAGCATGAGTTAGACATCCTCCGTCTCAAAGAAAGTCTCGAAAGTCTCAAAGAAAGTCTCAAACTCGACGAGGAGAAGATGTATGCATTTCGATACCCGAGCCAGGAGTACTTTGCAAGTTTACGAGGCAGAGAACCATAAAGCCTCAGACCGTAAAGAACAGACTGTCCAAGACGGCAGTTGAGAGCCAGAGGACCGATGAGCTAGGTCTCGCTCAGAAGCTCATCGATACCATGAACCAACTGAGTAGCAAATGAGACAAAACTAAATGCTCTGGAGGAGAAATTCACCAAAGACATGGCCGAAAAACAACCGTTGGAGGAGAGGAAGGAACTGGAGAAGTCTGCAAACAAAGAAGAGGAGGGGCTTCTTGCTTTGCAAGATGACAGATGCAGAAAATGAACCAGAGCATGTATCAGAAGGAGGTACATGAAGAAGGCTGAGAATTTTTTTTTGTGACACTTTTCTTGTGACCCTGAGGTGGAGGAGGCTGCTGGTCGCTCAGCTCATCTTTGACAATAGTCGAGCTGAGCTGATGAAACTCACTGTAAGTACTAGAATACACACATTTCCTTCAAGGGAAAAAGTGTGTGATTACTGCATCTGGTGCTGTTGATTGATATGTACAATAACAATACATTTTTGTAAAAACGGAACATGTTTTTATGACTCGCCTAATTTGTCCACATGATTGGAGGTTGTGGCCAGCGGGGAAACTTCGCCCAATGTGGTTTGGGTAATGGAATAGATTGGAAGTTACAGCTAGTAGAACAAACTTAAATTTTTTTTCCAATGATGGTCGTGTGCAACATTCCTAAAATGTGTTTGCAATCCAATGGAGTATTGGAAACATGTACCGTTAATTGCATCAAGCAACTACTTTCAAAGAAATCTTAATTTTTTAGGTTTTTCCAAATTGATATGTGATTGTTTGCAAATAAATCAGCATGTATATATTCCTGCCATAAAAGTCTGCATGCCATCCTCTTCCTCGATCAGATCCACCGCGTGGCGGTAACCGTGAGGCTAACAGCACTTGGAACCGAGTGAAACGAAGACATGTGATTGGTTGACCCTTCACTGCGTCATTGGAGCACAGCAAATATCTGAGACCAGCTAAACTTTCTTTAAGTGCCTCTTATATACTCGACTGTTACAACACAATGTGACTAAGTAATGTGTCGTATTGTCTTTCTTGCTGCTGTTCGTTGACCTCTGGCTGCAGGACACAGAGGTCATCCATCCGCCACTTACAGACGTGACCATACATTGCTCCTCATCTCCTAAATGCTCTTCTTTTATCAGCACATGCATTAGTATTATATAACTGTGTTGGATAAGTAGGGGGCGGGGGTGTATGTAGTGCAAGTGGTCTTCATAATTGCTTCTTTAAACATTCTGGGATCAGAGCCACGTACTTTATCACGATGAGAGTGCACTGACTGGAAGGATCAAAATTGGCATGGAACCCATGAAGTACTTTGTTTTCATTATGACCCTCCAGTAAACCTGATTTACATTTATAATCAATACACACAACTGGATGAGTACAATAGAACATTCTACGCACTTTATTGGAGTACTTCTTTCCTTTTATCAGAAAAACTAGCTGCCGTCTACGATAGGGTGACCAGATTTGAGCTTGCGCAAGAAGGTGGAACGATATAAGTAAGCGAGATACCATTTCCAAAACGTATAAGGGGTAAATACTAGTTTGTGAAAGACCCAGAGAAACACAAATATCCGACGAAGCAAAATCCCGGACGTTTTTGGAATCCCTGCCGGACGCATTTTTTAGGTCTCTAAAAGAGGAAATGTCCGGGGGAAAGAGGACGTCTGGTCATCCTAGTCTACAAATATATCAGTTTCCGTATCGCTAACGTTAACGTAATCGTCGTGCAGTTGGGAACGCAAAGGCACTTGACAGAAGATCCATTTCACGCCGATGAACCGCGTGGACACGCTCCGAAATAAATGCGATCGTTTAGCCGCGTTGCTTTGAGAACTGTGAGGGAAGGTGTACATGAATCAGCTGGTTAAATGGCAGGTGTGCTTTAGCTAACGCAAGATAAACACGTGCTGTGGATGAGGTTGAACTTCACTGAGCTAATAGGGAGTCCTCCTAAGTCTAAATCAAAGCGTTGGCGTGTAAGTGAACACCATCCGCTCTCTGAAGCAGGTGTCTCACCATATGCTGCATTAATTAAACACAAACTAATGATGACTTAACACCGCTCGCTACCGAGCTGTACGCCCTGTATCCTTTTGCTCCTGGTGATATTTATAGCGCACATTACAGCCTAAATGGCCGAGGAGAGACGCGAGTGTTTGGTATACAGTAAAGCGGGGAAGTGAATTTTCATGTTCAAAGAGGCCCAGGGACGCGATGAGATGGAGCAAATCCAATTTTGTTTCCTCCAAATTATTCCCAATTGTAGAACGGAATCAGAGGCAGGCCAAGAAAACCCGAAATTGTCAGATGGGATTATTTTTGCTACGTAGCGCCCGAGCAACCAGGGCATTAGAATCACTTCAACTCGAGGGCCAGGAGATTAGGCACGAGGCCCGATCGCTGACCGCGCAATCATCGCCGAGCTCCCTGGCGTCGCCCGTTCCCTCTGTGGGCGTTCCGGGGTCTCTGTGAGAGCAGGTGCATGCTGGGTAAAGAGCTTCTGTCCGCTCCCCGTGAGGAGGCTGAAACGCAGCGCTGCAGGGAGCCGGAAACACGAGAGTCCCCACAACACGCCAGACATCGTGTCTTACTGCATTGGAAGAAGCTCAGGCGGCCACTTTGACATCAGGCAGGAGAGGAAATGTGCAAATGTGCAAAAGTACCCACGAGCAAATTGCTTGAAGGAGTACAGAACCTCCGTAAATTCCCCCCTCCTCTCTTTGTGTTAGCATTGATAGCTTAATGAGCAACTCGCAGCAAAATAATGGTGCTTAAATGGTTCTTTTTAAAGGCTTTGTGTTTTTAAGAAGAACCATCACCGACTGAAGAAACATTTGGGAAATGTTGCCTTGAAGAACCATTTTTTTAAGGTTCTTTGAGACACCTTTATAGGTTATTTGAAGAACTATTTAAGAAAATGGTTCTTTAGAGAACCCTGGTTTGAAAGTTTATTTGTGGAACCAGACATGGTGCCTTAAAGAACCATGTTTTAAATGTTCATTTGGGAAATGTTGCCTTTAAAGAACCATTTTTTTAAGGTTCTTTGAGACACTTTCATAGGTTATTTGAAGAACTATTTAAGAAAATAGTTTTTTAGAGAACCTTGTGGAACAAGAAATGGTGCATTAAAGAATAATTTTTTCGAAGGTTCTTTAAGATACCTTTCTATGTTCTTTGGGATACCTTTCTAGGTTATTTGAAGAACGATTTAAGGAAATCATTCTTTAGAGAACCTTGGCTTGAAAGGTTCTTTGTGGAACAAGAAATGTTGATTTAAACCATTTTTCGAAGGTTCTTTGAGACACCTTTCTAGGTTCTTTAAAGAACTATTTAAGAAAATAGTGGGGAAGGGGGGCTGTGGGTGGTGATGCTTGGCCCTCTGCCCAGGAGCAGGACAGAGTCTCTGTGGGCTCGAAGCACAAGGCGGCGGCTGACCTCGAGGAACACAGAGCACTACCAAAGTGGACGGTGCCAAAGGATCAAACAGCGACTGAATCATCTTGACTCAGGAAGGCAAAGTGCAGGATCGATAGGAGGCCCTGGGATGTGGCCAGAGATGTGGACGCAAGACGCTGATGAGGTCACGGCGTTTCCATGAAAATGTCAGCTTGTCCACGGGCAGGGACACAAAATGAAGAGGACAGCTGATGACAACACGGTCAGCAATGCTAAAATACTTCACATCAGACTGAAGTAGAGCTTTACTTCGTCCTGAAGCCTTTCACCTTCTCATCACTGGTTCAATGACTTTCGCTCCGGCTAGTCCTTTAAAACTATCACGTAATCCTCAAAAGTTTAATAAAACCCATGAAGTGAAGACGGACCTGAGAGCCAGCCAACGGCACTTCAACACTCCCCTACAAAACACTTCATCACGCTGCTTTTTACACTCCGGGTACTTGGCACAAAAGTTACTTGCGGTCGTTGTCTAGAGTTCTGATTTGGGCACAACTTTCCAATGAATGGATGTCGGGCACGGCTCGGAAGATGATACCATAGAGAAGTTTGGTGGTAATGTTTCAGGTGTACCTGTATGTATCTGTAACTCTCTACATTCTGGTCACATTACATCTATTGCATCCATTCATCCTGGAGAGGGATCCTCCTCTGTTACTCCCCTGATGGTTTCTTCCCTATATTTTTAACCCGTGAAAGCCTTTTTTTCTATTTATTGGGAGTTTTTCCTGATCCGATGTGAGGTCAAAGGTCAGGGGTGTCGTATAAGTACAGATTGTAAAGCCCTTTGAGGCAAATTTGTAATTTGTGATATCGGTCTATATAAAATAATCTGAACTGAATTGAACGAACATTTCAGTTCACTCGACAACGAACATTCACCATCATTTTACCTACAAAGTCATCCCCCCCCCCCCCCCCCGAGTTTCTTTTTGATAAAGGTTCTTCCATTGTTGTTAATCCCACAAACTGCTTATTTTAGGGATTTATGACTTTAACGAGTCCATTCTTCTTTCCATTCTGCGTTTTATTTTATAGGAAAAGGTTGTGAGCCTCCACTGCTGTGACCTCCGACCGCTCGCTTGATGAAGAGGGCGTAGAGCCGAGGGCTCCATTCTTCTCCCGAGACCTCGGGAATATTTATTTTATAATTTAACGCGGTACACTTAGGTCAATTGGACCGCACTTTGCCATCAAGATTGAAGCTATAGGTTAAATAAAACCTGAAACGTATGATTTGTTTTAGTCCCAACGTACTCTGATGTAATCTGATTAGATTACGAGGGATTTATAAAAAATGTCCCTGTAGTTGACGACAACGAATCTGAATCCAAAGCGTGCTCACGGATAGTGTTCCTGACACGCTGCTGGTTAAACGCAATGTCGACGTGCGAGAGGGACGAGGGGGAGGCGGGGGAGGGGGGGAGGCAGCTTTGTAGTCCCTCTGATGTGACCGATATTGTCTCGGTGCAGCCTCGCCTAAGTGGCGGCTCGCTGTGATGAGCAGCGCGGGTAAAGAGCGGCGGCAGACGGGGCTCCGATAGGTCGGGATCCGTGAAGTCGACGAGAATAAAAATTAAAAAAATCAAAAATAATAGACGAGCCGAGCTCTCGTCTTTTAACGACGGGCTTTTCCATCGCGCCGCTTCGCCTAATTACGCCGCTGACGGACGGAGAGTCGCACCGTGACGCCCAATCAGGGTCCCCCGTTCCCTTTCCCTTCTCCCTTTCATTTTTTTTTAACCGTTAGTATATTAAACCAGAAATCCGGTGGCTGATTTTCAAAGAGACTTGATTAAAACCCATGAAATGGGACGTGATCTCCCCCCCCCCCTTATTTAAAATGCACAAGAGGCCAAACACTCGAGTCGTTTCAATCCGCTCCGTGTTGGAGCGGTCGGTATCGGCATCAGATTGAATCACTTCGCCGTAACGGCGTCAATCTGCTTCCTTTTTTTTTTTTTTTAAATCGGCGGGCGAGCGAGCTCAGCCAATCGAAATACTCGCCTCCGGAAAAGAAACGCTTGTAATTCAATTAGTTTGACCTCGCAGTGGTTCTCCAATTGGGAAAAAAATGGGGCTTTAAATGAGTAATGATGATGATTCTGTGCATATTAACTCTTCATTAGTGTTATAAAAAAACACCTTTTTCCCCGTGGAAGAGAGGCTATTGTGTGGATTATGTTAGTTTGAGTTCGTAGGCCTAAGTGGATATAGCTGTTTAGCTAACGCAGTGATTTACAACCACTGTGCCGCGGGAAAATGTCCAATTTCACTTAATCGGTCCAAAAAATCTATCAAGTCCATTGTTGAGTCTGTAATATAGTGACTGGCCTATAATTAAATACTCATCCGGGCCAGTAGGGGGCGGTAGGTAGCGCAGACATGACGTAGTAACATGTAAGATAGTAGACTTAAATGATGCACTAGAGACGCAGTCTCCTCCTTCTTCTTCTCCTTCTTCTCCACCTCCTTTGTCTTCTTCTTCTGCTTCCTTTCTTCTCCTTCATCCCCTTCTCCATCTCTTTATTCTTCTTCTTCTCCTCTTCCATCTCTTTCTTCATTTCCTCCTCCTCCTCCTCCTCCATCTCTTCCTCCTTCTTCTTTAAGGAGGGGCTTCTATCATCCTTCCATCTCCCCCACCGGCCTCCTTACCGGCGGTTGCTCTCCACCTTTCCTCTCGTTCTCGAGTCAATTTACGGTTTCGATGTTCCCGCGTTCGTTCGACCCCGAGTGACGACCGGCGAGGAGCGCGGGAAGTTCACGAGTCACATGACTAACGGGCATCATTCGGGTCGCCGGTATCGGTAATGAAGCGCTGACCCGGTGACGGGGGGGGGGGTCCTAAAGACCTCCGTGACATCATCTTTGGGTTCATCCCACCTTGGATTAAACGAGAGGAGGACGGCGCCTCGCCCGACTTCTCCTCTCTCCTTTCTCTCGCTCCTCTCGCTCCTCTGTCTCCTCTTTCGTTCCTCTCTTTCCCTCCTGTCGCTCCCTTGTCTCTCCTCTCTCATTCCTCTCTTGTTCCTCTCTCTCTCTCCTCTCTCTTCTCTCTCCCTCCTCTCTCGCTCCAGGCCAGTGGTACATGAGGAGGAGGGCTGGTTGCTAGGATGCATATTCCTCCAGTTACAAAAGCTCTTTGATACCTGAGTCTCTCTCTCTCTCTCTCTCTCTCTCCCTCTCTCTCAGACATGCGCCATGCGCCCACTCACTCGCTCAGGCGAACGCACTTAGACACACACACAAACACACACCAACAACACGAACACACACCAGAGGTTGCAGCCGGGCTTCACCACCAGAACCAGACAACGGCCGCCTGACGGCTAACGAGGCGCCGGAGGAACCGGAGAGAACCGGACCGCTAATGAGGGGCAGAGCTGCTCAGGAACCACACACACACACACACACACACACACACACACACACGCAAATACACACTCACACACACACACACACACACAGATACCCATACGCAAATACACACACATATACATGTACGTACACAGATTCCCATACACACATATGCGTACACATATACACACACACCCATGGCTTTCCTTCTTCATGTCTCTTTTTCCTTTATTGTGCTTTTCTCATCATGTGTTCTTCATGTGCTTATACATCATCCTCCTCATGATCCTCCTCACCCTCCTCATCCTCCTCCCCGTGAGCTTGTGTTTTGAGGTTCTTCGTGGTTCTTCGTGGCGCCGCAGGCCAACGCCGCTCATGGGAAGTTCTTCATCTGTATTATTTTCAAACAACTTTTAGGAAAAGATAAATTGACACACAGGAAGTCGTCTCCTGTTCGGTAAACATGAGGAGGAGGAGGAGGAGGAGGAGGAGGAGGAGGAGGTTCCCCGGTGACATTATAATCTGAGCTCTGAGGTGTTTCTGAGCAGGCGAACATCCCGATGAAGACGAGGAGCTCCAGACCAGACGCTCAGATGAGGAGCCGATGAAGAGGCTCTTCTTCTTCTTTTATTAGCCCGCCGAGCCGAGGCTCGTTGTGCAGCCGGCATCCTAATGAGGGGGGGGGGGGGGGTTATGTAACTGTTACATAACACAATGAGCATGGCCTTCTCTCTCTGGAGCTCTCTCTCTCTCTTTCTGTCTGTCTCTATGCAGCTCTTTCTATATCGCTCTTTCTTTCTCTCTATCTCTCTCCTTCTCCTCTTATTTCTCTCTGAATCTCTCTGTATCGATCTCTTTTTGTCTCTCTATTTCTGCATCTCTCTCTCTCTCTCTCTCTCTCTCTCTCTCTCTCTCTCTCTCTCTCTCTCAGACTGAGGGAGCAGGAAGGAGAGGATGGAGTTTTTTTTATCTTCTCAGGGTGCCGGTGTTAATGAGGGCGATCTAAAGAGGTGTGTGTGTATGTGTGTGTGTGTGTGTGCGTGCCTGTGTCTGTGTGTGTTCGTCTGTGTGTGTTCATCTGTGTGTCTGTGTATGTGTGTGTTCATCTGTGTGTCTGTGTATGTGTGTGTGTGTTCATCTGTGTGTGTGTTCATTTGTGTGTGTGTGTTCATCTGTGTGTGTGTGTTCATCTGTGTCTGTGTGTGTGTGTTCATCTGTGTGTGTGTGTGTGTGTGTTCATCTGTGTGTGTGCATGCCTCATACCTCATCAAGGCCCCGTCTCCAACTCCTCCTCTGTCGACCCCCGTCTCGCCTCAGATTAAAACTTGACCGCCGAGTGGCGTTCGAGTGCGTTTGCTGGATAATTAAAGTCCGTAAACCGTTATTGCTTCCCCCCGCCGGCCCACGCCGTCGGGTCGGGGGACAACCGGCAGACTTCTGCTGGACGCTTTCTTCTCCAACGGGTCGGATCACAATCAGGATTCATTTATTCATCGACGGCTTAAACATCGACGCCCCCGAGCCGCTTCGCTGATTAAAAGGTTAATTACTTACTCACTTGATTCATAATTGTTGCTTTTATACATACATGAATACCGTAAATGTGAGAGCGAACACTCTGAAAACACAACATTGTAAAAAAATAAAAAAACTTTATTCTGGGTTTAAATCCAATAATAGAAAATTTGTAGAAACTTTACAGATCATTTGAGGTTTTTTTTCCCGCGTTTTTTCCCGCGTTTGAAGCCCGCTCAGGCGTAGTTGACCTTCACGCAGAAGGTCTCCTCCGTCTTCTCCTCCAGGTCGTTGACGTAGACGAGTATCTCCAGCGAGCCGGGCCTCTGGCTGGGGGCGAACCGCAGGCCGATGGTGTAGCTCTCTCCCGCGCCGATCTGAGGACAGTGAACGCAACACGGCTGAAAGCACGCCGCGTGAGGCGCCTTTGGGAGGGCGGGTGATTCTTCTTCTTTTATACACTAAATAAGAGACTCAGTTATATGACCCTGCAGATTTAAAAACAACCCTTTTTTTTTCGGTCCTTTTGAGATGAACGTTTTAATACAAAAGAAAACATTGATCAGAGGAAAAACATGTTTTTACTGTTTAACCTCCTGGCCAGAGAGCTCTACAAAATAAAACTTTCAAAAAACTTTTAGTGTTTTTCACTAACAAAGACTAATTAGGTGAACAGTACAAAGTGCTGCTTTTACAAAAACATACCGTAATGTATTCTACGTTGTCACGTCATTTTTTTCTGGTAAAGCTCCGGCAACAACAGCTGCCGGTAATTCACCGTTAACTTCAAAAAAGTACTGAAATATACTATAAAGTTATGTTTTATTCACTTGAAAATACTTTAATTGGGTTTACAGTAGAACTGCTGCTGTTACAAAAACATATCATAATGTATTATATGTTATCACACTTAATTTTTTACGGTAATGCATATTTTTCACACTTTTTTAACACAAAAAAGGCCTTTATTTGGGCTTCAATTGTTTTATCAGTATCTCAATGGAACCAGAAGCGTCTTCTAATTATCGACAGTATATTGATTATGGACACTGTATTAATTATGGACAGTGTATTGATTATAGACAGTGTATTGATTATAGACAGTGTATTGATTATGGACAGTGTATTGATTGCGTCTCTTTTCTCACCTGGAATTTCTCCTCTTTGAACTGGAGCAGGTCCGGATGGTCGGAGCGGAGCAGGAAGCAGCGGCCGCCGGTGTACGGGTTGGTGTAGGTGATTTTCCTGGAGCTTCCACGGCCGCCACCGACGGGCACACACACTTCAAACGCCTGCACACACACACACACACACACAAACACACACAGAAACGCACACAAACGCAGAATTAGTGCCGTAACTGATTCGTCACTGAATGTAGATTAGTTTTCACTAATTTAATTAAACACATACACACGCACACAATACAAACACACGCACACACACACACACACTGTTCTGAAGCTCGTGGGAGGGGTTTGCCCGCAGGGACCTCATTTTAGTTCCCCACCTGGACAAGAGTCCCCATGGGTCTGTGTGCAGTCAGGTCGAAGTCCCCACCGGCATAGAAGTACAAGAGCACACGCACACACACACACACACACACAGGATGTTTGCCAAAAGATGCAAGTAAGACAAGTCCAAATAATTCAAGATGAGAAAAAGAATGGGACTAAATTGTCTGGATTAGACAGAGACCAGTGGCATAAGAGTTAAAAACTAGGGCTGTCAGCGTTAACGCGTTAACGCGTTAATCTATGCTATCTATTAATTTGGCCGCGTTAACGAACAAAAATATTTTAACGTAATTAATGCAACTTTGTTTACTTTTGGTGTTCGTTGATGTTTTTGCACTTTTCTGAGTGTTTCAGTGTGTCTGACACTGTTTACGTTTTTAAAACAATGAGTTTTCCGCGGAAATACCGAGCAGAAATCAGTTTAAACTCGTGGATTAATAAATCGGGTTAGGGCTTCGCTCCACAGACACAGACACACATGACGTGTCGGGTGACGCGGCGCGGAAAGAACTCGTCACACGAAACCTTCACCGTGATTGGTCAAACCGTTTGTCTGTCAACATTTTGTGAAAAAACAACCAATGAACACTCAGTAAATCACAAGGCCCGCCCACCTCCCAGGTGAAGCTCATTAGCAACCTGTCAGCCAGAGAAGATAGAGAACAATGAGACTCATGATATAGAGATGAGATTGTTCTGGAAGGTTTGATGTAGAACACGTGGGGTTGTGTGTCATATGCAAAAGACTTTAAAAGGTGAATTATATTATATTTTTGTAAAATGTATAAAATGCCCCCAGCCTCCAGTGACACATTTGAATGAGAGTCAGTTTCCAAAGCCACTAGTTCTGCTGTTCAGTGTTAAAGATGACAGGACCAATGTGTCTCTAATGCACCTTGTTTACTAATCTGATGTTTCACTGAAGAAACTATTTATCATCCACGATATTAAATCCCTGGCTGGCCCTTTAAGGGGAGGAGCCTCTCTGAGACACATCTGTGTGAAGGTGTCTTTAACAACAAATACTATCAAACAAGTGTCTAAAACACACGCTGTCTGAACGGATTATTTAGTCCCCGATATTTGCGATTAATGAATTTCAAAATGTGCGATTAATTAGTTAATTTTTTTTAATCAATTGACAGCCCTATTAAAAACACATCGAGACACTCGCGATGTGATCAACACCGTCAACAGTCCAGTCGTTGGTTTAGAAAGGCAGACAGCGATTGTGGACGGGATTGTCTTTAAGTGCAGGCCTGGGATCAGCTGCCCTTCGCCTCTTCTTGCCACTCGTCATAAATACATTGGGAATATCCAGCTGACCCGGGAGCCCACCCGCATGGTTCAATGAGCACTGAATGTGACTCGGAGTCACACGGGGCCTTTGAGTTATACAGACCTTGAAGGGAGCTGTTCATCATATCAATGTTCTCTGAGAGTGCAGAAGGAAAGCCGCGGTAAGAACTCAACCTCAAAGTCATGCTGGCACTTTCCACATAAGAGCCCTCGGCCGATGGAGCTTTGCTCTACCGAAAAAAAACCTCTGTTGGACTCGGAAAACAGTTTCCAGCAGAACTAGAGATGCCCCACAATGCAACTGGACCACACATCTTCTTTTTAACTCCCTACACGTTGACTGGGTAAAGGAAGTGGACATATTCACACTGACATCACCCGATGGTTTCGTGGACTCCAGTTTTGAAGCGTGGGTGTTGAGCATTTTGGACGTGGCCATCTTGTTATTTGGAGTTTTGAGTTCCCCTCGTGATGGAGGAGCTAATTACGATAATACGCTGATTTAAATTTGAACACGAAAACACAGACAACAAAGTAAAAGGAGAACATTTAAAAAATGTTGAAGGTTTATGCTGACTAGCTACGTTTGGCGAGGCCAATGGGAGCACGTTAGCATTCAGCTAGCATGTTACTGGTTACTGAATATTTACCACTTCACCACGCATCCGAGCATTTATACGTAAACAAGAGAGATATATTTTCGAGTTAGAGTCATCTGTAAAAAATCTATAGATTTGGAGGTCAAAGGTCAGGGATGTCGCATCTGTAGAGGCTGTAAAACCCTCTGAGGCAAATTTGTAATTTGTGATATTGGGCTGTTTAATAATAAAATGAACTGAATTGACTCGAGTAGATCTGAATTTAAAGGAAACTAGTTCACAGTGTTGAGCACCTCATTTCAGAAGAGTGATGATGAGTGATGGTAGTCATAATAAAAACACGTATCGTCATTTCAAATAGACAAAGACATAGAACCACGGCTACCTTGGACAGCACGGGCCGCTGGACGTTGAGGCAGAGCAGCCAGGCGGTGACCAGCCGCCGGTTCTCCACGTCCACCGCGTTCACGTACAAGAAGCGGCTTCCCGCTCGCCACGGCTGCACCTTCAGCTGAAGCTCCTGCACCGCCGCCGGAGGCAGCACGAACACGCCCTCTGGCTCCACCTGCAGGAGAGGGAATGAAGTGCAGCGTCACGACAAGGTCGGAAAGGGACGATTCGGAGAAATAGAGGCGTAGCGGCGTAGTGTTAGGGTTCTTAGTTAAGCCGCTAAAGAGCTGCAAACACATCGAGTTCCTTTTCTTTACGCGAATAACATGAGAACGTATCCTTCATTTCCTTTTGTCTTTATCTGACATAGCTACACGCACAAAATAAATAAACTCTACCTTACGATATGATACGGTATGTTACAATATGTTACGATATGTTACGATATGTTACAATATGTTACAATATGTTACGGTATGTTCCAATATAATAAAATCAGTTACGATATGATTCAATATGTTCCGTTATATTACGATATTTTACGATCCGTTATGATATATTACGATATCTTACAATATCTTACGATCCGTTACGATAACTTACGATCCGTTACGATATGTTATGATATGCTACGATATGTTCCGTTATGTTACAATATGTTACGGTATGTTCCATTATGTTACGATATTTTTCGATCGATTTTACTATCTGTTGACGGTGTGCTACGATATGTTCCGCTATGTTACAATATGTTTCGGTATGTTCCGATATGTTTTACTACATGTTACGATATGTTACGGTATGTTTTACGATATGTTACACTATGTCACGGTATGTTACAGTATGTAACGATATGTTACGACATGTTAAAATATGTTACTGTATGATACGATGTGTTACGTTATTTGACGATGTGTTACGATATGTTATGGTATAAAGACGATATGCTCTCGTGCCGAATGCAGCTCATTACGAACGTCCTGCTCCTACGTTTTTTACATCTCCGTCCAGGGAGCGTCTGTCACTAACTAAATAAATGATTCCGTAATTCCGAAAGTAAATTATAGACTTTTCGGAAGTTGTGATTTATCAAACAATAGACTTGTGGCTCTCACAAGAGGCATTGAGCAAGAGATAGAAAGAGCAGGACACCGTGCGGAGGAGAAGATCGAAAGAGAGAATTAAATGGGGAAAATGTGGTTAACAGTCTCGGAGGAAAATAAAGGAGGTGTTGGGATTAAAGAAGAGTGGGTGGGAGAAAGGGCGAATGAGGTTTTTGGGGAAAAGAGAGAGAGGGGCCAGACAATGAAATGAGAGAAAGAAGAGGCAGAGAAGTGACCGAGAGACGGTGTGTGTGAGAATGAGCTCCACTGCGTGGCTTCTTTTCAATCTGTTGAGAGAAAGCGAAGCTATTCTCTCCGGCGGTGAGCTTTATCCGCTTTTATAAGACTCCTCCGATGCGTTCCGCGGCGAGCTAACCTGCCGAGACTCACATCAAAGAGGGCGCCGGCGCACACGGCGGGATGAGAAAACAGAAACATCTGTCGCTCCTTCAGTCCGTGTCCCGTTGCTTCAGGGGAGAGCGCGTTCAGGGTCCTACTGTACGCACGGGACCGCGACGTTGTTTTGTTTCTAAATGAGTGATGTGCAAAATAAATAAATGAAATATAACTTTTATTGCAACTCTCTCCCTTCTTTTACCCAGTTAGGAAATCTCAAGATCGAGGGCAATCCGACACATGTTCATATATTCAGGGATCATACACATATTCACATGTTCATATGTTCAGGGATCATACACATGTTCACATGTTCATATGTTCAGGGAACATACACATGTTTAGGGAACATACACATGTTCACATGTTTATATGTTCAGGGAACATACACATGTTCACATGTTCATATGTTCAGGGAACATACACATGTTTAGGGAACATACACATGTTCACATGTTCAGGGAACATACACATGTGAACATGTGAACATGTTCATATGTTCAGGGAACATACACATGTTTAGGGAACATACACATGTTCACATGTTTATATGTTCAGGGAACATACACATGTTTAGGGAACATTCACATGTTCAGGGAACATACACATGTGAACATGTTCATATGTTCAGGGAACATACACATGTTCAGGGAACATACACATGTTCACTTGTTCAGGGAACATACACATGTTCAGGGAACATACACATATTCACATGTTCAGGGAGGATAAATGTACATTTAGATGACTTTTCCCAAACTATTTAGGATTTCTTTTCCCCAGGACATTTTTTACAGTCCTGGAAATGAACATTTACAAATTCCATGACTTTTCCAGGTTTTCCACCCCGTAGCCGTATATCAACACACCGGCGTACATCTAGACCCTCTCTGACTGACATGTTGGACCTGGCAGGACGCGAGTGTTGAGTCGCTCTCGTAGAGGCGCGTACCTCGACCTCCTGGGGGTGCGATGAGAAACATTTGACCTTGCGAGCCGCCTGCCTCCCCCTCAGCACCAGCGACTGGCCGCTCCGCTGGCCGCTCACACAGCTCACGTCCACCCGCTCCAGGAAGTGAACGTACATCTGCCAGATCTGGGAGGGCGCCGCCATCCACGCATCACTGCGGAGGGAAACCATCACCAGAAGAACAATTAGGCCGAGGATACAGCCGCAGCGGGATCAGCACGAGGTCGGAGATGAGGAGGGCTGATCTACGACTGTGTGAGCATTACAAAAACAAACAAAAAAACAACAATAACATCATCCTCATAACCACAGCTGAGAAGAAGAAGGGTTTTCAGCCTCAGTGGCCCTGAAGCTGAATAGGAGCGCTGTGAGTGGGCGGCGATGCGTCACCGGCCTCCGCTCAATGGTTCCCCTTCTGCGTCGGGGTTAGCCAATAGCACGCTGCGGCATTGAGAGGTACTTGCATGCTCAACCAAACAATCAGAGCCTCAGGCTCAGTCTCAATGGTCTGTGGACATTTATCTATGCACTGATCATCCTTTTTACCTTCGCATTGAAAATGCGAAAGGTCATGTTTTGATCGCTGTGTATTTGTATGCGTGCGTGCGTGTTACTCGCATAAGTCAAAAAGTATTAAACCGAATCGCATGAAATTTGGTGGGATGATTGGTTATTATCCGGAGACCACTTGATTAGATTTGGGGATCGATCGGGTCAAAAGTCTAGGTCAAGGTCATGAAAAGGTCAAAATCTTATTTTTACCATATATATCATGTTCTATCCATTTGGCATGCAACTAAGTACTATTCAAGGGTTGCCGTCGGGCCTAACAACACCCTTGAACACGTACTTTATTGACGTCAAAGTACTGCCTCTCGTCCCTTATTGCTTAATTATACACCAGGCAGCTCGAGATTCATTTGAACCTTAACAGGCGCCATGATTGACAAACCCACACATAACATCGGTCTGATCTCTATTGGAGATTTGAAAGACGAGTGACAGCCTCTGTAATTTCAGTCAGACCACCAAATCCGGAATAGAATGCTTCTTCAGGTCTATGCTGTGTGTGTGTGTGTGTGTTTGTATGTGGGTGTGTGTATGTGTTCACTGCGTACGCCTCTGCATCGAATAATACGTACGTGAAAACCATCACAAAGAACATTTTTATGTTTGGACTGGGACTCCCCGGCACTTTCAAGTACACGTCCCGAGGCTCCCCCGGCGCCTAGCAGAACACGAGGAAAGAAAGACTTGAAATTGGAGAGCTTGAAGGCAGAAACCCAAAAAAGAAACCACACATTAGATACTTTGAAGTGGATGGCAGGGTGTAAGGACGAGCCTCTTGTGTATCAAAACAACTTGTCAGTCTTGTGAGAATGAAGTGCTTTATTCCTAAACAGGAAATGGAGTATATATATATAAATATTTGTATTAATATATATGTACTTATATACATATATATTTATACAAGTATATATATATATATTATTAATATATTTAAATTGTAATATATACATACATATATTAATATATATACATATATATTAATATACATATACAAATAGTTTAATACATATACTTATATATATGTATAAATATATTAATATATATATACATAAATATTGTAATAAATATATATAAATGTTGTAATATATATTTATATAGATATGTATAGTGTGGGATATTTTAGCGGAGACAGGAAAATGTAATAAAATCATGCATTTCTCTCACAAGCATCCTTGTCTGGCAGATGATGTTTGGGTCACTGCAGCGTACGGAGATGTGAGTCCTGACATCTGGGTCTCCAACTGGTTGACCCAAAAACATGGTCAGTATACAGATGTTAAATAATATCTGAACAAGACATTGTATCTCAGCAGTGTGACTCAGTTCTGAACGCCATCAGTCTGAAGGTAAGGACGTGTTTCATGTGATACACGCGATGCCCTCATCTGTATTTACACATTCATACGTGCATATGGGCTCGTACAAGCTGTGCTATTTCTCTTGCTTTTCATTTCTCCATTTACTGTTGATTGTTTGTGTTGATGTTTTAATAAAAAGCACAATAAGGTGAAGGCAGCATACATTATTCATTCCCATCCGCCTTATTTATATTTATATTTTCTATTTATACAGGAGTATGTGTCCCTGTTTGTCCTGGAGGGTAAGTAAGAGGAACCATTGATAATGTATGCATGGAACTAATAAAAAAAAGCTATTGTATGCAAATATAAAAGTTACACAAAACTATTCAAGCTAGAGCTGGAGCAATGGCTGATGGGAGATGTCCGTGGCAGCCGTGCAGCACCTGTGGGGTCGTTCCAGGGCGGCAGGCGGATGGCTTTCTTGAGGAAGCAGAGCTCGGGGTGGTAGAGCCGGAACGTCTGGTCGACCACGTGAGGCGTCGGCTCCACGTCCACCTGGCAGATGGCCATCGGCTTGCCGTCTTCTGCCGTGAACGTGACCTGTGGAGGGAAGGCCAGAGGTCAGCGGGGTCGGCAGCACGCCTCCACGCGACGAAAACAGCATTTACATCTTCACAGGCGTCAAGAGAATCACAGCTTTCTATAACGTTGTGCTTGTGTCATTTCTCTCTGTTTTGCCAATACTGTAGCTACAAAGTCAACCAGTATTGAGCAGTCAGGAGATGTTTACCAGATTATTTAAAACATATTGTGAGCCCCTAAAAACCCTTTATGTACTTGTGACCCCTGTTTCAAAGATTCAGGCCTAAATGTGCATTTACTTTTATTCATAAATCCATAAACTTTGAGCAGTTTTTTTATTATTTCTCAGCTGTTTAAAAGCCAAAAGCGCTAAAACGATCTTTATACATACATATATATATATATATAAATACAAATATATATGTATATTAATACATATATATATTTATATGTATATTTATTTATTTATATACAATACATATAAATACATATTTATATAAATGAATATGTATATATAAATATATATATTTATATAAATACAAATATATATTAATATATGTATATATATATATTTACATTAATACATATATATACGTATTTATTTATATATATAAATACATATTTATATAAATAAATAAATATATATATTTTTATATATATATATATATATATATATAAATAAATAAAAATGTATATATATATTACCATCGTCAATCTCTCTTCCAAATAAATGTGTCTATTTACAATTTTAATTTGAAACCGTGTGAGTGACCGTGAGTTCAGTCATTTCCCCGTGTGCTCAAACCCACCCGTCTCCCGTCTCATGAGACATTCAGCGGATATACCTGCATTCACAATCCTTGCCATGTTTTCCTCCCAAGGCAGCGCAGCCCTAAACAACATATACAGCTTTTTAAAAAGCTGTCTTTGTGAAGTTTCATTTGAAAACAATTCCCCAGAGAGTATTTTGATGATGATGGAGCTCGGCGTATACTAGAACCTAGAAGTTGGCTTCCATCCGACTACTGAATCCCCTCCAGAGCTGCTGCATGTGCTTTGAAGTTTACTTTGCATTAAAACCGCCTCCAGGACGTGATCCTATGGAATGTGTTCATACATGTGCACTAATCACACATTACATGTGATGTGTGTACAGATTGTAAAGCCCTCCGAGGAACATTTTTAATTTGTGCTGTCGGGCAGTAAAAAATAAACTGAATTGAATGAAAACTGCATAATGCATAGAAACATATGCAAACACATTGGAAATACTAACATATCATATTTCACACCACCTTAAAATAGCATTTGCTGGCTTGAATTATTATGTGAAATAAAGCAAAATCGAGCCGAGTTAAGGGATTATGGATTACATGCCACTGAATTGCAGGATATGAATTATAAAGCAGCTGCCGGATGACACGCCACAGAACCGAGAGTATAGCATTGAATATTAAAAGTAATACTTTGATCATAAGCTATTCGAAGTTTGCAACGTGGCATCCTCAGAGGATGATGTCATAACTTTGTCGACCATCTGCCCTGACCGACCCTCTGACGTCTCTCCCAGGTCAACGTTTACTCTTTAGTCCAAAAACTTTGGCGAAAGACAAACTTATCTGTAGTTTTCATGGACTGATTCACACGAAATGTGCAGCCAGTGACGGACTGGCCATCTGGAGCACTTTTTTGTTGTGGTGGTGCTGAAATGTCCCACTCGTGCCAACGTGGAGCCAGAATTCCCACTTGTGTCCCAAAAAATTAAACGGGCAGATTACCAAGAAATGCATTGAACACGTTCACGACCCCCAGAGGGGACGCCCAGGCGTCGCCACTGAATCCCACAAATGTGTCTTATTGGTCAACATCTGTTCCAAATACAAACGTTTGGGGTCACTTAGAAAAAGGAAAGAAAAGCACTGCTTTTTTCAATGAAAATTATATTAAATTAATCATAAATACACTCTATACATAGTTATTGTGGTAAATGACTATTCTCTGCTGTTAATGAAGTCTCTACAGAGGTGTACAGAGGCTCATCTCCAGTGTTCTAGTGGTACATTGTGTTATTGCCTTAGAAGACTAGCAGAGGGTTAGAACCCCCTTGAAACTCTTTTTTATTATTTTTATGTGAGCGCAGCTGAAAACAGTTATGCTGGTGAGAGAAGCTCTAAAACTGGCCTTCCTTTGAGCGACAAAGTTGAAGAACAACATTAATATTTCAAATGAAAATCATTATTTCTAACCTTGTCAATATCTTGACTATATTTTGTATTAATCCTGTATTCATTTAGAAAATAAAAGTGTGAGTTTTCATAGAAAACACTTTTTTTTTTCGGTGACCCCATAGAGACATAGAGACCCTTGTAGCTCGTAATTTAAGTTCCAGTTAAATAAATTTTGTCGACTATGGCGGAATTTGTTTATTTATTCTTTTTTTGCACTTATTGGGTGAATAAAGTCCGTATGTGTTCCACCTCTACCTTTCCTCCAGCTCGACGTGTAACCTGGTCCTTCACACGCAAACGTTTAAAAGTAAAGCTGTGGAGCCCAAACATGATCAAAATACAGCAAACAGTAAACATGTCATGTGGAAATGATTCCCCTCCGTTGGTGTGACCTTTGACCTCGACCCCATTCGACACGTTGGGGATGACTTGCAGTCAGATCCCAGCATCGTATACAAAGCCTCTCCAGAAGACGGAGGCTGCTGAACACTGTGTGGGTGACGGCGTGCTCTGCACTCCAGTTTATTATTACACAGAACATGGAAATCTGTGCATTGATTTATACAAGCGGAGCGAGACAAAAAAAAAAAAGAGGACCGTTGTTATATAACTGCCAAATTGAGATATCTAGCCACGAGTGATGGGAATATTGTTAAAAAATATACGTTTCATTCACCGATTCACAAACTGATGCTGCGTTCACACCGAGAGCTTCACACGCATGACTATGTGTGGCTTTTCTCTTCAATCGCGTTAGAGGGGGCGGAGCTTATCTCTGTGGCTTATCTCCGTGGAAACAGTTATCATCTCCTTCATCCACCACGGAGGAACTGACCACTAGTTCTGCTTCATACTTGATGAGGACGTCCCACACATCTCTGAACATCTAATGCCCTCGTGTTTGGGTTCATAACATTAATGTTATATATATATATATATATATATATATATATATATATATATATATATATATATATATATATACATGACATCACCCGTAGGCTCACAGAGCTCAGTTACTTTCACCGACTACGTCTGGATAAGTGTCTCTTCCAGCATCTCAACGCTGATTGGCTTTCGCAACTCGGCGTCGGGCGACTTTTTCGACCAAAGTTGAAAAAGTAAAGAAAAATTCACGCCGCGCAATTTGCTTCTAACGCTCCGCCCGGCGATAATGTGCGTCTATCGCAACCCCTCGCCTCCGTACGTTGACTTCACTTATGGGGTCTACTCGCGCGGAAAATCTGCAACGCTTTTGTTGTGAACGCAGCCGTCCAGATCGTTGACGCCCATGTGACCCGCCAGGTGACCCGCCGTGGGGCCCTTCATTTGACCCACCATGGGGCTCACAATGGGGCTCACAATGGGGCTCACAATAGGGCTCACAATGGGGCTCACAATGGGGCTCACAATGGGGCTCACAATGGGGCTCGCCGTGTGCCGACTGGCAGCTCTGCTCTCGGGGCTTGTCAGTTGTAGCGGGACACAGATTTGATCCAGACTCGACCTCTTTGACCTCTTAGCAGGATTTTTGCTCAGAGCAGCAGTGTTGACACACACACACACACACACACACACACACACACACACACACACACACACACACACACACACACCCTAGGCGGACACAGACCTGGCAGACTGGCAAATATATCATCACCCCGTGCAATGGAGGCGCTTTAGGGCGCTGGGCTCGACACGAACAACGGGATTATTATTGGGAGGCACAGGTCAGAGATGGTGATGGATACCTACAGCCCCCCCCCCCCACACACACACACACACACACCCTCCACCCCCGCCCCACCCCCGCATTACGTAACAGACGTGGAGCACATCGTCTCCTCTGTTCATCCCAACATAGTGAGATGGTTTCTCCCTCTGAACTTCTTCACATTATCAACGGTTGAACAGGAGGATGAAACTGACAGAATAACTTCCGGGTTCATGAGTCGGACTCGTCCAGCTGTCCTCCAATCAGAGAGAGAGTTGAGCCATCAGGACAGACGTCTACCGGACGGAGGAGACAAACAATGTTGGGGGAGATAAAAGAGATTCCCAGATCATCACGTCGCCTGACAACCTTCTCTGGCTAGGGTCACTGTTTTAAGGAGTTGACACTTCAAAGAGAGGGAGGAGAGAGGGAGGAGAGGGAAGGGAGGAGGGGGAAGAGAGGAGGTAGAAGGGGGGAGGGAGGAGGGAGGAGAGGTAAGGGAGGAGATGGGAGAGAGGAGGGACGAGGTAGAAGGGGGAAGGGAGGAGGGAGGAGGGAGAAGGAGGGAGGATGGAGGAAGAAGGAATGAAGAGGAAGGATGGAGGATAGAAGAGAGAGGAGGTAAAAAGAGAGGATGGAGAAGGAAGGAGAGAGGAGGGAGGTGGGAAGAGGGAGGAGGGAGAACAGAGAAGAGAGAAGGGAGGATGGAGGAAGAAGATATGAAGAGGAAGGATGGAGGAGAGAGGAGGGAGGAGGGAGAAGAGAGGAGGGAGGAGGGAGAAAGGAGGAGGGAGGCGGTGCACTGCCACTCCGGTGAGACTTGTAATGGTGTGTGTGTGTGTGTGTGTGCGTATGTATGTGTTTGCGTGTGCGTGTGCATGTGCGGGTGTGTGTGCGTGTGCATGTGCGTGTGCATGTGCATGTGTGTGCGTGTGTGTGTGCATATGTGTGTGTGCGTGCGTGTGCGTGTGCATATGTGTGTGTGTGTGCGTGTGCATGTGTGCGTATGTATGTGTGTGCGTATGCATGTGCATGCGTGTGTGTCTCTACATGTGTGTGCATATGTGTGTGCGTATGTATGTGTGTGTGTGTGTGTGTGCATATGTGCATATGTGCATGTGTGTGTGTGCGTACATGTGTGTGCGTATATATGTATACATGTGTCTGCATGTGTTTGTGTGCACGTGTGTGTGTGTGTGTGTACACTCCATGTCGTTGACTTGGCGACGCCCCACAGAGTGAGCCTGGATGGATCTCAGCTCCTCTCCTCCCCTCCCCTCGTGTCCAGGTGTCTCCTCTCCTCAGCCGAGGTAAACACTCGCATCAGAACCTCGTCTCACGTGGACGACATTGAAACTCTTATCACGGCCGGAACACGCATCTCAAATCCAGAGATTAGTCTAATTCCCGCCTGGAGACGAGCAGCCGAGGGATTGAGAAGAAGGCGACGGCAGGAGGAGATAAGGAGGGATCCAAATAATACACAAAACATATCAAAATACACACAAAACACATCAAAATACACACAAAACATATCAAATAATACCCAAAGCCTTCGTGGCTCATGATCTGCACCTTTATGGTCTTGGCTGCAACGATGTTGGACAGGTTCTTCTTGGCCGCTTGCGATCCTCTGCCCGGCGGTTGAAAGCTCGGTCCCTGTGAGGGTTTGATAAGGAAACAGGAAGCAGGAAACGGTTATCAACGACCAGCATCAATAATAGGAAAATAATTAAAAAAATAGCCGCTCAGAAAATATCACATGTGCACATCAGGCGAGGAAACTGTAAGAAGGAGATAAGATATGATAAGATATGTAAACGCGGCCTCTGGCATCAAGTTGACTGCGGAGCCAAAGTTTCCGTTACACGGGTAGATCTGGCCTTCATAGAGCCGCCATGTTGAAATCCTTTGACAAGTGGGGGACATCCACATCAATGACATTTCAACCTTTTTCCCTGGCTCCGCCCCCTTTTCATTCCCTCACGTCCGGACCACCCCGAAGCCCAATCGATTAAAAAATAAATAAAAATTCCTCATAGCTGGAATCAATAAGAAGGAGTCGTGTTGCGACATCAGAGGCGAGACGGAGATCTGGGATGTTTGTTTTTGCGCCGATGGGAATAATAAACAACAACCGGAGACGGAAAGTGGGAAATGTGCCGCTCCTGAAAAACAGGGTTTTATACGCTGACCGTTCCTGACCGGTGCTTCAGACACGTGTCGACCAATGACCAGTGGATTTCCACGACTTAAAACCAAATATCCATGACAAAATATTTTGTGAAATCTCTGTGCAGACATGAAAAAGTGCGAAAATGTAGTATTTACACTAACAATGAGAATTCCAAAGCATAGAGTGTATAACCTTAAATCACACAAATGAATGAGAGACAATAGTTTGATTATGTATGTCTTTTCAGTTAAGGTGGGTTCACTTGCAGCGCGGAAAATGTGCGAGTATGAGCGTGTATGCCGGCTTATATCTTGAGCGTCATTTTTAAAAAGCTTATTACCTTCGCATTGAAAATGTGTTTTTATTTGTATATGTGTGTGTGAATGCGTGTTATTTAAATAACTCATCAAGTAGAAAACCAAATCGCATGAAATTAGGTGGGACAATTGGTTATTATCTGGGGACCATTTCATTAGATTAAATCGGGTCAAAGGTCAAGGTCATGAAAAGGTCAACATCTTCTTTTTACCATGGTGCGGCCAATTTTTATCCAATAGCATGCAACTAATGCCAACATGTGGCTGTGGCGAAGGTATGCGATCTACCGAGTGCCCGTTCTAGTTCATTATTTAAAACTCTGCGTAAATGAACAAATAAATATAAAACATTTCCATGACTTTTACAACACATTGGGGAATTTATTTGTCAGGACTTCCCCCCCCCCCCGTACCTGCAGGGCCATGGTGTGGTCGCAGAGGAAACTCTGGTACTTCAGGGGGATGTGGACGCTCTCCTTGGGCCGGAGGTAGAGCCGAGGACCCGGGGCGCCTTCCTCCAGGTGGAACATGTTCTCCTCCAGCGGGGTTGTGGTTCTGCAGAGTGCCTTGAAGTAGGCCCACTCCTCCGTGTTCGTGATGGCGCTGGAGGGGTGGGAACCATTGAAGGACACGAGTGAGGCGAAAGCAGGCTCCTGTAAACACTTTAGGGATCTATCAGAGATGGAATGGTCCCGACTGAAGAGTGATCATCACATGCAAATGAGGCCTTGGAGTGTTTTATTAGATTAGAACACAATGAGAGAAAACAGCTTCTCGTTTTGATGCTTTTATCTGCATCTCTCAATCTTTCAATCTCAACGTCCACAACGGGCGGAGAGAAGCTGAGCGGCGTGAGCTGTAATACAAACATAAAGTAATAATGCACAAGAATTTAAAATATACTTTAAATACCAGCAGTAAAACAGAATGGGCCATTACAGAAAATATATATTATTGTATTATAATTATCAATGCATTGATGTGTTCATCCTTTTAATGCAGCGGTGTGAATGCAAAATGGGATTTTAAATGCATTCATATATATTTAAATATGCTACTTTACAAACGGCTGCAACAGAAAAAATATATATTATTGTATTATAATTAATAATGCATTGATGTGTTAAAAGAAAAAAATATTTTTATATATTACTTTACAAACAGCTGCAACTAATAAAGCCATACTGACATTATAATATGGTGAATTACTTATTGATTACATTTTGTATAAATAATCTGGGGGCGATGAGAAATGTCAGAAATACAGAAAACAACAGAGCACACATTTATTTCTCTTTTAAATATGACAAACTCTTCATCAGTATAAACCTTATCATTTACTTCGTGTCACGTAACTCCGCTCTCCGGGTCACGTAACTCCGCTCTCCGGGTCACGTAACTCCGCTCTCCGGGTCACGTAACTCCGCTCTCCGAGTCACGTAACTCCGCTCTCCGAGTCACGTAACTCCGCTCTCCGGGTCGTAACGATGCGATGAGAGGGAAGCTGGACCTCGGGGAGCCGAGGGCCGACAGACAAACAACGAGCTCCATGTCCGACGGTATCTGACCGTAAAATCTCTATCTTTAGTCTGAGTGGGTGAATGTAGACTTTACATTTCTCAGACCACGGAGAACGTGGGAGAAACGCCCAGACGGGATCTCTGAGGGATCAGGCGTCTAAAACGATAACCAGGACCTGAGGAGACGCACACTTCGGATTTCACCGGTCGGATAAAACGAAACTGTCAGAGTTCAACGGGGATGGGAGGGGGCCGAGTCCGTCAGGCACAAGTCAACGCACAACACAACGCACAACTCAACGCTTCACTTTAGTCACCGCTGGTGTTCTATCATTTCATGCTACTTGTCGAGAACTGCTACCTTGTGGTATTGCGCATGCGTCGATTTTCCAAGTTTGTTTGACACGCCCATAATGTTTTGCCACCCTGTCGATGCACGTCTGATAACGGGGAGTGACATCCTCAAAATCCCGATTATTTCCCTAGTTAAAAGTACATTCAGCATGTATATTGTACAGGTAGTAATAATATGTAGTAATGACATGTAGATTAATGAGTGATAAGCAGTTGCTATTTCTTTTGTGTCAACAAATTATTGTAAACATGAGTTTGTTCACATTATCATAATAAAGCACTGGTTTTTTATTAGGGTATTTAGTGTTGAAGATAAACACTTTAACAGTGAAAAGTGAAACATTGAATTTTGAAAGAAAAGCATATTTTGATAGTACAATAACATCCTATCAGATAGGGTAGCATGAATCGATACACACCTATCGGTTTATGCAGCGGGTAGGAAATTCTGACAAGGCAGCAAAAAATGACAGAACATCGGCAGCTTTCAGGAAACGTGCCTGGAGGTCAGCCCCCAAACACCCCCCCCCCCCCACACACACACACACACATGATTTTCCAGGGAGGGAGCAACAGGAAGAGATAAGACGTTCCTCCGACAGGGGAGGGGGGTCTCTCCTCCAACAGAGGGGGCGGGAGGGGGGTCTCTCCTCCGACAGGGGGGGTCTCGTCTCCGCTTCTTTTTTCTCTGAATGCAAACATTTCACGCGCAAATGCATAAAGGCGAGAAGTGCTTTAAAACTTCAAAGGCTCCAGGGGCGCTGTGTGTGTGTGTGTGTGTGGGGGGGGGAGGATTTCTCTCCATAGGAGCCCCGGAGGATCTGAATTTCTCAGGGCCCCACCTTCGCTAACATTAGGGCATGATGCAACATTCAATTACACGCAACTTACCCCCACGCACACACACACACACACACACACGCATGGAATAAAAGCTTCTTGCCTGTGGCTCATCGTGACGACAAAGAGTCTGTGTGTGTGTGTGTTTGTACATGTGTGCATGCGTATGCGTGTAGGCGTGTGTGTGTGCATGCATATGTGAACATGTATCTATTTGTGTGTCTGTGTGCGTGCGTGTGTGTGTGTGCATGTGTATGTGTGTGTGCATGTGTGTGTGTGTGCATGTGTGTGTATGTGTGTGTGCGTGTGTATGTTTCTGTGTGTACGTGTGCATGTGTATGTGTGTGTATGTGTGTGTATGTGCATGTATGTGTGTGCACGTGTACGTGTGTTTCTGTGTGTACGTGTGCATGTGTACGTGTGTGTGTATGTGTGTGCACGTTTCTGTGTGTGTTTCTGTGTGTACGTGTGCATGTGTATGGTTGTGTGCATGTGTGTGTATGTGTGTGTTTCTGTGTGTACGTGTGCACGTGTACGTGTGTGTGTGTGTGTGTGTGCACGTTTCTGTGTGTGTTTCTGTGTGTACATGTGTATGGGTGTGTGCATGTGTGTGTATGTGTGTGTCCTCTGTTGAAAGTTTTCATCGAAAGTTTCTTTTCTCTTTCTCCCCGTTAAAGGTTTTTGGTTTTATAAATGTGATATTAAGTGATATTAATCATACGTGAAGTCTTGCATCCACGTATAAGTGTCAACAACAATTTAGAAAGAATTAGAACTAGAAAAACTTTGTGGGGGAAAACCTATAATGGGGGGGGGGGGCATGACTACTAGAGTGTGGTCGTATCGCTAGTGACCCAGCTCTAGATACAGACCCAGTTAATGATGACAGCGTCACATTTACTTCTATAATAACTGGGAGAGAGAGGGAGAGAGAGAGGGAGGAGAGAGAGAGAGAGAGAGAGAGAGAGAGAGAGAGAGGACAGATGCAGCGATTGATGAGTCTCCATTAGACCCGGTCGGCCCGCCGGCCGGGTTCATGCCGTAATGATTCATCCGTGGAGCTCTCCAGCCTTTGTTGATCAACGTGACGTATGTTAATCCAGAACTCAGGCACGAGCAGAATCCACAACAAAAGGTTTTCGGGATTAACGACGACGCCGAAAACTGGAAGGAGACCAACGCGGCGACGGATCCACCGTCCAGGAAATATGAGCTTCTGATCAGAGGGGTTCTTATCCAGCGTTAAGTCTGCATCTGTGTCAAGGACGACCGGTCGGGTGTTTGCTGAAGGAGTTATTCATGCCGACCGACACACACACACACACACACACACACACACACACACACACACACACACACACACACACACACACACACACCAGGCGCAAAATGTATTTGCACAAGAGAGGAAACAATCCATTTAATTTATTCATGATTAAAAATAGTCTGTGAACAAGTCTGTCGCAAATTAATAATGCACCGCGAACAAGTCACAAGACGTGTTCTAGGAGTAAATAAAACCAATTACTAGTGTTAAGAAACACACACACATCTGTCTACAGCAACACACACACACACACATACACACAATCATATCAAAACTCAAAGTTCCTCTTGATGGGGTTCCCTGTCTGCCTGCGTCACTTCATTGGGAGGCGCTCCATCATCATCGCTGCAGCGTCGCCGCTCCTTTAAGAACCCGTTTAACGCTCTCGTATTGTTTATTGTGCGTTCACGACCTCCCGTAACGAGAGAGACGAGTCGGTTTAAAAGGGGGAGGCGACTCTCGACTCCCGACCGTCAGGGTGGAGGAGAGCCATCTGTTCCTCTTCTTCTTCATCGACGATGAGGGATATCCGGTTTTAATGTCGCTTTACTGCCCTCTACTGGCGGGTCTTTGGGGTTTTACAGTACCGGCAAACCCACCGGGGGACGGGGGAGGGGAGGAGCTCAGATCTCTCTTCAAAGAACAAAGTTCTGGGTGTGAATACAGTTCCCATAAGGGAGTCAAGTGAGAGAATGAGGCATCTTTTCCTCTAGCGGGATGGAAATGGATTCCATCTCTGCCGAGTCCCCTTTGAAGACTCGAGACACACCTATCCTCTAACGATGTTCCTTTATTTTTAGTGTCAAATATAAACAAAGAAAAGGTGACGGATGCCATCCTGATGGAGTCTCACCTGAGCTCGGGGTCGTCGCTGAGCACGGTGACCGTCTGAGGGGTGTTGAAGGGGTTCTTCAGGACGAACTCCATGTACTCGGCGGTGCCCAGGTTGGCGTAGAGCAGGTGCCGCGTGGTGATGGCCTGGCTCAGCATGTTGGCGATGCCCTCGGCCTGGTCGAGCCTTTCGTCCGGTTGGACGGGATGAAGCTCTCTGGCCGACCGGGCTTCCTTAGTCCGATCCTAAACGATCCAAGAACAATGGCCAACGAGTCATTTAAAAGTGTCTTTATTGCACCCAATATCCCACTCGAGTGGAGAAATTACTCTGAAAGTCCTTTTCCAGAAAATGTCTCTAGCAGAAATGGACGAAATGTTGCCTAATGTCGCATAACCAGTCTTTTAATTATGATTAATTACTGGAAATCAAACTCAAGAGACGTGGATCCAAAGAGGGGGATCTGGATATGACGTTTGGGACCAATCGCTGCAAGTTAAAGCGACACTATGTAACTTTTCCTACCTTAAAATAACAGCTTGAAAAAAATTGTCATCGGGGGTCTGTGGGGAGAAAAGTTTGGGGACCTCTTAAATTACAGGGGGGCAGGCGGAGATTTTTATTTATTTTTAACTCAAACTCAAAAGAGCCATATGCGTCACCGTAAGAGCCATATATGGCTCGAGAGCCAGAGGTTCACGACCCCCGATCTATCGTAAGTGGGTATTTACGACACTGAAGTAAACGTTAAATACCTGAAGGGGGCGCTACAAGGGGAAAACTACATAGTGGGGCTTTAAGGACCCGGAAAACGGGTCAAAATGTCAAATTTGGCCTTAATTCCCTTATTCTGTAAAATATAGAGAAATTAGTGGTCACTGCACATACGCACTGAGAAGCTTCCTGTTGTTACATTGACACACTATACTTATTATTATTATTTGCGCACACAGATTCCTTGTAAGAGAAATTTTTAGCAACATTTCCAGTGCGCTCACTCTCAGTTTTGTAATAATAATAATAATGAGGTTTAGATAATCGGACTAAACTGAAGGATAGTTTGGATCCTTCTGACTTCTCACTCGTCACTTTGGTGGTATTTAAAAGCCACACCCTAACATACGACCAATACATCCGAGGCTACATAGGGTGATGATGACATGGTATAGTTGAAACGTGGCGTATTGGTTGAAATGACGTGTTTCGATGACATTTTCTAGAACATTCAATTTGTCAAAGGCTGGTGGGAAGAAACAAAATCCATCGCCAACTAAATGCAGGTATTTTGAAAAAAAATCTATATTATTGACAGTATTTTATCGGATCGTAATGTTTGCTTCGTTCAATACCTTTAAATAATATAACGGCAGGAAGCCAGGGATTTTCATTTATTTATTTATTTGAACAGAGACCGTACACATCGGTAAATCCAAGGGTACATTTTTCTTAGCTAACGCTAACTTTCAACCGTAGTCCCTGTGGCCAGATATTACAAGCCATCACTAAGGGAGACAGATTATCACAGAAACATCATAAAAAGCAATAAACATATAGGTTATGATCAAATACAGGTCTCATCTTAAAATCATTAAAAAAAACATCCTAAAACCATAAATAAATACATAATTACTGAGGAGGGAGTCACGATGCATGCTCCCACATCTGATTGATAGAAAGCCAGTTCCTCAGGTTTAAAAGAGTGATTCTGGCCAGTAGTTATGTTTGTCTCCATGATATATTTAAAAGTTGAAATTGAGTTTGAAAAGGTCTGTAGAGCTACGGCTGTGACAGGATAAAAATCATACTGGAGGTTCTCAACAGGTTTAGTGCACTGAAATTATGCCGGGCGAGAACCAGGGACCAAATTAGGCTATCAGCCCCGAAACGTCCAATCCAAATTGAATTGCAAAAGCGACTCTTACAATGGTGTTCCTGTGCGCGGGCGACTTATTATATTCCACATGGAATGGGCAAAAAAGGAAAATGTAATGTGTAAAAATGTAAAAAAGCCAACAAATCACATTTAGCTTGTGCACCCAAGGGGGAGAGTACAAGATGGAGCCTTCAGGTAGAAGAACAATCAACACCTTTTTAGACTGTCACTAAAACATCGAGGGGGTAGGAGGGGCGCGCGGCCAAGAGAACTGGACCCCCCCCCCCCCCCCGCCCCCATTGCAGAAGCAGGAAGCGACTATTCCAAGTGCGACCCTGTTTGACCTCACCGTGACCTTCGCCTCCTCCTTGCCCTCCCGACGATGCACGGCGGCCATGCACTCGAGCTTGCGGCGCCCGGCGCCGTCGGGCTCGTAAGGGTCCGCCCCCCCCAGCCTGTGGGCCTGTGCGGCGTTCCGAGCTGTGGAAGGAGAAACAGACAGCCGTTGTGTTGTTTAGTGAACAGAGTGGAATCTGAGCTCGCCGCCATTTGTCACCATATGTTCTGAGAAACCCTCCAAATGTCCAGGAGGGAGGCGGAGCTTAGAGAACAGGCCCGCTGGAGCATGGAGACGACAGCTTGTCCACCGGGAGCAACTGGCATCACTAGACTGGCAGGGCCAGACACAGACCAACGACTCCTCAACGACTCCTCAACGACTCCTCAACGACTCCCCAATGACTCCTCAACGACTCCCCAATGACTCCTCAATGACTCCTCAACGACTCCCCAATGACTCCTCAACGACTCCTCAACGACTCAACGACTCCCCAATGACTCCTCAACGACTCCTCAACGACTCCTCAATGACTCCTCAACGACTCCTCAACGACTCCCCAACGACTCCTCAACGACTCCTCAACGACTCCTCAACGACTCCCGACTCCTCAACGACTCCCCAACGACTCCTCAACGACTCCCCAACGACTCCCCAATGACTCATCGACTCCTCAACGACTCCTCAATGACTTTTCCATAACTTTTCAATACATTTTCAATGATTTTTTATGACGTTTCCAAGACTGACTTTTCAATGACTTTTCAATGACTTTTCAATGAATTTTCCAAGACTGACTTTTCTATGACTTTTTAGTAACTTTTCCATGACTTTTCAATTACTTTTCCATGACTGACTTCATGACTTTTCCACAACTTTTCAATACATTTTCAATGATTTTTTAATGACGTTTCCAAGACTGACTTTTCAATTACTTTTCCATGATCGACTTTTCAATGAATTTTCTATGATTTTTCAATAACTTTTCCATGACTGACTTTTCCATGACTTTTTAATAACTTTTCCATGACTTTTCAAAGAATTTCCCATGACTTTTTAATGACTTTTCAATGACTTTAAGGTGCGTTCACTTGCAGCGCGAGAAACTATCGCTGCGAGTATTGAGAGCGTATGCCTTTTTATATTTTGAGCGTTATTCTTTTAAAAGCATATTAGTTATTTAAAACTAATGCACATATGAAGATAAAACATTTCCATGAATTTTCCAAAACCTTTAGGATTTGGTCTTTTATCCAGGACGTTTCCAGACTTGAAAATAAATATTTACAAATTATTTTCCAGGTTTTCCATGACCGAGCGAGCCCCGCCGTGTAACGTTGCGTTATCTCGACCTGACGACCATGAAAGCATCAACGACCAACGTCATCGACGTATCTGTTTCATAGCCTGTAAGAAAGAACATCAGATACACACGGAGACATTTACCGATGTATCGACTTTCTTCCTTTTTCAAAGTGTCTTTCTGCTCCCACATGAATCCAGCTGTATATTCTCTCTCCGTTTCTCTCTCTCACAGAATCACTTCTTCTTGTCCATCCCTGAACATTTCTTCCCCTGAAGTCTCTTTATCGGAGGCATCGGGTCGAGCGGCTGCCTCCTCACCAGATAGTGTCTGGAAACACACGGCGTCCTCCAGAGCCACCAGACAGACACACACACACACACACACACACACACACACACACACACACACACACACACACACACACACACACACACACACACACACACACAGAGACACACACACACGCACACAAAGACACACTCACACAGAGACACATATATACACACACAGACATGCAGACACACACACACACAGACATACACAGAGACACACACAGACATAGACATGCAGACAAACACACACAGATACACACACACACACACAGACACACACACACACAGAGACACACAGAGACACACACACACACACACAAACAAACAAACAAACAAACACACACAGACAGACACAGAGACACACACACACGCACACAAAGACACACTCACACAGAGACACACACACACACACAGACATGCAGACACATATATACACACACAGACATGCAGACACACACACACAGACACACACACAGACATACACAGAGACACACACAGACAGACATGCAGACAAACACACACAGACACACACACACACACAGACACACAGAGACACACACACACACACACACAAACAAACAAACACACACACACACACAGATACACACACACACACAGAGACACACACACACACACACACACACACACGCACAGCGTGGCTAACTGTTGCCACTGGACTCCAGTGAAGGCAATTAGGCGCATTGTGTGTTTAAATGTCACAGAGAGACCAGAGGAGGAGGAGGAGGAGGAGGAGGAGGAGGAAATAGGTAAGAAACAAAGCAAAGAGTAAACACAGTCAAATGAGCTGCGACTACATTATTGATGTGTTTGGAGCGAGCATGCATTCATTCGTACATGTCTGTTAGTTTATGATTCTTTAATCCGTGTTTTCTTTGCTTTATTATTATTTTTTTAATCTGTGAACTGGTCTGCCGTGAGCTAGGAGCAAACGTGTGAAATCTAATTCAATACGCGGCATTTCAAAGGTCTGTTATTCTTGAGTGGCGACACTTAAGTTTGCATTATTATAAGCAATTATCTCATTGTTTGTGTGTGTGTGTGTGTGTGTGAGAGTGAGTCATAGTGCACACTTAAAAGACAGATTTAGAAATACACACCAGTTGACTGGCGAAGGCTTGTCTAATTGAGGGAAAAATTGGCTTTCTCTTCCTTTGTGCAAGTGTACACACACACACACACACACAGCACAGGACGGTGGGTAGCCACCAGAGATGCTTCTGCAAGCTCAATTAAGCTGAAAATTGAGTGGTTCAGTGGTGCAGCCAAGAGACGGCATGTGAAACGGATCGGGTTCGGGGTGATAACAGAGGCATCGCGGTCACCACCCGGATGAAAGGGGTAGTAGAACACCCACACACACACACACACAAGTGAAGTTAACTGACATGTTAGTACATTAGGGGTTAAAGAGCTTGCCATTGAGTCGGAGGACGTTTCTGGAGGACAGGCTTCCTCCTCTGAAGCCGCCGGTCACTTGGCGAGGAGTTATGATGTTGGAGTGAGGCGCCGCCGCCGCCGCCGCCGCCGCCTTCCTCCTGCTCGGGTCCACGAGGCACCCTGGAGACGAGAAGAAGAACACGGAGTCGTTTAGCGTGACGTCCGGTATGCGGTGATGTCGACGTGTGGAGCGCCTCGAGAGACTTGCGTTGACGTCGTTTCGTGAGCTCAAAGTCATGAAGAGCGACTAAACTTGAAGAGAGAGCCAACCGGTCAACGTCAGACGATATTACTGTAAACATGATGACCAGCGCCACCTGGAGGCAAGAAAATGACTTGTTTTCATGGGTGCCCCCTGCAGGCAATGAGTGGTATTTTCAAGTATAGTTGCAACGTATATATATTTTTGGGCTGATTTGGTGTCAATGTAGCAGATGCTGAGAAATGCATTGCGTCAATGGACTACATTGACCAACGACGCCCATTGGACGTCCACGTAGAACAATTACAGAGTTTTCCTATGCAAACTATTACCCAGACATCAGATTATAAACACAGGGTTCTTACACATTTTAACCAATGGATTTCCATGACTTCCAAGATTTTTACGAGACTTTAAACCAAATTTCCATGAAGAAAATGAAATCTCGGTATAGACATGAAACATTTAGAAAATGTTGTGTATTGAGAGCGTACGGCGGCTACTATTTTGAGCGACTTTCTTTAAAAAACATTAATTATTTCAACCTCGGCGTCAATGAACATGTGATTATAACCCATTTCCATGACTTTTCCCAAACTTCTATGATTTAAGTTTTTTCCATGACTTTTCCAGGCCTGGAATTGAGCATTTTAAAATTCCATGACTTTTCCAGGCTTTCCATGACCGTACAAACACTGTAAACAGAATTATTTTTGAGAATAGCCGAGTTTGAATTTTTTTAAATCCCACGATAAGTGAGATAAATTTACGCCAGAGGTTTCAAAGAGGAGGCGGAGCCTCGCCTCATCGTTAGATCCCACACGTACGCCTGAGGTTATTTACTGATCAGAATCAGGATCACAAACTCACGGAAGCCAATCTGATTTCTGTGAACGTTAGATACGATTCATGCAACGTTGGGGGCCGGATCCGTGTCTACTGTAATCCGTGCCTTGGCTTCGAGACGTTCGTTCTCGAAGTAACGAGCCAAACTTGAGATCTGCAGCCAGATCCGCCTACGGTTTGCCAAAAAAGATGAAAAAACTAAAATCATCTGAAAGCCAAAGTGGTCTTTGAAGTCACATGTGAAACAAACACGTCGTGCATTGTAGACGGCGCCAACTGGGAAACCCTGGCGTCGGACACTGGAGGCGGGATCAATCCACGGAGACGAGCCCACGGGGATTCATTAGTGGCCAGAGGTCTGGACCCCCCGACTGTCATGCTGAGTGATGGCGAGGCCAGAGATGCAGTAGGACAACAACAATAACAACAATATGAAGATGTTAAAGGGGACATATTATGAAAATTCCACTTTTTTAATGCTTCTATACGTTAATGTGGGTATCTGGCATAATAGTAATAATGATAATAACTTTATTTATATAGCACTTGCAAAAAACAAAGTTTAAAAAGTGCTCTACATATAAACAAAGCATAAACACAATTTAAATGGCGGCAAACAAAAAAGACCATACCATAAAAGCATTGAATACAACTAAAACCAAACAAATAGCCAATTAAAATAAAAATATAAAAGGACGACATCACTTAAAAGCAGTTCTATAAAAGTGGGTTTTAAGAAGTGATTTAAAAGAAGTCTCCCAACACAAAAACTCTGGAAAAAAACAACTCAGGCGGCTTGTTGTGGTTCCTCGATGTCAGAAACCACCAACATCTACGTAGATGTTGAAGCACGCCCATGTAGGGGGTGTGGCTACATGGCCTTGGAGGGGGGAGCTGGCTCATTAGCATTTAAAGGGACAGGCACTCAAAACAGGTCAATCTGTGAAGAGGTGTTTCTGGCAGGGTAACAAGGCTGTTTGAGATGATTCTTGTGGTATTTTGACCAAAATATGTTACAAACATTTCATAAAGACCCCAAGGAACCATATCAACTTGTGGAAAAATGGGCATACGATGGGTCCTTTAAATATAATATGCAACTTTTTGAATTGTGCTGCCACTGCAGACGCTTAATGTTCCGATGTGTGAACGGATGAGCGGAGAGTTTGATGTTTTTTGATGTTTTTATGCAGAAACCCGACTTGTGTCCCTTAATGCTCCTAAAATGGCTAAATCATAATTTTCCACGCTTTAAAAAAAAGAAAAAAAAGTGGATAAGTGCGCACTCCCAGGGTGCTCTTGTACAAATACTGTAAAGCATCGGTCAATATTAGGCCTTCCTCTGACATTAATTCTGGCCGTGCGGAGCTCCCGCTGTGCGCTGGCAGCGGGGAAAGCTTCTTAAACACCACTTTACGCACAGAATGCACCGCTAATGGAAGCGAGAGGGATAATTGCTTGGCAGTCAAATGAACAGCAGCCCGCGGCGACGGGCCACGCGTCTTCGCGGGACGAGACATTCTTTTTCTTCTAATACCACAGGTCAAAAAAAGGCTTGGAGGTAAACAGAGGTTGACACATGAGATGTGCTCGATGCTTGACGTGAAGAAAAACGAATCAAAACAAACTTTGTGAAGTCACGCTGCACCTCGATACACCGTCGTACCCATTGAGGGGCTTGATGGTGGTGGAAGAAGAGAGGCTTTGGGATCCCTCTCCAGGGCTGATACACATGTTGACCAATGAGCTTCCACGACTTTAAACCAAATTTCCATGAACAGAATCTTTTTTTAAATCTCAATGCAGACATGAAAAAGTGAGAACATTTCGGATTTAAACTAACAATGAGAATTCCGAAGCATACAGTATAAAACCTTAAATCAGGGTTTTTACACATTTTGACAAGTGGATTCCATGACTTTTCCAGGACTTTAAACCAAATTTTCATGACCAAATGGGAATCTCGGTATAAACATGACATTTTTTAAAAATTGTGCGCATTAAGAGCGTACACCTGGCTTATATCTTTCTTTAAGAAAAACATATTAATTATTTCAAACTCGGCGTAAATGAACACGTGATTATAACACATTTCCATGACTTTTCCAAAAATTTTATGATTTAAGTTTTTTCCATAACTTTTCCAGGCCTGGAAATGACCATTTTAAAATTCCATGACTTTTCCAGGTTTTCCATGACCGTACGAACCCTGTAAAGTGACTCAAATGAACGAGACAATAGTTTGTTGAAAAGAATAAACAAGTACAGTATACGTTCACTCGCATTTTTAAAAGCATATTACTTATTTAAAACTCAGCGTAAATGAATATATTAAAATAACAAATTTCCAAGACTTTTTGCGATTTTTTTCTTTTCCCAGGACTTTCCCAGGCCTGGAAACAACCATTTAAAAATTCCATGATTTGTCCTGGTTTTCCACGACCGTACGAACCCCGCCTCTCGTACATGACGTAACAGGTTAACGCCACGGTTACGTGGCTTTACCGATCAAAAGAAAAGTAGCATCCGGATCTGTGAGAGGCGAAGTCTCAACACACTGATAATGGGCGGCGGCTGAGTGAGTAATGGCGCCCGTGTTGCCATGCAAACAGACAAGAGACGGCGGCGTTCTGCAGATTAATGGCCGAGGCGTCGGCTGTCCCGTTCCGTCCCCCTCGTCGTCCATCAACCTTTTCCCAGGCCAAACGACTCGGCCCCGATGTACGTAGTTTGAGTTTTATCTCCCCCAAATATGACGGTGAAGATGTTACTTCTGCTGTCGCGAAGACATCCTTCGATAAATAACCACGCTGCAGAGCGGTCGCTCTCAATGCCGCAGAGCGCTCCCTCTCAACATCATCCGGCCTCGACTGCTGATTCACGCTTTGGAGACGGTTGAGAACGTCGTGGAACATTTCCTCCGTCAATGTGGAGAAGAGGACGGAGAACGAGGCCTTCCCGTTTCACTCCTTTCCGAGGAGGAACGTTGTGACACGTCACAGCCTTCTTCAGACAACACGAGGTTACGCCTCTTAGACGATTCCGATTAGGACGACTTCAAAGAAGAAGTCTTGAAGGGTCTCGATCAAGACCCCAGACCTCATATCTGCTCCCCCCCGTTGTAGAAAGCCATTAGTTTGATCCTACTCTATTTACCCGCTCCCCTAAATCACTCTTCCATAAAACTCTTGATCACTTTATACTTTCACAGAACATGACAGAACTATATTTTATCATTACGTAGCTGACGTTTACATGCATTCGAATAACTGTCTTAGTCGGACTGAAATCGAATTATCCGTCTCACGTAAACACCTTTGTTCGACGATGTGCGGTCCGACTACGATCTGATTAACACCCCTGGATAACTCGATCCGATCCGACTATCGCGGCATGTAGCGGTGAATTGGATTAGGAACCGGACTTTGCGTCTTTGCGCATGCGCACATAAGCCGGAATGGCCGTATCACCACGAGTTGTAATAAAAAACAGCGCCACCTGTCGTATCGGAGGTGACGTGCTTTCGGCCAATGATTCGAATTACTCACTGCCATGTATATTGGGATAATAGCAGATCCCCCAAGAGATAGCGTAGTCCGACTAAAGCAAGAATCGAATTATACCATCATGTAAAGTGTGAAACGGAGGCGCGATACTCTGGTCTGTGCCGCCGAGAGAGAGCGGATGCTGCTCGCCGTGGTCCATGCATCGACTACCTCTCTCTGTTCCGTGACACTAACCCCCCCCCAACCCGACCCGCCGTTGGTTCCGGAGGTCGAGGCCCCCCCGCTGCTCCAGCGGCCTCCAGAACAAGCGGCGGCCGAGCGCAGCGGCCTTTTTTTTCTCCCAAGGAGTCTGCGGTATTCGATTTATTCTGCCTTTCCCGGCGTTCCAGGCCACTGACCTTTCGGAATAAGCAGATCTCCCGCTCCCACCTCGGGGCTCCGGGAGCGCGGCTGATAAAGACGGCGCCCTAAAGGCAAAGAGCTTTTAATGAGAGAGACGTACGGCGAGGAGGGAAGAGACGCCGGACACACTAATTGCCAGGTACACTGCACCGATATCTTGTTCCACCGGTGGCAGCTTTAGGCGGCGTGTGTGTGTGTGTGTGTGTGTGTGTGTGGGGGGGGGGGGCTCTCTCTCCAGGGCTTATCGGGACGCTGCAGATGAGAAGCACAGAGAGGTCTGGAGGAGGAGCTGCTAATCGGTCTTCTCCACTGCAGCCGACACCACACTCTGTGTGTGTGACACGAGAGGGAGGGGGGGGAGAGGGGGAGAGAGGGAGGGAGAAAGGGATAGAGAGAGAGAGACGTAGAGGGAGAGGGAGAAAGGGAGGGAGAGAGAGAGATGTAGAGAGGGGGGAGAGAGGGAGGGAGGGAGAGGAGGGAGACGGAGAGGGAGGGAGAGAGGGGGAGAGAGAGGGAAGGAGGGAGGGAGAGAGAGAGAGGGGGAAGAGGGTGGAAAAGAGGGTGAGAAAGGGAGAGAGGGATGTAGAGAGAGGGAGAGTGAGAGAGAGGGAGAAAAGGAGAGAGGGAGGGAGAGACAGGAAAAGAGAGAGATGGAGAGAGGGGGGAGAGAGAGAGGGAGAGAGAGACAGAGAGACGGGGAGGGAGAGGTAGAAAGGGAGAGGGAGGGAAAGATAAAGAGGGAGAGGGAGGGAAAGATAGAGAGGGAGCAAGAGACGTGGAGAGAGAGAGACAGAGAGAGGGGGAGGGAAAGAGAGAGAGGGAGAAAGAGGGAAAGAGGGAGCGAGCGAGGGAGGGCTGTAAACATATTCCACAGGGTTACATCATGAATAAAGGTAGAGCACCACTACAACGACGTCGTGGATTACAGATTATAAATACGTTCATTTTATTCTCCATCCTTTGGGGACGGAGTCGTCGGCTGGAAGCGTTCATCGAGGTTTGACGAAGCCTCTTCCTTTGAATGCCCCCCCCCCCAACATGCCTCCATCTTTGTTTCCCGCCCCAGAGTTCACGTGGCTTTGGCAGATGAAACCCATAAAGCGCGGCGGCTCCTTCCTCCGATCCTCCCGTCAGGAGGGCAGGCGGTCGTCGCGCTCCACGCTCTTCCTCATCGGCTCCCACAGTTCCCCGTGTGGGTGGGAGCGCCGGTCCCCCCCCCCCCTCCAGGTTCCAGCCATGCATTTCACAACTCTCTCTTCTTCTGATTAAGCCACTTCCTTCATGAAGTCCTTTACAAACACTATTATTAAAGCTGCTTTACAGAGTGATGGAATGAACAATTACTTGTCAATCCCACCTGGTGTTGATTAAAGAACACGATATCATTCGCTGTCTTCTTTTCTTTTTTTTTTTAATCCGCCACTCACTTTTTTTTCCCACCAAAGACGAATTCTGATGCGCTCCCGACGGGGGCGGAGCTAAGACGAGTGAAACACATGGAATCAGGGCAGGGCGGAGGGCTGAGGGAGAGGGATCCACACGGATCCATAAAATGAAGGTCAGAAGGTCATGTGATACATTTTGTTCATGGGGTTCATGGGGTAATGGAAACGTTCCATCAGGGCGGAGACTTCCTCGCCACTCGGACTTCGCCAATCAGTTTCAATCTCCTCCATCGGAGTTACTGTCGCTGGGACTCAACTCTACCTGGAAGGTCGCCAAACTCAAATCCCATCAGGAATGGGAGGGATTACGGCCCCCAGGAGGGATTAAATACGAGGAGTCGTGAAGTTTCACCCACAGCAAAAAAAAGAAGGGAAGAATTATTCATTTAAAACAGCTGCAGGGTTCAGACACCTGTCGACCAATCGGTGTCCAGGACGGTAAACCAAATTTGGATGACCAAAAATCTCGGCGTATGCATGAAAAAGTGAGAAAATGTCGTATTTAAACTACCAATGATCATTCCAAAGCATACAGTATAAACTTAAATGACTTAAATGAATGAGAGACACTAGTTTAGATTAAAAGAATTAACATGTATGTCTTTTCAGTGAAGGTGCGTTCACTTGCAGCGCGGAAAATGTCCGACTATGAGAGAACGTACGCCGGCTGATGTTTCGAGCGTCGAGAATATTAATTATTTAAAACTCAGCGTCATGAAAACATGAATGTGACACATTTCTGTGACTTCTCCAAAACTTTTGGGACATCATAAATGTTGGAGTTTGCAGGATTCTCACAACGACGTCAGCGATATTGGATTGGATTTATTGTCATTGCTAGAGTACAGGTACAGAGGCAACGAAATGTATATATACACATATATATGTATATGTGTATATATGTATATATACTCTACCTGTCCGCCTCTCCTTCCTGCAGCCCGCCTCGTGCCCACGCTCCGCTACACCTGTCGCTCCGTGAACACGCCTCGGAGCGTGTGTGTGCGTCTTCTTGCCGTGTTTCTCCGTGAGGTGATTTGCATCGTGTCCGACAATCACGTCAAATCTCTGACAAAGTCTTTTTTTTCCATATATATATAACTCGTGAATCCCCCACTCCCCCTTTCCCAATTAATGACCAACTTTACGCCGCCCACCGGACGAAGGCGCTTATTTATCATAGCATAATGAAAGGCAAAAAAGAGAGCACACTGGGGGGAGAGAGGCGAGAGGAGAAAAGACGGCGACCGACGTGCGATAGAAGGGGAAGAGAGTAAACGGATGAACGAGAGAAGACGAGAAGACGGCGATGAAGAGCGAAGGTGGGAGAAGACGCCGGCGGATGGAGGCGGGGAGCAAAAACAAAACGACTCCCTCCTCAAAATAATTCCGACTGTCGGCCTGACGGATATCTGAGAGCCTTGATTGGGATTGGGATTTGATGAGGGGGGGGGGGCAGATCGGATGAGAGCGAGGGGAACTAGACAGAGTGGAACCATCACGTCGAGAAATTCCGCTTGTGCACATTGTTTGCTTTGCGAAGACTAAAAATCCAGAAAATGGGAACTCTTCAGCGGCAGCCCTGGGGGAGAGGGGGGAGGGGGGAGGGGGAAGAGAGAGAGACCTACACACACATCAATGGCAGTAAACAGGCCACCGCTACATCCCAGGCTTCCCGAATGGATTTCATGACCTGAATGTGAAAGACACATTTCAGAAAAGGTAGAAGGAGACTTGAGGTTATTTGTTCATCCAGGCTGGATTCTCTTGGAGAAAACTAGAAGGAACACAACTTCCCCCGTTAAGTTCAACCCGTCACGTTTTCCAGCCCTCATCCCACGTGTTCACCCCACTCCCTCTTCTGTGTCCAACTGGGGCACACTCGACTTTATTAAGTGTACAAAGTATTCAATTCACCGATTCACCCATCGCCAAAAAACGGCGTCGCTTTTGCTGTGAACGCATCACAACCCCTATGTCGCCTCTAGTCTTGGGTCAGGATTTGAACGCCAGCAATTCGCTGTGAAAACAGAAGAAAACTAGAACGGGCACTCGGTAGAGCGCATACCGTCGCATATCACAAGATTGGGCATTGGATTATGAACATGTTGGCATTAGTTGCATTTCAATTGGATAAAAATTGACCGCACGATGGTAAAAAGAAGATGTTGACCTTTTCATGACCTTGACCTTTGACCTGATCGATCCCAAAATCTGATCGAATGGTCCGCGGATAATAACCAGTCATCCAACCAAATTTCATGCGGTTCTGTTTAATACTTTTTGACTTATGCGAATAACACGCATACAAATAAATAAATAAATACATAAATAAATAAAAATAAGATTTTGACCTTTTCCTGAACTTGACCTTGACCCGATCGATCCCAAAATCTAATCAAATGGTCCCCAGATAATAACCAATCATCCCACCAAATGTCATGCGATTCGGTTTAATACTTATTGACTTATGCGAATAACACGCACACACGCATACAAATACACGGCGATCAAAACATTACCTTCCGCATTTTCAATGCGAAGGTAATAAATAAATAAATACACGATCAAAACATGACCTTCCGCATTTTCAATGCGACGGTAAAGAAGGAGGAGTCTGGCGGTACTCGCCTACGTTGCCCGTGCGAACGTGCAGCCGGCCCGTGACCACGGTGTGGACGTCCATGGGGCCGAGAGCCGGCGGGCGGCGGTCCCCCCCGGGGGCGCCGGTCAGCAGGGCGTCCTCGCCCACGTAGTCCGTGGTCAGCACCTCCACCTCGTGGAGGGCCTGCACCGCCGGGCGACCCTGACGCAACAGGTACTAGAGGGGAGGAGAGAAAAGGGTGCGGGGAAAAAAGAGAACGAGTGGGTTAAGGATTAAATGAAAATAGACAAATCACAGGAGCGGGAGTTTGAGTTATCGTTAAATTAATTATATCGGAAAAACCGCCCCCGACGCCGGTTGTAAACGACTTCCTTACTTTCTTTTCTCATTAAAGGCTTTCCGAACTTCACCGAGTTGGAAAACAAATCAATTCTCGCGTCGAGGTTGGGCGAGAGAGTTTCCGTCCAATCAATGGAGAGCGAGTCAAAATGAAGATGCCTCAAATGCATCGTTTGTTTCCCCCCTCGAAAAGTTTAGTGATGAAACGCCACACATCACGAAAACAAGATCACGTGACAGGGTTCATACATGTGTCGGCCAATCGGTGTCCAGGACTGTAAACCACATTTTTCATGACTAAGCGTTTTGGAAAATCTCGGTGTATGAATGAAAAAGTGAGAAAATGTTGTATTTAAAATAACAATGACAATCCCAAACTATACAGCATATGAACTCAAATTACACAAATTAATGAGAAACTATAGTTTAGATTAAAAGAGTAAACATTTACGGTGCGAAAATGTGCGACGACTTCTTATATTGTGAGCGCATTCTTTTAAAAGCATTAAAAAGCATTTAATTATTTAAAACTCTGCGTAAATGAACATATGAATATGACAAATTCCCAGGACTTTAAACCAAGTTTTTCATGACTAAGCGTTTTGTAAAATCTCGGTGTACAAATGAAAAAGTGAAACATTTTTGTATTTAAAGTAACAATGAGAGTTTCAAACTATACAGTATATGAACTTAAATTATACAAATTAATGAGAAACTATAGTTTAGATCAAAAGAGTAAACATTTATGTCTTTCCAGTTACGGTGCGTAAAATTAGCATGAAAGAGCGTCAAGAATATTAATTATTTAAAACTCTGCGTAAATGAACATATGAATATGACACATTTCCAGGACTTTTCCAAAACTTTGAGAATTTTTTATTTCTAGGCCTCGAAATAATTCATGACGGTGCTTTGTATTCGTTCAGGTTCTACAAAGACAGAGTTAAAACATTTAAAACAACTATTATGAGATGTCTGTTGGATGTATTTGAGGGAACCTGGTAATTTCCCGCATAATGAAGTGTTTTCATTCCTTTGACGTGTCATCATCAGAGTGTTGTTTCTCTGCGGCGTCGGCTTCACGATGATGACGTGTTAAAACTAATCTGCACGGCGCTGCGTGACTCCACGGCAGACGACGACACGCGGGACGCGCTCTGCGGAGCTGTCGCCGCGAACGCCGTGTCACGGGGAATTAAAGAGTTTGTGTTTTTGAATCCGACGATAACAACAACAACACATCATTTCTTTCCTACCTTGAGCTCGACGGCGGTGGAGCCGATGAGGAGCAGCGAGTCGCCGTCCCAGACGTCGATGTGCATGCTGTGCAGGGCCAGGTAGCGCAGGAACCAGCGCTTCTCCCCGGGCTTCAGGAAACCCCCGTCCACTCGGAACTGCACCTGCAGGCCCGGGGGGGCTAACACACACACACACACACACACACACACACACACACACACACACACACACACACACACACACACACACACACACACACACACTGTTAAAAGATGATGTGATGAGCATTCTACATCGAGTATATATATATATATATATATATATATATATATATATATATATATACACACATACATACATATAAATATAAATATATATATATATAATATGTTGTATTTGTTTTCTTTGTTATTTTTTCTTTATATATACATTTTCCGATTTATTTGATATTAATTTAGGATAGGAATATATAAGCATTTTTTGCTTCTACCTATATCTGTTCAGTCTTTGTTTGGTATATTATATAGAATAATATTTAATTTTATTTGATTGACTGAATAAAATGAAATACACAAAATGAAATACACAAATACACATCCACCCGACATACGCTACCGTTCAAAGATTTGGGCTCACGTAGAAGTGTCATTATTTTTCAAAGCAGTTTTTTTCAACCCACCGACATGGGTCCTATTTAAAAAAATCTCTCACAACGTTCATATCTTTATGGAAGTGCAACGTCGCCCACTTGGATCATACGACGGCATGTTCAAAAGTCACTGCGGCAGCTGTCGCCAATTTGATTCATTTGGCCTCGGCTGCTGGCTAATTGTCAATCAGCCAGCAAAATTAATCAAATTGGCGACAGCTGCCACAGTCATCGATCGGGTACTTCCGTGAGCCTTTTGCTTCTGCAGATGAGTTTTAAGAGAGACGTAATATCTGCGAGCGGCTGTCGACCTCGAGGACGGGGAAGTGAACTGGTGCCTCGGCCGGCGACTGGGAGCCATTAGGTCTGGTGATTGAGCTTGATGGGAGCACCAGAACCGGAGGAGTACGAGGCGCTTTTTACAAATCCAGAAGCACCCGAGGGTCGCCGTAGTCCCTGATGATAATGGTGCTTAACGCGGCCGGAGAAAGACCCCTTCAGAGTGGTTTCATGAACCGCGGGCTGCAGCCGCGGCGGTAACAGTCGGCAAGGTGCGCCGAAGAGTCCTTCATCACTCAAGCTGCTTTTGCTCTTGAAATACTACACAGCTCCGGGACTGGAGCTTGTTACCGAGGACGACGGCGGCCTTCGATGGTGGTTATGCTATTGCTGTGATTAGTAAGCCTTTCTGCTATTTTGTCAACTGCAACGTCGAAAACGGAGAGACACACGCAGCCGGCATTTTGTAACGACTAAGAAGTAGTAAGAAGCCTGGACGGATTTGAGCGTCATATATATTTATATATATGATTTTGAGCGCCTTGTTTCTTAAAGAAATTATATATATATAACAAAATCATGAATATGTATATATTGCTTTAATTTTCTTTCTATATATATATATATATATATATATATATATATATATATATATATTCTTCTTTTTTCTATAAGGAAAAAGGGTGATCAAAATCATAAATATTATAAAGTCAAAAAAAAAAAAAATATATATATATATATATATATATATATTTATTTATTTGACTTTATCCTGGGAATACCATTTTCTGTCACTTAAAACATGTTTCTGGATGAAACTGTGATTTTCTTCTCGTGTTATTTCCATTTCCATCTGAGTTAAATAGAAATAATAAAAAACACCAAAAGGGGGTGATGCTGTATTTTAACATCGCTCTCCCGGAGCAGCCCAAATGGAGGGCGACCCCCGCCATCACCGATCCAATCAGCCCTCACCCAACCTGCGGCGACAGTTCTCAAAGAAAAAGTTGTAAGTGATGTGGGTCCGTGTGCCAACACTCCACAAAACTCTCTTGCACAGCTTCCCTCCATCTCTGTATCAAAGCCCCCCCGCCGCCTCTATACCCACAGAGGCTGCATAGAAGTGGAGTAATGAGGACGCTTGGCGACGGCCCTGCACTATTAAAGAGACGCATGGTTATTTAAACACGCGACGTGCAGAAGAGAAGCCAGATCTGAGATCAGCCGCTTCTTATTGCCTGGGTCGGAGATCCAAAGAGTCGCTCCGAACTTCCTCTCCAATCCCCCGGACTTCTGAATCCTTTGAAATCACGAATCAGATTTTGGGTATTTAAGTGACCGATGAATGCGTTGCTATGGGAACCTGCGGAGGACATCATCTCGAGTCGCTGTTAACAAGCTTTCCATCCCATCGCAGCAGATAGAGTTCCACCTCTTTTCTCCCTGAGCCATTAAAGGACATCCTATAAATATAACTTTATATATATATATATATACTCCAATTGGAACACTGGTTTCTGTATTTTCTGTCACTTAAAAAAAAATCAGGATAAAACTGTAATTTTGTTGTACAATTCAAATTGGTCTATAAGCCATTTCAACACCACTCACTCACCTGAAACTTCTATTTCTGCTGAGTTTCATCTTCATCTACTCTTAACCAGAAAACATGTACACTAATATGTACACGTCTAAACTGAAGCTCACATGGGTTGCCTTTATTATAACACCAACTTTATTGAAAACGCTTTTGTGGTTGCAGAGATATACACCCTTTTTAGTTTGGGTACGTTATTTCGAGCAGAAACCTCAGAAATAGAGACGTTTTCAAAAGGTTAATGTAAAATAAATGAACAAAGATAGACCCCACGCTTGTGTCACTTCAGTCACGTGATGGCACGGTGGCCCCGAGAGAGACCGGCCATAACCCTTTAACCTCATCGAGGTAGAAGAGACACCGACTCGGCATCACGAGACACCGAAACTCTGGAGAGAGAGAAACAAGAAACCTTTGAGTTGCAGCTACAGACGTAACTCAGGCTTTTACAGACGGACCAGTGGAGTCCACTAATCAGATATCTGGAATTTAAGAAAGAAAACCGGGACATGGGGAACCTCCGTCGCAGCGACGGTGACATGCCGTTGCAGACGTGTTTGACAGGATGAAACAGACAAAGGGAAGAACAACAGAAACCAAAGAAGTCTATTTATAGACTCCAGTTCTGCTTCTGCCTCACCTGCACCGCCTCAGCCCCCCTCTGCCAGACTCTCTACACTTGCACCATTAATTCTCCCAGCATGCTCCTTGGCTATGTCGTGGATGGGGCGGCGGGGGGGGGGGGGGGGGTCAGTGTGAGGACACACACGAAGGAGAGGGAGAGAGAGAGAGAGAGAGAGAGAGAGAGAGAGAGGGAGCAAGGGAGAAAGGGAGAGGGACAGAGAGAGGGAAATGGAGAGGGAGAGAGGGAGGGAGGGAGAGAGAAAGTGAGGGAGCGAGGGAGAAGGAGGGAGGGGGAGGGGGAGAGGGAGAGTGAAAACAGAGAGAGGGAGGGGGAGAGAGGGAGGGAGAGGGGGCAAGGGAGAGGGAGCGATAGTGTGAGGGAGAGAGAGAGGGAGGGAGGCAGAGAGAGAGAGAGAAATGGAGAGGGAGAGAGGGAGGGAGAGAGAAAGGGAGAGAGAGAGAGGGAAAATAGAGAGAGGAGTGAGAGAGAGAGAGAGAAAGAAGGAGCTCACAAATGGGGAAAAGCTGACAAACTTTGCCCAAGGCTTTGTGAGTGTGTGTGTGTGTGTGTGTGTGTGTATATATGTGTGTGTGTGTGTGTGTGTGTGTGTGTGTGTGTATGTGTGTGTGTGTGTACAGCTTGTTCTGCAGACGAGGCGCGGCACCCAACTGACCCCCCCAAACCGTGATGGTCTGCCCGGTGTGCACGCGGCGGGGAGGCGGATCAGAAACTCTGAGAGGCTGCAGGCGGAGAGAAGAGGAGGATGAGAGAAGAGGAGGATGAGAGAAGAGGAGGATGAGAGCGTCGAGCTGGAGAGGCCGACCGTCACCAAGGTCGACGAGGTCACGTCTACCAACACGTCTAATAGGGCGAACACATTATTCGTTAAAAGCACATGTAAGTGTCTCACCATCAGAGGTGAGGAGCTGCAGCTCTAGCAGCTCTTTTTAAAATAATCGAAAGAATCCGCTGACAGCTGGTCAGCACTCACTGAGCAAAATGATCACGACTCAGAGTACTTACCTCTAATGTTTTTTATTACTTACTTTTAAGAGTATTAATTACTTTTAATGTACTGTAGCTTCACATTGTGTGTATTTTGTGTTCTTCTTACCACATATACAGTCGTAGTTTCTTATCCTGTACTGTTTGTTATTGTTTTATGTTTATTTATTTTATTATATTATATTATATTTATATATATATATATTATTTATTTAAATTATTTAATTTTATATATTATTTTATATAGTGCATCAAATGGTGACATTTATGTTTGAACTGTACCATGGTCACTTTTAGATAAAGAAAATATTAATAATAATATAAATTATGAAAGTATAACATATTATTATAAAAATATATTATAAAAATATAAAAAAATATTATAATAAAAATATTATTAAAAAATATTATATATTATAAAAATATTAATATTATTATGTTATATTTGTATATTTGTGTATATATATCTATATATATCTAGATATATATAGATCACTTCCTGTGTTGAGAGGTAATTTCCTGTCTGAGATATTGTTCTTTTGCAGCCACATTTCAATTCAGGCAACAGCAACAAAAGAAAGCAGTATTTTTTTACATACAAAAGGATCATCTACCAGGTTGCTGTAGAACTAGCTGGTCTCTGCGTTGACAGACGGTTGCTGAAGGAACGGTCGGTGAATCAAGAGCGACACGAAGAGGTCGTCAGAAACGAGACGAGGACCGACCAGCCTTCTGAGGAACGTCCACCCAGCAGGATCCCAACGCTGAACAACCGCAGCGGCTTTGAAGCTCAGACATCTTCCATATTCTCTCTCAACCGTTGTCTCCCACACACACACACACACACACACACACACACGCTCACACACACTACTTTCAAGCGCTCACACTGAAGGACGAGGAGCCGTCAGCGGATCGTTGATCTTGTACAATACTTGGATCGCTCGTATCTTTAAAGATGATAATTTATTCTGCAGCCAATAAAGAGTGCCTTCAATATTTAACATTAACATCCATTCGTCCAATTAGGGAGTAAAAGATTACAAAAGACGAGGAACATTTTATCGGTAACGGGAAATACGATTTATTACCCCTAATCATGAAGGGGGATGTGGTGGATGCGTCACTGCGGCTGAAAGAGTGTTGCCTCGACAACCGGCCGTGAATGAGGTCAACGAGTCATCAATTATTTGGTTGTATTGAATTGCAGAAACATGGTAAGGTCACCGAGCCACCAGCGTTAGCATTTAGCTCACAGCTACACGTTGAGCTAAATGCTAACGCTGACGATGCTAACCGGATGTTCAGCAGGTGTTTATTATCGTCACAGTGTGAGGTTAACTTCGCTGAGTGCTAACCGGCCGATTACTAACACAATGCAGAGCTATGGGGAGGACCGGGGGAGGAACCCGGAGAGAACCCAGAGGGAACCTGGAGAGAACTAAGAGGGAACCCAGAGAGAACCTGGAGAGAACTCAGAGGGAATCCAGAGAGAACCTGAAGAGAACTAAGAAGGAATCTAGAGAGAACCCAGAGAGAACTCAGAGGGAACCCAGAGAGAACCCGGAGAGAACCCAGAGAGAACTCGGAGGGAACCCAGAGGGAACCCATAGAGAACTCAGAAGGAACCCAGAGAGAACCTGGAGAGAACCCAGAGAGAACTCGGAGGGAACCCAGAGGGAACCCATAGAGAACTCAGAAGGAACCCAGAGAAAACCTGGAGAGAACCCAGAGGGAACCCAGAGAGAAGTGACTTGCCAAAGTCTCACTGTTATAGGAAATCTGAGTCCAAACTTACGGGTAGTTTTACTCTTTTTATTATCACTTTCTTTTTGTTTTTATGCGATGAGACGTTTAAAAACAACTTGTTTTTTTAAACTTTGGTTTATTTGATAAGAGACGGTACAAAACATTCCTGTAAATGTGCTAGAGTTATGAGCCAAGAGGCTATTTCGTTATCAGTCGTCCCGAGAGGCAGGTAGTCATAGATAAGATAAGATAAGATTACATAAACAAGGTTTATACATTATTTACGCTTTTCAATGGCTGCACAAACGATTAATAAGTTGTGTAGTACCGTGTGTTTTGTTTGTCGTCTTTTCCGCTTTGATATTTGTGAAATCTGTCTGTCAAATTGAGATTATTTACAAATGTTCACAGACCTTTCCCACGATCTGATCGACACAAAATAAAAAGCTGATTTAAAAGGAAAGGGCATCATTTACATATTATTGTTATAATTTCTTTCTAAGAGTCCCTTCAGACTGATGAGTCGGCGATAAATATAGATGGAACAATACGAGACACTGTGAATGATGACTGTTAAAATGATAACTGGAGGGCTTCATTCAGAGAGTGAATAGGTGGAAGACATATATAGACGGATGTGTCTGAGAGTAGGAGACTGGGTGGAGGAGACAGGCGGAGAAATATTGACTGAGCTAGACTGGAGAGTGTGTCTTCTGGGGAACGGAGAATATGTGTAGGCGTGGGGGGGAGGGGTGTGTTTGTGTGCACGATATCACGCTCTGTCAAAAGCTGTAATATCTCTTCCCTTTCCTGAGTCGCTACGCAAATAGACTTTGACGGCAATCGGGAGCCGTCCGGCTGACGAGAGGAGGAGCGCCTCGGCATCAAAAGGAAGCGTCGAGGGGCGAGACACGTCCGTGACACGGGAAATCGGAGGATATGATAGTAATATTTAATAATAGTAATATTCTGAATCTGTAACAGAAATATAAAGGGTTCATACACATGTTGAGCAATGGGCTTTCAGGAATTTAAACCAAATTTCCATGAGCAAACATTTGTGAAATCTGGGTGTCTACACACGTTTTTACCTTAGAAATGAGACAAATAAATGAAAGACTATAGTTTGATTATAATAATTAAACAGTTATCTCCTTCATCCACCATGAATAACTGACCACGAGTTCTGCTTTAGACTCGTTGGGGACGTCCCACAAACATCGTAACATCTAACGCCCTCTTGTTTGGATTCATAACATTAATATCATATATATAGAGATATATATATAGATCTCTATATATATAGAGATCTATATATATATATCTCTATATATATATATATCTCTATATATATAGAGATATATATAGAGATATATATATTTATACATAAAATCACTCATCACTCAAAATTCATGCTGCAAACGCGCAATTTGTGTCATTCACGCCTCCCGGCGAGAATGTGCGTCAATCGCAACCAGTTATCATTTTAACAATTATCATTTTAACAGTTATCATTTTAACAATTATCGTTTTAACAATTATCATTTTAACAGTTATCATTTTAACAATTATCATTTAACAGTTATCATTTTAACAATTATCATTTTAACAGTTATCATTTTAACAATTATCATTTAAACAATTATCATTTTAACAGTTATCATTTTAACAGTTATCATTTTAAGTCATTCACAGCGGCTCTTCTTGTTCCATCAGATCTTTGGTTCCCGAGGTATTTGTTGCCGACTCATAAGTCTGAAGGGAGTTTCTAACAAAGAAATTCTAACACAAAAATGGAAATTATGCTGTTTCCTTTAAAATCAGCTTTTTATTTTGTGTCTATCAGATTGTGGGAAAGGTCTGTGAACATTCGTAAATAATCTTAATTTGACAAAAGTTTCACAAATATTAAAGCGGAAAAGCCAACGAATAAAAAACACCCAGGACTACACAACTTATTAATCGTTTGTGCAGCCATTGAAAAGTGTAAATATGATATAAACCTTGTTTATGTAATCTTATCTTTTTAGGTTTGTTTTATGACTATCTGCCTCTCGGGACTAGAGATAAAAAAAAAAATAGCATCTTTGCTGATAACGTTGGCACATTCACAGAAATGTTTTCCCTTATCAAATAAACCAAAGTAAAAAAAACAATGAGTGTTTAAACATCTTATCGCTTAAATAAATACGATCTGTACGTTGACGTTGCTTTTGAGATCTACTCACGCGAAAAATCTGCAGCTTAATTATTGGAGGACCAGGACGGTTTCATTCTTCATTAATATTTACCGGGGAGGCGCCCAATGGAGGAAGTGAGCATTATTATGATCTTTTTTTGTTTGTGCGTTTTTCGTTGTTTCCTTACCGGAGTTGACGGTGCCGTCTCTGTTGATGGAGGCCAGGACTCGGGGAAGTGGACCCCCAGCTTTCTGCTGGACCTTGTCACCGGTCATTAGCCTGAGCTGCTGCGACGTGACTGGTGGAAAGCGGTAGAACTGGAAGGTGAAGTAGATGTTTTTGGGCCAATCGGGGCCGCCGACCGACGATGGTGTTCTGGGAGAATACAAAAGGGACATAAGAGAGATCGCTCGGGCTGCAGTGTTCTTAAAAGAAATACAGCAACGCTGCAAGACATTAACAGGTGGATTGATTCACGACCATTTAACACCAATTGTGATTTTTTTGTTTTTGCGAAATCGATGATGGGACTAGAGTGGTATGCATATTTTACAAAAATACCAAATTGATGTTTTAAAATGTCATTTAGAAACCTGAAGGGTACATCATGATTCAGCTTTTGATTTACCTCGGATAATTTCAGAGGGGAAAGACATCAAATATGCATGTGGCGCACGTCCTCCCAGAGAGCGATAACTCAGATTTACAGCTACTTAAAAGTAAAAAAAAAAGCCAATAATAAAAATGAGTATTAGAACTTCGGGTGGTAAAAAAATAAAACAAATTGGCTTCAAATAAGACTGCTGATGGAGTGGGTACTAACGCTCTCCTTATACTTCCGATTCATTATAAGTGGATAGCTTGGCTCCTTCTTAAAACTGAAGGAAGCATGAACACTAGTTATTAGATCTGTGCAAGACAGGAAGTTGTGTTCTGTGGACGCAACTTGATTCATTGTGTACAGTAGTGTGTGTTTACTAGGACTCCTATGGAGAGAACTAAAGTATTTCTGACTAACAGAACCTCCTGGTGTTTTGTATTCCTTTTTCACACACACACACCACCCTCTGTGTGCAATTTCACAGACACACACACAAGTCCCCATAGGTCTGTGTGCAGTCAGGTCCCCACCGACATAGAAGTTCAAGAGCAAAGACACACACACACACACACACACACACACAAGTCCCCATAGGTCTGTGTGCAGTCAGGTCCCCACTGATATAGAAGTTCAAGAGCATGGACACACACAAGTCCCCATAGGTCTGTGTGCAGTCAGGTCCCCACTGACATAGAAGTTCAAGAGCACGGACACACACAAGTCCCCATAGGTCTGTGTGCCGTCAGGTCTCCACCGATATAGAAGTTCAAGAGCACAGACACACACACACGAGTCCCTATAGGTATGCGTGCAGTCAGGTCCCCACCAACATAGAAATTCAAGAACACAGACACACACACACACACACACACACACACACACACACTTGAAACTGCTGATGGCCCCCAAAAAAAGAGTCCCGGTGAGCCTTGCAAAGCACTCCATTTAGCGACGGCCATATTAAACGAGGAGCGGGGTTTTTGGGACGAGCCTCTGTTTCCGTTTCCGTGTGATGAGCAGATTAGCAATCAGTCATCTGGTATTCAATGATGAGGAGAGGAGGAGAAGAAAAAAGGGATGCTTGTAAACAAGCGGGGGAAGTGCTGCGAGACCCCCCACACTCACGGAAGGGCCTGAAATATCGAGGCTGTGTGTGTGTGTGTGTGTGTGTGTGTGTGTGTGTTTGTGTGTGTGTCAATCACTGCTGGTGGATTTCCGCTGTCAGCGAAGCCGCCTGTGCTCCATCTTCACAGAGGAGCCGGCATTAATATTAATTCTGTAAACAGACAATATTGATAATTATGGCGGCCGGGTGTGAGAGCGAGACAATTACACCACCTATGCGGAGCGGGCCCCCGCTGCCTCCGCCTAACTCCCCGGCTAACGGTTTTGTCATACTTATGAGGCAACCCCCCCGACCGGCTCCTCAGGTGTACGCATGTTCAATTCCGTGGCTTCAGGTTGGCTCTTTGCCTTCAGGTGGCCTTGAATACAAAATAAAATAACCCGGAAGAATCCAATAAGCTTTTGTTGCATTCACAACAAACAAATTAAAGCAAAAATCCACACTTTCGGGTATTAGAATATCTGCTTTGTCTGACTGTCTCCGGCTGATAATATAAGACGGTGTTTTGACGTAGCCGGGGGCTTTACATATTCGCTGCTGTAATCTTACAATATAACTAGTTTTCACAAGCAAACATCCTTTATGCGTAAAGAAAGGCCCGTAATGAGTAAACAGGGCGATGCGGCGCTGAGAAAACCGTCTCTGCTCCTTTTAGTGATGTCACAATGTCATTTAAGTTCTTCTTTACTTGTATTTATTGATTCATTTCGATATTTTTGCTGTGTTCTGAAAGTGAGGTTTCCCACATTTCTGTGCATCTAATTTGTGAATGTCAGAATAGAAATCAGCATCATGGGACAGAAGATGTCGTATGTGTACGATGTAAAGCCGTCTGAGGCAAATTTATAATTTGCGATATTGGGGTACATAAAATAAACTGAATTGAAATTGAATTATCTGAACAAAAGGAAGGGAAAAAAAAAATTAAATGAACAAGTCGTTAAAAAAAAAAAAAGTAACGTTGCATTTTGTTGGATACAAAAAAAGAAAATCCCATTATTTGACAATCAAACTCTAAAAAAGACAAACGAGGCCCGTTGCCGCTCCGACATGATGAGCTATTACGGAGAGATAATTTTTTCCCGAGTGTTGCCAGATGGTTAGAGGAGAACAGAATGAAAGAACACATTACAACAAATAAAATGACATGTTTTAAACTACTTCCTTTCTTTTTTTTTCATTATCAAGTGTTTACGAGTCGGGAGTATCTGACAGGGGGAGGGGTGTGTGTTCTGTGCCCCCCCCCCCCCTCGCTGTCAGCCCCTGTCAGAGGGGACCGGGCTCCGGGGTTCCCGTGACGCGGCGCTGACAGGCGCGATTCAACCTGCGCTGACGGGAAATGTGTTCATGCCTTTTCTTTTTCGCCCTCTGAAAGCGTACGCCTGCCGTCTGAGGAGGTGTACTTGACATGTATGCATGAGTGTGTGTGTGTGTGTGTGTGTGTGTGTGTGTGGCGGCGGGCAGGACTTCATGCCTGCGTGGTTTAAGTGCTTTGATGTTGTTCAACACAAAAAAAGAAAAGAGAAGAAAGAAAAAAAAAAGGACATCTCAAGGCAGGCGGGGTGTCGTAGAGTCAAGATCTACTCCTTTAAGTCTTAGAGGGGGCGGGGCTTATCTCTAATTTACTCCGTGGAAACAGTTATCATCTCCTTCATCCACCACGGAAGAACTAACCACTAGTTCTGCTTCATACTTCATGAGGACGACCCACAAACCACGGAACATCTAACGCCCTCGTGTTTGGATCATAACATTAATAATATATTTATATATATTTATATATAAATAAATAATGTCTATCTACTCGCGTAAAAAAGAAAGTGAAATGACACAACTGACATTTCTAAAAACTGAATTGTTCTCGTTCTCGTAAAAATTTTAAAAGTATAGAATCACAACCGAATCTACAAGTCCATCCCGACCTCTATGAGAGCGCCGAGTCGTCACGCCGCCGGGCCTCACCTGGTGAACGCCAGGAACTGGAACACCAGCAGGTCGCCGCGAAGAGGGGCGGCGTCTTCGCGGTGAGGGTCAAAGGTCACGGGCTCCGTGGGGTCCAGGACCTCCGCCGCCTGCCCGTCGCCGTCCACGATGTCGGGGAAGCCGGCGGAGTACAGGTGGGCCAGCGAGCTCCTGGAGGAGGAGGAGGAGCTGGAGGAGGAGGAGGAGGAGGAGGAGGAGGAGGAGGAGGAGGAGGAGGAGGAGGAGGAGGAGGAGACGGGTGTTAACTTAGCAGGAAGCTAATGGGGGCAAAAGACTCCCGAGCGCACATCCATCGGTCGCCGAGAAATTCCAGGACTTTTCCAGGTTTTTCTTGACTGTACGAACCCTGATCTTCACTCCAGATGTTTACCGCTTTGAGACTCCAGATGTTTACCTTTCTTTGGGAGGAGGAGAGCGGGGGGGGAGACTTCACCAAATAAATCAGAAACAATTATCAGGCAGCGCGAGGAAAGAGAGAGAGAGAGAGAGAGAGAGAGAGAGAGGGAGAGAGAGGAGAGAGAGAGAAAGGGAGAGGGAGAAAGGGAGAGAGGGAGGGAGAGAAGGCGAGAGAGGGAGAGAGAGAGAGAGAGAGGAAGAGAGAGAGAGGGAGAGAGAGAGAGGGCGGGTGCCAAAGAGCTCCCTCGGGTGTCAGTACATAATTGTCCGTTATCTCTCCTCTCGATGGCCGCCTGCTTTTGGTAACATTCAGAACTTCTACTCTCCACCACGGTCACCGCGGCAACACAGCTGGCCGGCGAACGTGGCAACGCGGGGAGATGAGCGATGGTGTTCGGGGCTCGTGGCGGTCCGGGTCGGTAAACTGCCGTCGCGCTTTGTGGCGGAGCGACGGCGCCATCGGAATAATTAAGGTCGCCAAACGGGGAAGAAGAGCGACGAGCGTTTTCTCTTTTTCTCTTTCCCTTCGCGGCGGTTTTCAATTTCATGCTTTTCAAAGTCAGATCTCAAATTAAACCACGTGGATTAAAATATTCACGCCGTCGTTCTTCGGGGCTCGATCGGATACGCTCGGCAGCTTCAATTAAACTTCTCAGGGCTGCGTTGTTCTTACTTAGAGAAGTGGGTCAACGACCCCCCCCCCCCAACAGGTCCAAACTCTGGGATGGGGAAACTGTTTTTTATGCCAGCTGCTCCTTATCTACAGACCCTCTTTGACAACTCCGGGCCGCCGCCTGGTTTTTTCGGAGATGCCGTGCCACGTTATTTGCGGACTGCACTTTCCCCCCCTCACTGGGAGGCCCCGCCTCCACGGAACCCGAGATATCCTCCTCCGAATTAGCTGCAGTCCTGAACAACCTAATAAACCTCACAGCTGGATTTTAACAATGAACTTCCACACAAACAAACACACAAACACACACACACACACACAAACACACACGAGACCATTAACCCAAAGTGGGATGTAAAGGCTGACAAAACGATCTCCTCCGGATTGGCCGTGAGCCGAGTTCTCCGGCTCGCTGTCGACAGCCGGCGGCCAATTAGAGCGCCGATCGATTCCCCCCCGCGGGCCGCGAGGCGCTGAACCTCCGAGTAACGAAGGACTGAAGCGGAGTTCACCGGGAGAGACTCGGACCGCGGGAAACTGAAGCGCGCTTCATGTTATTACCGAGTGAACGACGCTGCAATCCAACGGGAGACGCAGGAAGTAGCGATGGAGTGGGGGGGGGGCTACTTCCTAATTTTGTATTTCATTTTTATTTGGTTCTGTTGTTTTTTCATCATCTGTCGTTTAACTGGCCGGTGCGTTCACAGAATCACAGCTGGCCTCGTTAATGTCAGACGGCTGATGACCTCCAACACATGGAGAGGGATCCTGCTCACTTTGGGTTTCCAAGAGCAGAACGGTCCCCAGCCCGGGTTTAGTTCACTAACCGTGACTTGGTTTGGATCACGCCGACTACCAACTCTTCATACGCCCTGTCATATTTATAGAATGTGGTTATGTAACTGTGTAAGGCTTCATTCTGGTCACATGACATCTATTATGTTGTCCATCCTGGAGAGGGAGCCTCCTCTGTTGCTCTCCTGAAGGAAGGAAGGAAGGAAGGAAGGTAGGTAAGTAGGTTGGAAGGTAGGTAGGTAGGTAGGTAGGTTGGAAGGTAGGTAGGTTGGAAGGTAGGTAGGTAGGTAGTTTGGAAGGTAGGTAGGTTGGAAGGTAGGTAGGTAGGTAGTTTGGAAGGTAGGTAAGTAGGTTGGAAGGTAGGTAGGAAGGTAGGTAAGTAGGTTGGAAGGTAGGTAGGTAGGTTGGAAGGTAGGTAGGTAGTTTGGAAGGTAGGTAGGAAGGTAGGTAAGTAGGTTGGAAGGTAGGTTGATAGGTAGGTAGGTAGGTAGGTTGGAAGGTAGGTTGGAAAGTAGGTAGGAAGGTAGGTAAGTAGGTAGGTAGGTAGGTTGAATGTATGAAGGTAGGTAGGTAGGTAGGTAGGTAGGTAGGTAGGTAGGAAGGAATGTGTAGAAGGATCCTCCTCTGTTGCTCTTCTGAAGGGTTCTTCACTTTTTTACCCGTGAAAGATTTGTTTTGTTTCTATTCCCGATGTGAGGTCAAAGGTCGGGGGTGTCGTATGTGTACAGACTGTAAAGACCTCTGAGGGGAATTCATAATTTGTGATATTGGGCTGTAGAAAATAAACTGAACTGAATTGAAGCACATGGAGAGAGCATGAAAAGGTCCAGCATGTGTTATGAATGCCGTCGTGCGTAATAAGATCAAATAAAAGCCTCCGTTTATTTGTTTGGCTTTTCTATTTCTTTACTTTTTGACTCTTATCATACAACCATCACTTTTCAAATGACACACAAGTCAAGATACTTTGGGATTTTCCACTGTTAAACCCAATTGTATTTGTTCACGGCAGCTTCAAACAAAGACTGTCGTCGAGGCGTTTCTTCTCATCGAGTGTAAACCCCCCCCCCCCCCCCCCCCCCCCAGGCCTGAAGAAGAGGACAGACGGAGGCTCACCTGGGCACGCTCACCCCCAGGGTGATGACGGGGGCGTGCACGGGGGTGAAGGGCAGCTCCTGCAGCTGGTCTCCTTCGTCCGGGGACGCGTCCCCTTCCCGCTGAAGGTCCGTCTCCAGGTGGGCAATGCTGCCGACCCCCGAGCAGGCCTGGACGGAGGGGGGCGGACACAGACAGCAGGTGAGTCTAACAATGGCCAAACATCTTCAAATCTAATAAGAAAAAATGCCAGATAAGCTCCTGAGATGACGTGAAACAACTGCACTCAAAGGAGGGGTCACACACATGCTGACCGATGGGGTTCCAGAACTTTAAACCAAATGTCCATGAACAAAAATGTTGTGAAATCTCGGTGTAGACATGAAAAAGTAATAATATGTCGTATGTAAACTAACAATGACATTTCCAAAGCATACAGTTTATATCCTTAAATGACTCAAATGAATGAGAGACAATAGTTTGATTAAAAGAATAAACATTTATACATTTTCAGTAAAGGTGCGTTCAATTGCGTTGTGAAAATGTACTTATATTTTGAGCGCCATTCTTTTAAAAGCGAATTAATTATAAAAAAATCAGCATAAATGGACAGATACAACAAATTTCCAAGATTTTTCCAAAACTTTTGGGATTACATTTTTCTTTTCATGATTTTTCCCGACCTGGAAATAATCATTTACAAATTCCATGACTTTTTCTGGTTTTCCATGACCGTACGAACCCTGAGAGAGGAATCCCCCCCCCCAAAAAAAGAAAAGACTTCACTAATTGGAAACCGGATGCACAGAAATATCATGCAGCAGAGCTAATGAGGGAGTTGTCATGAACTGATCCAGGATCTGACCTCACACTGGCTGCTCTCATCCTCACGCTTACAACAGCGTTATAACACACACACACACACAAACACACAGAGGTCAACATATGTTCTACGTCCTTGTGAATGCCTGCCTCAAAGAGCCAATTCCATCAATGTACACAACCTGCTCCCTCTCCGCGGTCCACTAACCGTCGCAGCGTCATCGCAATTACCGCGACGCGAGTCGGCGGTTTAAAGCTACGGGAGGCGAAGTTTCCGGATTATAATTCACTGTAAATCTACACGTTCTGAATTTTAGAAAACGCTGCTTCCGCTATTCTAAGTGACACGGAAAAAACCTGTGAGAGGTCATTCCCAATGAGCTTCCTTTCCAATTATGAAATCATGAATTCTTGGAGGTCTCCATCGTGGAATATGCCGACTACCAACTATTCACACACTCTGTCAGATTCATTGAATGTGTTTTAACTCTAATCTGTCCTTCTGGTTACATGACATCTATTGTTCCGTCCATCCTGGAGAGGGATCCTCCTCTGTTCTCTCCTCAAGGGTTCTTCCCTTTTTTCCCCGTTAAGGATTGTTTGGGAGTTGTTCCTGATCCGATGTGAGATCAAAGGTCATAGCTCAGGTATGTCTATGTGTACAGATTGTAAAGCCCTCTGAGACAAATTTTTAATTTTTTTAAATGGGCAATACAAATAAACTGAGTTGAATGTATTCCAGTATGTTGGTTTGATGCAACTCTCTCTGGATGGTATCTCCATTTGTGTCCCTCGTGTTCTGCAAAGACCTCGATGACACACCCGTTTGTTAAAAATGCTCCATAAATAAACCCGACGTGAGGACAATGCATCGCCCAGAGAAAGTGGTGCGGCGTGGACGGAGCGGGACGGATCGTAAAGCGATGAGTCAGCTCCGATATTGCAATCTGAAGAACAAAAAGATATGTATTTTTTAAAAGGTAAGCAACTCCAACTCGGCCTGTTGTGGAAGAATACAAATGGCTCAGTGTTCTGCTGTTTGTATTCTGTATAATGTTGTTAGCAAAGTAGAAAGAAACACCAAAATGGTGTTAATCCATCTCTCAGTACTTTTCTTCTTTTTCCGTCTCACACACACATGAGTGTAAATATTATTTGAGAGATGTTTATGAGTTTACTTGACAAAAGGCACAAAAAAAGGATTAAAGGAAGATATATTTATATTGTAAGAGTCCAATTATGGAACAACGTTAAAATTGATATAAAAATGATCAACTCTTTTTTGCTTTTCAAAAGGATTATTATTATTTTTTAAATGTGAGGGTTATATAAGTGTGATTGAAACATATGTATATGGAATATATATATATATATATATATATATATATATATATATATATATTATATTTTCTTTTCTTTATTATTTTTCTTTATTTTATATTAATTTTCTGATTTATTTAATTTAGGATAGGAATATATAAAAATGTTTTGCTTCTACCTATAGCTTTTCAGTCTTTCTGTTTTGTATATTATATAGAATAATATTGTATTGCATTGCAATGATTGACTGAATAAAATACACAATAACAACAAAGCCCATTAGTTCCTAGAGAATTAAAAAGTGAGTCAGAAATGCTTAATTTTATGTACAAGATAATACTATTTCACCCGTCTTGTCATATTTTTCTTCGTAGCTACGTGTATTTATTCCTAATCTCTCCAAGAAAATATTCTGCATATAGGTAACGATACAGTTCGGGTATTGGACGCACACCGGCTTCGGTTTGTAGTTTTTTGAGCAGCCTTTTGAGGAATGCAGGTAAAACATCGGCTGAAATGGGATGTCAGAATCTACCATCCATATCACTCTAGCTTTGATTTATTTAATTTTTAAAGCTTGCAAACTGTGTTCTTGTGAAGCGATACGGTCGAATATATCCTCACATCCCCAGAGACCGACAGCCAATGGGATCCGAGATTTATTCACTCCAAACCAACTGAACTAATGATTTTAACTTCCTGAGCACTCGGTTCTAATCACAAATACTTTGTTCACTAATTTGTGAATCGGAACAAAAAGCCCCCGAGTGTCGGAGTCGAAATGTTAATTCTAAAATTACTACAAAGAAGATTGTACTGCTTCACATTACTGCGCTTCATTCTGAAAATAATTCCACGCTGAATATAACGTCACATAACAAAATCTGAGGCTGACATATTATCTGTTATTAGGTAGTGAGGGCATTAATTAATGTTGAGTTGGAGTTCTTAAAATGTGATGGATGGACGTCGACCTTTGATGTGCCGAATTTACTGTATCTCTTCGTGAGAAAGATGAAGATTCGGATGAGTATTATTTTACTTGTGTGTGTCATATTATATGGTATTAAAAACTCACTTATGGGTATTTAAACTCAAATGCTAAAATTAGTATTTTTTTTACTATGATGTACTTCCACAACACGACCTGGAGTCTTTTAAAAAACAAATTGAATTGTGTCTCTGTATGTCTCATTATATTGTGATCCACGGTTCCTGGATTATTCCTGCAGTTCGATTCATTGCTGAAGCTTTATGGATTTCAGGCGTGAAATATGGGAGGAACGCCATTAAAGCCACCGCTGTCTGTTTAGAATACGAGTTAAGGCCTTCTGAGCGGCGCCGGAGTGGAGCGGGAGGTGGACGGACAAGACGGCTCGGGGGTGGGGGAGAGGGGGGGGGGGGAACCTACCGACTGCGATGACCAATGAGAGGGAAGAGAAGTTAATCTACGCGAAGGCGGCGGAAGAAATGAGAGATTAATTCACTGTAAAGACGAACAACTGGAACTGAAAGACTGAAACTACCAACGGCAACATGAGTTAAAGTATCTGTTTCCGTGTGTGTGTGAGTGTGTGTGTGTGTGTGTGTGTGTGTGTGTGTGTGTGTGTGTGTGTGTGTGTGAATACATCTCCGGTTCCCTTTCGCTTGTCTATATTCCCTCAGTGTGTGTGTTCGTGTATGTCTGTGTGTGTGTGTGTGTGCACGCGCGTGTGTGCGCGTGTGTGTGTGTAGATGCATCTTCAACTCCCTTTTGCTTGTGTATTTTCCCTTAGTGTGTGTGGGTGTGCACGTGTGTGTGTATGTGTGTAAATGTATCTTCGACTCCCTTTCGCGTTTCTATTTTCCCTCAGTGTGTCTGTATGTGTGTGTGGTTGTGTGTGTGTGTGGGGGGGTATAAATGCATCTCTGACTCTCTTTCGCGTGTCTATTTTTCTTCACTGTATGTGTGTCTGTGTCTGTGTGCGTGTCTGTGTCTGCGTGTGTGTGTGTGTATGGGTTTCTGCGTGCCATAAAGAGATGTGTACCTTGTGTGTGCGTGGGTGTGTTTGTATAAATGCATGTCCAACTCCCTTTCGCTTGTGTATTTTCCCTCAGTGTGTGTGTAGTTGCGTGTGTGTCTGTGTGTGTGTGTGTCTGTGTGCCATAAAAGAATGTGCACCTTGTGTTTGTGTGTAAATGGATCTCCGACTCCCTTTCTCTTGTGTATTTCCCCTCAGTGTGTGCGTGTGCTTGCATGTATGTGTGTGTGTATGCGCGCACAAGGCCACGAGTGTGTGTGTGTGTGTGTGTGTGTGTGTGTGTGTGTGTGTGTGTGTGAGGCGTACGGGGGTGGGAATCTTACGACATGTGACAGCTGGTGGGCCGACGCCAACAGGGACGGATGGAGCAGAGAAGGAGACGACTGTTGCCACGGCAACGCCGAGCTTGAGTGGCTGATGGTCGGGTAGCGTGAAGTCGCCGCGAGCTGCGACAGCGAGAGCTGCGGGGAGAACAATGCAGCGCCGCCGTTACGCCGATGACGAGGAGCACCATCACAACTCTACTTTACAGGCAGAGACACACTACTACTGCTCCTCTTCCTCCTCCTCCTCCTTCTCCTCCTCCTCCTCGCCACCCAAAAACACCAAAACACCGTCACCACCCGGCAGTAAATGTGCGACTATGTAAGAGCGTACGCCGGCTTATGTTTTGTTTTTCTGAAGCGTGTTCCTGATTGAACCTCGGCGTGAGGAGAACACGTTTACACGACTTTACAGAACTTTGGGATTTATTTGGTGAAACTTTTAGTTAGTTTGGGAATATTTTGGACATTTTTTGCACCTCTGCTTCCATCATGGAGCTTCTCTTCTTCACGGAAACATGCTGCTCTCAATAGTTCTCCTCCTCCTTTTCTTTCTCCTCTTCTTCTCCTCCTCCTCCCACTCCTCATCTTCCTTTTCTTTCTCCTCTTTTTCTGCCTCCTTCCCTTCTTCCTCCCCCTCCCCCTTCCTCGTTCTCCAGCTCCTCATCTTCCTCTTCTTACTCCTCATCCTCCACCTTTTCCTCCTCCCCTCTTCTTTCTGCTCCTCCTCTTCCTCCTCATCTTCCTCCTCCCCCTCCTCTTCGTCCTGTTCCTTATCTTCTTCTTCATCCTCCTCATCTTCCTCATCCTCCTCAACCCCTTCTTTATTCTGCTCCTCATTTTCTTCCTTCCCCCATCTCTTCCTCCTGCTCCTCATCTTCCTGCTCCGCTTCTTCATTCTGCTCCTCATCTTCCTCCTCCTCCTCCCTCCTCTACTTTTTGCTCATCTTCCCTCTCCTCCTCCTCCTCCTCCTCCTCCTCCTCCTCCTCCTCTTCCCTCTGAAGTTGAGTTGAAGTCTATTTGTTCTTTTAGCAGCAACCGTTTCACATGAAAGCTAAAAGATGGAGAAATAGATTCCAGCAATAATAAATAAGCAATATTTCTAAACCATCATCCTAAACCCTGTGGTTGACCTTTCTCATCGACATCGACCTTTCTCCAATAAAATAATCATGACGACCCCGAACCCCCGAAACCTCGCGAGAACGCCCGCCGAGCTTTTCGACCGGCGCTGGTGATTCATCGACTGCTGTCGGCATGTAGAACATACATTTAAATAAACGTGACTCTGGGTGAGCTCTGAATGAACACGCCGAGCTTGAAAAGCCTGCGAGTGAAAGAGAGTCTTTATCTCCGGAAGGTTCCGCACAGGAAGTCTAAACCAGGGTGAACCAGTGAAAGAGACGTGCAGAACAAGGTGAGCCGGCAGCCGCGGAGGTACCGATGATGATGTCACCGGATCCAACACCGATTCAATGTCTTGGTAGAAAACGCCGTCAACGTTATTTCAACCCAGAGTGACCTGGCGTTCCTCCGCCAGGGCCGCCGGGCATCGTTGCATCCTTCACTTCCTCTGTTCTGACGCCTCGTTAAGGATCATAACTTAAACATAACATAGTATTATTAATATTATTATAAATGTTACGGCTTCGGGAAGCAGGACGTGAGCTCGGTATCAGAGCTTCAGCTGAACGACGGAGCGTCTGAGTCGTGACCAGAAGCACAATCCGAATTTAAGAAATGTAACACGGGAATTCCTCTAGAAATACAATATTTGAATTCATCTATATAACAAGAAATATAAAACGTGAATTCGTCTATAAAAAAAGAAATACAACACATGAATTTATCTATATAACAATAAATACAACACGTGAATTTATCGATATAACAATAGATATAAAAACGTGAATTCCTCTGTCTATAAAGAAATACAACATGTGAATTTATCTATATAACAATAAATACAACACGTGAATTTATCGATATAACAATAGATATAAAAACGTGAATTCCTCTGTCTATAAAGAAATACAACATGTGAATTCCTCTATATAAAAAGAAATATAACATGTGAATTCATCTAGAAATACAACTTGTAAATTCCTCTGTATAACATGAAATATAACACATTAATTATTTTATATCACAAGAAATATAAAATGTGAATTCATCTATATAGCGTGAAAAATAACATGAATTCCTCTGGAAATATAACGCGTGAATTCCTCTCTATATAAAGAAATATAACGTGAATTTCTCTATATAACATGAAATACAACACTTGAATTCCTCTCATCTCGACAGTCTTCTGTTATATTTCTGGTTCCGGATAGCCTCGGCATTAAAGGAAGTGGAGGAGCTGAGACGTTTCTATTCCCTGACCACCTCCAGATCCTCCTGGGGATCCGGTGGCGTTCCCAGGCTCGATACGGAGACTCCGCTTCTCTGGCCCGGAGCTTCCCTCCCAAATGGACGTCTGCAGGGAGGAATTCTTATCAGATGCCCCCAACCTCATCCATCGGCCAACTTCGCTGAAGAGCAAAACTTTTTCTCAGTGTTCCCCCGAGTGTGAGCGCAGACGTCCTTTGGAAGAAACTTTTCCTTTGGCCTCGTCATCGTGGGAATGTCTCATCTGAACTGATGAACATGGCCAAACCAAACGTTCCCTCCATATTCCTACACTTTTTATCACTGAACTTTTCTTTTTTTGGTACCTCAAATAATCCTAAAGGGTTGATCGTTTAAATTTGATTGGTTGTACAATCCTCAATATATTTGTACACTTCCCATTGGGAAATAACCCACCAGCAAGACTAGAAATATGTTTTTGCCACATTAGCCTATCAGTGGGGTGAACTTCTCTTTTCCACTTCCGTTATTTAGGCCAACAATCCAGGGACCGCTAACCACCTTCTGATCGACACGACAAAGTCACCAAACAAACAGTTCGATCAATCAGCAGTCGGATATATTCGATTTCTCCAATTCGTTGGTGAGCGTTCCGTGGAGACGCAGCTTAATGGACTGAAGTGTTTAAAAGCAGCTTAATGGACTTTTTGCGGCTGACGGTACTCAATAATCCCGATGTGTCTTTCAGTTTGCGAGTGCTTTTGAATCCGTTATCGTCAAAACAAAATGACTCTCCGGGGTGCGATGAAATTAAAATACTGCGTTGAACCCGATTGAGCGGGAAAAGAGGAAACGCGTTCGAGTGAACGTTTCCTTTTTCAACCGACGATCTGGTGGATTTAGTACTTACTAGATACTGGAGATCAAAATAGCTGAAAAGTTTAAAGTCTTAACTGGATTCAGATCAGAGATGTAACAACTTAAGAGTTAAATATATTCATTTTGAGGTAGCAGGTTAAAGTAACTCAAACATTCAAAAGCATATAGCTGGTATAGCACATTTAAAGGTGGTTTGGTAGATTTAGTACCTACTGGATCTGATATACTTGTGAGGACAGTGCATTGAGGACATGGATACCCCCCCCCCCCCACCCCCTGCAGACTCAACGTGACGCAACACTCGATGCCCGAAGCATCTGACCTGATGAGGTGACCTGGATATGGAGGCATTGGTTATGGTGGTATCCATAGAAACTGGAGTACACCTGTTCCTAGCAACGGTCTGGAAGCAGCTGTGGAAACGGACACACCGTGTCACGAAACTAGACATTGTGTTTTGTGTCTACGTATCGAGCCTCAGTTGAGAAACGGTTTCCCGTCTGACAGCATGACGTATGTTCTGGATCGGCCCCTGAAGATATACGATGTTTACGTCCCGGGGGAATATTCAAACAGCAGACTGCATGTTTTTGATGACTGCACCGTTCAATCAGATGGGGTATCCAGAGAGCTTGTGAGTCGTTTATCACCCCAACAAAACGTAGAGATGTTGGTCTGCTGGACGGCGTGGGGTCGGTCACGAGAAGAAAGGAGAAAGAAAAGATGTTTGAGAAATAATCATCTCGAGGAAGTGTTGCAGTCAAGACCACCTAAACCAAGACCAACTAAACTCAGACTAACTCAACCAAGACCACCTTAACCAAGACCAAATAAACCAAGACCACCTCAACCAAGACCACCTCAACTAAGACCAAAGTGTATTGAGATCAGCTCAACCAAGACCAACTAAACCAAGAGCACCTCAACCAAGACCACCTAAACCAAGACCACCTCAACCAAAAGCAAGACCAACTAAACCAAGACAACCTCAACCAAGAGCAATTAAACCAAGACCACCTCAACCAAGAGCAACTAAACCAAGACCAACTAAACCAAGACCCCCTCAACCAAAAACAAGACCAACTAAACCAAGACAACCTCAACCAAGAGCAACTAAACCAAGACAAATTAAACCAAGACCACCTCAACTAAGACCACCTCCACCAAGACCAACTAAACCAAGACAACCTCAACCAAAAACAAGACCAACTAAACCAAGACAACCTCAACCAAGACCACCTCAACCAAGACCACCTCAACTAAGACCAAAGTGTATTGAGATCAGCTCAACCAAGACCAACTAAACCAAGAGCACCTCAACCAAGAGCAACTAAACCAAGACCACCTCAACCAAAAGCAAGACCAACTAAACCAAGACAACCTCAACCAAGAGCAATTAAACCAAGACCACCTCAACCAAGAGCAACTAAACCAAGACCAACTAAACCAAGACAACCTCAACCAAGAGCAACTAAACCAAGACAAATTAAACCAAGACCACTTCAACCAAGACCAACTAAACCAAGAGTACCGTGTATCGAGACCAAGACCACGGACCACGACTTTGAGTGGTTGCTATGGAGTCATGCAATGGAGTCATGCAAACCACATCTTCAAAACTATCTGAAAGATCCACATTTCCATAAAAACACCAAGAGACGTGAAGAGAATTTAAAAAAAGCACTCTCAAATAACATTATTTAGTGTAGTGTGTATGTTTATGTCTGGCCCCTCCCCCGAGGGATTTGAAGACCTACAGACAGGACGTATGTGTTATTGTTTTTATCCTCCATCTCACCTCTTCCATTCTCTCTTTTGGACATTTAAATACCGGCAAAATAGATTCTGAGTGTGTTTCAAAGAGGAACGGCGCCTGCAGATTGTGAAAGTGGTTAAACTTGCGTGTGGCTTCTGAGTGGAAACGCTCATCCCAAACCCGCCGGCCGCTCACTCACACACACACACACACACACACACTGACACACACACTGTGATTAGTGTAGGTGTAACCGCTAAATGAGCTGTTCTGGCTGTTAGGATTGCTCAAAGGTTGCTTTTAAAATGTGCTCACAATGTCCCAAAATTTCCCAAAATGTCAAGACCGGCGGGCTGTTACAAGCCATGTCCTCACAAGTACTGCAAAGCCAGCTCACATCTCACACACACACACACACACACACACACACACACACACACACACACACACACACACACACACACACACACACACACACACATAGACGCTCTCATGCATGTGATCTCACATGGAGTCATCACGTCATGCACGCAGAGGGTGTGAAAGCTGCTCTGCATGTCAGGATCTCTCACACACACACACACACACACACACACACACACACACACACACACACACACACACACACACACACACACACACACCAAGAGAATACACAGAGGCAATTAGTAGTGGCAATGCTGCGGCTGCCAATGTTCTGAACTCAGCCTGTTTGGCCTGACAGCCAAGCAGATCATCTGTTCTCATTCTGGCTTCACGAGGACCTGCGTGTGTGTGTGTGTCTGTGTACGTGTGTGTGTGTGTGTTTGTGCGTGTGTGTGTGTGTGTGTGTGTGTGTGTGTGCGTGTCAGGGTGGGTGTCTGTGAAGTGTGAAGTCAGGGTGGATGGGTGAGGACTTTCACCCAGGACAACACTGTTAGTGTCCCATATGAAAGTCAAAATGTATTTATTTTTATTTATATATAATTTATATATCTTAAAAACAAAACCTTTACTAAAACTATCTTCGTAGATTTTGTTGTGTTATTGTTTTGTTTCAATTTTCAATGTTACTATGTGAACACGAGGTCGGTGTGTGTGTGTGAGACACAAGGACTTTCATGAATGTACATTTGGCTGCTTCGTGACGTGTGTGTGTGTGTGTGGGTGTGTGTGTGTGTGTGTGTGTGTGTGTGTGTGACGGAGTCAAGCGGAGTCAAGCTCATCATATGGCTCAAAACAAAACAAAGTGAGAGGCGGGGCCCGGGGGGGGGTTGAAAAGGGGAGAGATTAGCAGAAATTAAATACGGGAAACATATTAGCGAGGCGGGAGGGAGGCGGAGCGTCGGCTCGGAGTGTGAACGCTCCCGCCGCACGCCGGCGAGGAGACGTGTTAATTGCGTGCGAGTGTGATGGAAGAAAGTGAAAGGTGAGGAAGTGCCGCACAGAGTGAGATGCTACGGGAGAAAAACACAAAGAAAAGTCAAATGAATCTATTAATTAAGACGAAGCAGAAATGTATTGATAATGCATTTTAAAACATATGTAATAAAACACCAATACTGTCTTTTTCAAATGAGATTATTTCCTACCTGGATAGTATGAAAACAGCGAATGCATCATCTGTTGCTCTTTATTGAAAATGAAGACACAGCCCACACTTAATATGTCTCCACACACAAAAGTTTTTATATCAAACAGATCAAAAACTATTTTTTTTTGCGCTTGCCAACTCGCAAATTCAACATTAATTAGCTGCAGCTCGACGAAGTTGCCGACGACAGTCGCGGCCGCCCGTCAGAGATGAGCTCAACTATCTCATTAAGACGCCGTTAATTATAAAAGTTGTGAAAATGACACTTTTGTCAAATTGCAATTGCAAAAAAAATTTGAGGCCAGCTATCAAAACTAACAGATTATTTTTGCTCCGCCGCGTTACAAAGACACAAAAGGTGCAATTACACCTCTTCATCTCGAGAAACTGTTAGCCGTGTTTTAAATTGGCAGCCTTCAAACGCAAAAGAAATAGCTTCAACTCTTGATGTCCCAAACTAGACTAGGACACAGTTATAACACAGTTATAACACAGTTATAACACTGTTATAACACAGTTATAACACTGTTATAACTATGCTTACCATGATGTCGCATTGACCTCAGTCAAAGTGCCACAACTTGGTAATTACTTCTGAGAAGAGAGATTTCAAGGTAGTCAACGACGAGATAATTGCAAAAACAGTGATAATAAGAGCCATGAACCCCCCCCCTCCCCCCTTCTCTCCCTTCGAGTAATCACTGAGGTAGCGGTAAGGGGTTGAGTCTACGACCGACACGCTTTGATTCTCATCAGATAAATACCGGTGTTTACGGAAATCCATTGCAATTAAAAATGTAGAAGCTATCTTTACACGTCAGTCAAACCGATGTTTCCATACAGCGTGAACCGTTCACTTTGAAGCGCGAGTCCCTGCGGCGTGTTAGCGTCCGCATGTGCTTCACTTTGCGTTGTCGAGACAGAAGGAGTCGGTCGCGGCGACCGAGACGATAAACAATGTCGAGCCTCGCTCGCCTGAGAGAGACCTCAGATGCCCCGAGTACCTGGAAACAGAGAGCTGGAGGAATGAGCTCCGACTCAGCCACGACCAGATGCAAAATCCCCCCCCACCCCCCCCACCCCCCGCCAAGCAACAGACTGAACCACGGCCTCACCTGCGGCCCGACAGGACCACCTGGGTCGACCTGGAGCCCTGAAACATGACCGCGGGGCCCCGATGCGACCAATCACCATCAGCGGTCGGCAAACAAGACTCACACACACACGCACACACACCCACACACACACACAAAGTCTATACAGACGGAGTCGGATCGCTTGTTTTTTTTCACGGTACAATTACTTTCAATTATTTCCCCCTTTGGTGCAAAGTTAATTTCTCCTTTTTGGGAAATTGAGTTGAACTTCGAACCCTTATTAATATTTGTGCAAAAATGTAATAACATCTTTACTAACATCAATTTGACCCCAGCAATTAAAACCTAGAAAAAACTATTATAATTAATATTGTTTCCCAAGTTTAAGTTTGAGGTACTTTATGTTTGTTGACGACCTAAATAGCCCTTTAAAAAAATGAAAAAGTTGATATTTTGTATTTGTTTTACCCAGTTCTCCCCAATAAATTAGGAAAAGTCAAGAAATATGAGCTAAATAAATGATGTCACTCATTTTTTTAGAGACGTTAAAAATTGATTGGGGTTGAAATTGACCTCAAAGGTCACAGGAGGGTTACACCGTGTGAAGATACCAGAGGGGTCCACTATTTTGGGAGGTTCTACAAAACCAAAATACACTGTGGAAATAACGAGTTCTACTATGAATCCTGCCCGGATACAACGGCCGCGATAGTTGGGGAATTAAAACGTGGCGTATCCAGCCGAGCGCCACCATCTTCTAATAATCCTCCTAGATGTGCCGCCCCGGCGTGACCACGGTCGTCCCTCGTTACCCGTCGGGGGGGCCGCCCACTTTTTTTTTTGGTTCCTAGGTAAAACAATATAAATGTAAACACTACGTCTACGAGAGGCTGATGGGCTGTCAGAGTGGACACACCAGACACGGGGGGATCTACGATGGTCTGTCTAAACAGGGGGGAGGGGGGGGGGGGTCTGCTAGAGGGCCTTCCTCATCCTCATCATCCAGACAGGAGTCTCTCCAGGTCAGCAGTTAACTGGAATCCACCTCGTCAGGTACAGACAACAAACACCCGGCATTTAAATCCACCGGGAACACATCGGTTTATTTAAGATGTCCGTACTGAAATGATAAAAATGCACGGAGAAAATAAAAAAGGTTCTTTCAAAGGATTTGTGGTTTTACGAGGAACCATCACCTACTGAAGAACCATTTTTGAAATTATGCCTTAAAGAACCAATTTTTTAAGGTTCTTTATAGATTTTTTGAATAACTCTTTAAGGAAAAGGTTCTTTAAAAACCCTGTTTAGAAAGGTTCTTTGTGGAACCATAAATGGTGCCTTAAAGAACCATTTGTAAGGTTCTTTGAGACACGTGTATAGGTTCTTTGAGGAACTATTTAAGGCAATGGTTCTTTAAAGAAAAACATGTTTGAAAGGTTCTTTGTGGTTTTATTAAGAACCATCACCTACTGAAGAACCATTTTGGAAATGGTGCCTTCAAGAACCAGTTTTTAAAGGTCCTTTGAGACACCTTTATAGGTTCTTTGAATAACTATTTTATGGAGATGGTTCTTTAAAGAACCCTGGTTTGAAAGGTTCTTTGTGGAACCATAAATGGTGCCTTAAAGAACCATTTTTTAAGGTTGTTTGAGACACCTTTATAGATTCTTTGTAGAACTATTTAAAGAAATTATTCTGTAAAGAATCCTGGTTTGAAAGGTTCTTTGTGGAACCATAAATGGTGCCTTAAGAACCATTTTAAGGTTCTTTAAGGCACCATTAAAGGTTCTTTGAATAACTCTTTTTGAGGAAATGGTTCTTTAAAGAACCCTGGTTTGAAAGGTTATCGTAGAACCAGAAGTGGTTCTCCTCTGGCATCCCTGGAGAACCAGTGTGGGTTCCAGATGGCCCCTCCATGTTCCTGTGTGTGACCTCTTGACCCCCCACAGTGTGCTTCGGCCTCTTCGTGTTCATCGTTCCCGGCTGACGGAGCGCTTATTGATTTGTGAAGTGGATGAAAACACGACTTCATCTGAACACGAGTCGTCTGCTCCGCCGGATGCCGGCTGGTCGGGAGACGCTCGGATGTCAGACGTCGTATTTCCAGCTTGTTCCGAGGCTCCGAGAGGCCGGAGAACCATAAAGACGGGTCCTTTATGGACCCGCCGACAGCTGGATTTATTTTTAAGAGAGAGAGAGAAAATAGTACAAAAGCCGCTTAAGGGCTCGTGGCGTCGTCTTCCTTCTAGTGTGTGTGTGTGTGTGGGTGTGTGTGTGTGTGTGTGTGGGGGGGGGGGGGAGAAGGACTTCAGACAAAGCCTTTTTGTCACCGCGCTCGCTGTTATTGCACTCCAGCTAAGCCCCTATAAGTTGAGTAGGTGGCGAGGCGTCTTACCCCGGGGCCTTGAGGAGATTCTGGAGAAGCTGGCGGAAGAGATCTTTGACCTGGAAAACAAGCACAAAAAAGATAAAGATAAAAAAAAAATATATATATATATATACACGAAAAAGTAAGTAACGTGTATCATCGCGGCCATATGACAGGAGGCATCAGACCCAGCCAGGTCCGATGGACCCTACGAGACGGGAAGACATAAAGACTCCAGGGGGGAAGTAGAGGTAGTAATGTGTGATGGAGAGATTCATCCATAAGGAAAGAGAGAAGAGGAGAGAGGTGCTCAGTGTATCCTAAAACATCCCTATGACCCTAGGAGACGTGACGAGACGGCGATCCGCGGCGAGCGCGAAAGTCCGGCGACGCTCCCCGAGGTTTATCGGTCGGTCGCCATGGCGATACTTAAATCAGAAAAGCTTTTTTTCGCCAGCATCTCTTTGTCCTCCTCGCCCACTCTCTCTCTCGCTCGCTCGCTCATCGCGCCGGGCTCTCGACTGGCCTTTTTTGGGAAATTGCTTCAGTTACCGAATTTCCTTGTGAAATCTTCGCGTATACACAAGTATACACCTTCAAAATCACACAAATGAATGAGAGACAATAGTTTGATTAAATTAATAAATATTAAGATAAATGTTTATTCTTTTAAAATTAGCATGTGAATATAACAAATATTTTCTTTGACTTTTCCAAACTTTTTGGGATAAAACAATTATTTTAAGGACTTTTCCGGGCCTGGAAATAACCATTTTAAAATGATTTCTCCAGTTTTTCCAGGTCCGTACAAACCTTGCCAGGAATTGAGGAAGAATATATAGAACGTATAAAAAAAGATGCATGGGTAAGCTTCACTATTGAGCACTTCTGTCAAAAATATCATATTATTAAAAATATCTATCTGGGCTCCTCGTCAGCGGCGGTGAGGGATGCAGGGGTTATGCAAATGAATTGAAGAATAATATAAATGTACGGGACTTCCGCCCTGCATGGAGATGTCTCCCATGAATAATTTAGAGTTTTCCACATTTGGCTCGTCTGCCCCCCCCCCCCCCCACACACACACACACACACACACACACACACACACACACACACACACACACACACACACACACAATAGATTATATCTCCTGTCATTTCCGATCCGGTGTTCAGCCGTCACCTGCCATCCCACTGCCCACCTGCAGCTGCCAGAGCAGGCTCCGCCTCCCATTCGTTCCCCAGCGAGACCGCGGATTGACTTTCTGCCTCTGCAATGTGATGCGATGTCCTCTGGCTGCCTGAGTTTGACCTCTGGTGACCCCCCCCCCCCTCCCTCCAGCCTGCCTTTTGAATTCCTGCTCCTAGATCTTCTGATCTTGGCTACGTTTGCCTCCCCCCCCCCCTCCTGGCTTTTTTGACTTTTTGTATCTTAAGTCAACTTTTTTATCCACCGGCCTGGTCTCTAGAGATGTGATTATGGCATTGAAGTGAGGCGGACAACATGGCCGCCCACAGCTCATCTATCCGTCCTCATCTGTCCTCATCTTGTCCTCATCCGTCCTCTTTCTGCCGTGTGTCTTTACCTCCGTGGACGGATTCAAAATCTGTGAAGCACGGTGAGCTTTTCACACAGGAATAAATCGACACGCATCAAAGACGTGAATTCCATATTCGTCTAAATAAAGCAATCTGCAATGTAAAGCAGCACACGCCCACACATGTACACACACACAGATAAACACACACACACACACGCAGAAATCTACTGCAGAAACACCCCTGGATTAAAGAAATACAGGTTGTATGAGGCTAAGAATCAATCTCCATCTTCAAACTGTAAGACCTACCCGCTGATATTCTACGTATGACATTATACTTTCTGAGAATATATGCAGGAGTCCAATATGAGTCATGAAAAAAGGACTTTAAAAAAGCAAAAACAATATAAACAAAGTGGTTTTAATGACAGGCATCTGGAGAAAAAGCGAGTAATTGTGATTATTCCTCCGGCCGCCGTGACTATTTATACCCAACTGCCATGGCAACGCATCCCATAGCCGCTGTGGATGATGACCAGATAGAGACTTGGAGCAACGCCACCTGATTGGATGAAAGACTTGAATGGGATGCTGCAGGGCCGTATGTGGGATTCAAAGAAGGGGGGGGGGGGGCATTGTTCGAGAAAGACTTTCAGGGTCATAGATATATGTTATGCTCATTTAGACCTTATCACTGAGATAAATATGAACTACTTCAGTGTCAAATATTCCATTCAATGGAAAAAATATATTATAATAATGTATATTAATGCAGAGAATAGAAAGATGTCGAGAGTTATTTCTCGTATTTCGAATTCGGTCGTTCACTCTCTCGCTCTTTCATTTGCCTCAAGGAAAGCTAGATGTAAGCAGGTAACACTCGTTAACACCCCCCTGAAATAGGCCTAACAACTCCCCAAACTGAATACTTCTTGACAGAAATAAAAGCGGCGATGTCGTGCGTCGTGGTCGTCTACGTTCGGGCCGCAGCTCCTCCTCTAGAGCGGAGCGTCGGCATGAAGTCGCAAAGCGATGCTTGGAAGATCAAAAAGGTGAAGATGGTCTTCTTTGTGTTTATTCCCATCAAACCTCGACCGCTCACGGTGATAATCACGGCAGGTTCAGACACCTGTCGACCAATGGGCTTCCAGGACTTTAAACCACATTTCCATGATTTTGTGAAATCTCGGTGTAGACATGAAAAAGGGAGAAAATGTTGTATTTAAACTAACAATGACAATTCCAAAGCATATAGTATAAACGTAAATGACTCAAATGAATGGGAGACAATAGTTTATATTAAAATAATAAACATTTATGTCTTTTCAGTTAAGGTGCGTTCACTTGCAGCGCGGAAAAATTAGCGAGAATTAAAGAGCGTATGCCGGCTTATATTTTTAAAGGCATATTAAATATTTAAAACCCAACGTAGATGAACATATGAATTTAACACATTTACACGACTTTTACAAAACTGTAGTTATTTTTTAAAGGACTTTTCCTGGAAATAACCATTTACAAATTCCAGATATTTTCCGTGTTTTTCATGACCGTACGAACCCTGTCATGGGGAGCAGGATGTACGATTGAGACACCACCGCAGAGGTGTGTGTGTGTGTTTATGTGTGTGTGTGTGTGTGTGTGTGGGGGGGGGGGGCTCATGATTTGGGCTGCTTCCACCTGGGTGTCGCTCCAGAACAGGCCAAACGCTTTCTGGTCCAATAAATGAAAAAGAGAAACCAGACGAGTGGCTTCTTTGAAGGAGAGCGCCGTCTCTCTCTCAGTCGTTCGTCGTGCGTGCCATCGTGGATTACGTGGCGATATTTACCCCGCAATGGCGACCTTCTGTGACGGGCGGCGTCCTCCTGCGTCGTCCTCGGCGACGCCTTCGGGCTGCCGGACGTCTTCCTCTCCAAAGCGGACGACAGACGAAATGTGATGGTGTCCTTGGTCCCCGGGAGAGGAGAGAGCTTCACGCGTTTCAGGGAATAAGAAAGGAGGAAAAAGGAGAATTAGAACGGTTGAGGAGGAGGAGGAGGAGGAGGAGGAGGAGGAGGAGGAGGAGGGCGACACATCTGGAACAAGTGAGATAGCAGATAGGTCTGTGGCGGCGGTGACGTGGTCGTTATCTATTTTTTTTTTTTTATATCTGAGCCGTGTGAAAATTCACAGCCCAAAGGTGCGAAAAGTTAAGTCATCGCAACTTTTGGAAATGTCAGATGGCGTCACTGAAAAGATGAGACAATTATTTGTCTCCACGTGCGCCGTCGAATGCGGCGAGGGTTTACAGAGCAGAGCTTTGAGCGATGGTGTCGTCGCCTGGCTTTGAACTGTGTGAGACCTTAATGCAGCAACTTATTATTGAAATGAGAGGGAGAGTTTGTCGCTGTCAGGGGGGAAAAACTAACCCGTCTCCTGGTATGTTTGAGTAGCTTCTGCAACTCGTTTGATATGCCATACACTAGCGTTCAAAAGGTTGGGGCCACTAAGAAAGGTCCTTATTTTTCAAAGTAAAGCTCTGTTTTTTAAAATGAAGATAGCGTTAAATTAATCAGAAATACACTCTATACATAGTTAATGTGGTCAATGACTATTCTCTGTGAAGTCTCTACAGAGATGTGTAGAGGCCCATCTCCAGTGTTCTAATGGTACATTGTGTGCCTTAGAAGACTAACGGAGGGGTAGAAAACCCTTTAAGACCCTTTTTATGTGAGCGCAGCTGAAAACAGTTATGCTGGTGAGAGAAGCTATAAAACTGGCCTTCCTTTGAGCCACAAGTTTGAAGAACAAAATTTATATGTACAGTATATATATATTAATATTTTGAGCGTCTTTCTTTTATAAACATATTAATTATTTAAAACTCAGCGTAAATAATCATGTGAATAGAACACATTTCCATGACGTTTCCAAATTTGACTTTTCAGGCATAGAAATAACACTTTAAAAATTCCCGGACTTTTTAAGGTTTTCCATGACTGTAAAAACACTGTAAAGTGTTAAAAGTCAACTGTGTTTAGAACTACCTTTGATTTCTCACGAGGTAACGGAACTTTCATTCTCCCGGTAAAACATTCACGCCAACGCATTCCTTACATTTTGCTCCGCCCACCAAGGCTCCGCCCCCGCGCTCTTATCGTTACCTGAGCCGAGCTTGCGGCCGAGAGCGGCGCGGGGCTCTTGGTGTCGGCCGACGTCTCCGCGCTGTAGGTCATGACCCCGTGGGGGTTCGGCTCGGCGCCGCCTCGCAGGACCACCTGGACCTCGTCCCCCTTCCAGTCCGCCGGCTCCCGGAAGGGGCACCAAGCCCCCCAACGGACGCACTGCAGGAAGGCCACTCGGGACGCGGAGGTGGCCGACAGCTGCGCGGCGGGAAACAGACACGAGACTCAGACGCCGACGTCATCATCGGTATTATTCCACAAATGAAACAAAGAAAGATCAGATGGCTACAAAAAGGGATGGAAAATATCAAGGAGTTAATATCAAGCGGTTGATGCCTTTAATTGTTTTTGTAAATGACACATTATGACCCGGATGAGATAAATGATTAGGTAGTGAACTTAGTAGCATTAATTGCACGAAAAATAACTATAAACATTTCAAGGCAGTTCAACTTGCAAACGAAAGTTCAGCAGCTGCCTTGAAAAGGCAAGTTAACTCAACTAGAAGAAGTCTTTGATATTTACTAATAACTTGAAGACCCAAGATGAATGAACACTAACAAATTTCAAGAAAGTCAACACAAAGCATTACTGTAAGTTTAACTACATTTAACTTGAACAGTCAAGTTCAAAATCTAAAACTTTTCAGAGCTCTTTGAGTTAAAGAGAATAAGTAATTGGATATAACTAAACAGGGCTGTGATGTTTTACAGTTTGTTGACAGGAGCCGTGTGTCGGGTGATTCACACCCTCCAGGTTTCAATGCAGAAACCCAGAAAAAATGCCAATTTGGGAAATTGTGTTTGGAAGATTTGGATAAAGCTGAATGGAAGGTTTGGAAAGAAATAGATGGGAGGGGCTGAAGGACAGAGTACCATGGGGCGGGGTCTGTAAGTCTACCAACTTGTATTTGATATTCCTATGGCTTTGTGTAAAAACCTCCATTATCCAGAAGATTAGGAGCTATACTGCATCTCCAGAGTTCTAGTCAGACCACTTGTTGGGAGAAAGGCAAAGACAATACACTGTGTATTACTTTGCCATCATGTTACTGTGAGAACTCGACCGATCCGTGTGAATAATTTAGAGGGCGATATGAAAATAGGTCTTATTTTATGACAGAAGCTTTGAAACAAATGCGTTGCAGTTGTTTTTGAGTATTACCACCGCTGACAGTTCTATACGGCCAATGCATTAGGGGGATGGAGCACTGGGTCACACACACACACACACACACACACACACACACACACACACACACACACACACACACACACACACACACACACACACACACACACACACACACACACACACACACACACAGGGAATGGTAACTATACAATCAGTCCCTCTGCAGCCCTCCCGGGGGAAAGTCACAAGAGGAAGAAAAAAAAAGGCATTTTGTTTTAAAACGATCCACAGGGGACTCTGAGTTTTTTTGGGGGTTGTTTAAAAGGAAATCGATTAGTGAGCCGGTCAGCCTCAGAATTCACAACGAGCCCGTCAGGTCCACACGGTTCCGGGTTCCCCCTCCCCCCCTCTGGATCGTGGTCCATGCCTACTATGAACTCTTCATACATTCTGTCGTATTCATTGAATGTGTTTATGTAAATGTATAATGAATCCTTCAAGTCACATGACGTCTATTGTTCTGTCCATCCTAGAGGGATCCTCCTCTGTTGCTCTCCTGAAGGAAGGAAGGAAGGTAGTTAGGTAGGTAGGTAGGTAGGTAGGTAAGTAAGTAGATAGGTAGGTGGGTTGGTAGGTAGGTAGATAGATAGGTAGATAGAAAGGTAGGTAGGTAGGTAGGAAGGTAGGTAGGTAGGAAGGTAGGTAGAAAGGTAGGTAGGTAGGTAGGTAGGCAGGTAGGAAGGTAGGTAGTTGGGTAGGTAGGTAGAAAGGTAGGTAGGTAGGTAGGTAGGTAGGTAGGTAGGTAGGTAGGAAGGTAGGTAGGTAGGAAGGTAGGTAGGTAGGAAGGTAGGTAGGTAGGTATCTATTGTTATGTCCATCCTCTTGCTCTCCTGAAGGTTGTTCCTGATCCGATGTGAGGTCAAAGGTCAGGGATGTGGTGTGTGTGATTGTAAAGCCCTATATGGGCAAATTACTAATTTGTGATATTGGGCTATACAAAATAAACTGAACAGAATTGAATAAAGTTCCATTATTAACGTAGCCACAAGAAGCTCCCGTCAGGTAAATATAAATTGAATAAAACTCACAACCAAACGGCGTCTTTGTCTTTTCGAGGGCGCTTTTAAAAATGTCAGATTAGTATGCGAAGTAACCCTCGGCGTCCTGTTAGCTCGCTCCCAAAGCTTAAAGTCAAGCGCTCAGATAATGGGGCTGACATTTTACATTTGACACGACACACTACACCTGGTAGTGAACTTCAGCCAGAGGGAAGCAGCTAAAGGTGTGAAAGGTTAAAGACGTGCCATCCCTTTGTTGTGAGGAGAGGAACTGTCTCTTCAGAATGCCGTAGACACACACACACCACCGTTCACAAGTCTGGGCTCACTTAGGAATGTCCTTATTTTTCAAAGTAAAGCTCTGTTTTTTTAAACGAAGATAACATTAAATTAATCATAAATACTCTCTCTCCATTAATGTGGTAAATGAATATTCTCTGGTTTATAATGAAGTCCCTACAGAGGTGTATAGAGGCTCATCTCCATTGTTCTAATGGCACATCGTGTTATCGCCTTAGAAGACTAGCGGAGGGGTAGAAAACACTAGAAAACCCTTTTTATGTGAGCGCAGCTGAAAACAGTTATGCTGGTGAGAGTAGCGATAAAACTGGCCTTCCTTTGAGTGACAAGTTTAAAGAACACAATTAATATTTCACATAAAAATCATTATTTCTAACCTTCTTAATGTCTCGACTATATTTTATATTCATTTTGGAATTCATTTGATGAATAAAAGTGTGAGTTATCAGGGAAAACACCAAATTGTCTGGGTGACCCCAAACTTGTGAAGGGTAGTGAACACACACACACACACACACACACACACACACACACACACACACACACACTGTTCTGTTCTATACATCTTTTTAAAGCTTGGCACGTTTCAAGTGGCTCCGGATGTAGATCGATATCACATTCCTCTGAGGAGAGAGTTGCTTTTAGACCGTCATGTTACCCCCCGAGGAGCACAGACATTAACAGCTATTTTATTAGGAGCCGTAACTCAGGAAATATATGCAGCCATAAAACAGATAGCGGCATATTCCCCATTGAGGCATTGCCACTTCTCTCCGTCTCATGGGGTTGAATTAATAAGATGCTATGTCTGGGAAAAAAAAACTCAATTAAACAAGTCTATTTTCAAAGTGATAAATTTGTGCGAAAATGATCCAACTGGGGGGAAAGATCATTTTATGGCACAGGGTGTACCTAGCCTGTAAAAAAAAAATGATGGAGAGGCGATTTATCTAATGTGTCTCTTTCCTTTTTTTCTGTTATTAAATGAATGTATTCGGTTGCCGGAGAAGATTCAGGGGCTCAAGCGGCGGCCGAAGCTCTGTGACAACGAGGGAGACAAAGGAGAGCAATCAAGGGCCTCACCTACAGCCTCGGAGAGAGAGAGAGAGAGAGAGAGAGAGAGAGAGAGAGACAGAGAGAGAGAGAGAAGGGGCTTTTATCGGTCCCGACACTTGATGCCTATTATCGTACTCTTGAGGCTGACTCCATGTGCAGTAAAGTGACTGCAAAGCGAGGATGAAAAAAGGACCGTGACACAAACCACCCGTCGTCATACCGTCTCAGCCTCCCCCCCCCCCCCCCCCGTGTGTGAAATGAACATCCGTGACTGGGATCAAACAGGCAAGTAAATGACTTATTAATGCTCAAATGTGGAGGATTTTCTTCTCATTACTTTCTCCTTTTTTTCACCTGTGAAATTCTGTAATCATAACAATAGCACTAAAACCGAAAAATCCCTCTCAGAGCAACATGAGTCTCTAGCCGTGGTTTCAAAAGAGCGATTCACAAATGAAACCGTGCGAGGCACCGACATCCCATTTCTGGTTCCACGAAGAACCTTTCAAACCAGGGTTCTTTAAAGAACCATGTCCTTAAATAGTTATTCAAAGAACCAATAAAGGCATCTCAAACTACCTTAAGAAAATTGGTTCTTTAAGGCACCATTTCTGGTTCCACAAAGAACTTTTCAAACTAGGGTTCTTTAAAGGACCATTTCCTTAAAGAGTTCTTCAAAGAACCAATAAAGGTGTCTCAAACAACCTTACATTTTTTTTTCTCTTTAAGGCACCATTTCTGTTCTTTGAGACACCTTTCTTAAAAAAACTGATAAAAATGGTTCTTTACGGCACCATTTCTGGTTCCACAAAGAACTTTTCAAAGGAGGGTTCTTTGAAGAACCATGTCCTTAAATAGTTTGTCAAAGAACCTATAAAGGTGTCCCATAGAACCCTAAAAAATATTTCTTTAAGGCACCATTTCTAGTTCCACAAAGAACCTTTCAAACCAGGGTTCTTTAAAGGACCATGTCCTTAAATAGTTCTTCAAAGAATCTATAAAAGGTGTCGCAAAGAACCTTCAAAATGTTTTTCTTTAAGGCTTTAAGGACATTTTAAACCAGGGTTCTTTAAAGGACCATGTCCTTAACGACGAGTTGAATCTTCGACTCCGACAAAAAACACAAGGTCCATGCCCGCTCTGGCACACAGGTCAGCGGAGACGGGTGTAGCTGGTTTAACGGAATCGTGGGGAGGGGGGTAGTTATCCGAAGTCTGGGGCGTCGTAGTTATCCGAAGTCTGGGGCGTCGTAGTTATCCGATGTCTGGGGCGTCGTAGTTATCCGATGTCTGGGGCATCGTAGTTATCCGATGTCCGGGGCGTCGTAGGCTTTTTTCCGTGAGACGGAAAATTGCCTCCAGGGTCCGACAGATCGACTCCTCCAGAGCTCCGCGGTACCTCGGAGAGTCCTAATCTGTCAGGTAGGCCTGACAGCAGAGAGACGTCAGATCAATGAGCAATTCAGGGGAAATAAAGAATATTTTCCTTTCTTCTTTTTTATTTATTTGCTCTTGCGCTGTTTTTTTCCACCAGCGGATTCATCCGTGAATTCTTTTTCCAATTGAATTAACAGTTGCTTTTGGGAACAGCTGGCTTCAACGCCACGTCGGGATGATCAATAGCCGATCTCCCCAGAGTGCGATTACACTGTCAATTTGAGCTATATTTTTTAAAATAAGAGTCATTAACTTCCACATGAAGAGCGGGCGAGCGCTTGTTCCAACAGTGCCGAGAATAGAAACGGTCGCCTCAGGCAACGGAGGGAAAGAAAGAAGCAAACTTTCTCATGAAGTTGCACTGAAAACAATAACAGGAGAGGCTCACGTAATTACTCCAACTGGCAAAGCGTTTTCTGAGAGAAGAATCCATCAAGCTTGTTCAGAAGCTGCAGCGTCTCAAAACAAATATTGAAAAACATATTCGACGGGGTTGGAAGCGAAGATCTCGTGTTCAAGACAAGTAATCAAACTTTTTTGGGGTGGGGGTGGATGAAAAAAAGTGAAATTATCAAAAGATGACAGAAGGCATATTTCTGCACGTCAAAAACAGCAGATACACATATTCATATTCTAGGCAGAGGAGAGGAAGAGGCACAAACCTCTTCATCACCACACAGGAACATGAAGGAGCCATCTAGAACCGAAAATGGTTCTTCAGAGTGATGCCATAGAAGAACCATATTTGGTTCCACGGAAAACCTTTCAAACCAGGTTTCTTTATAGAACAATGTCCTTAAATAGTTCTTCAAAAAACCTATAAAGGTGTCTCAAAGAACCTTCAACAAATGGTTCTTTAGGGCACCATTTATTGTTCCATGAAGAAACTTTCAAAACAGGGTTCCTTAAATAACCATTTCCTTAAATAGTTCTTCAAAGAATCTATGAGGGTAGTCTATAGAACCTTAATTCTTCAAGGCACCATTTTTTATTCCACAAAGAAACTTTCAAACCAGGGTTATATTTTCTTAAAGAGATCTTCAAAGAACCTATAAAGGTGTCTCAAAGAACCTTCAACAAATGGTTCATTAAGGCACCAATTATTGTTCCATGAAGAACCTTTCAAACCAGAGTTCTTTAAAGAACCATTTCCTTAAATAGTTCTTCAAAGAACCTATAAATGTCTCAAATAACCTTCAACAAATGGTTCTTTAAGGCACCATTTTTGGTTCTTCAAAGAACATTTCAAACCAGGGTTCTTTAAATAACCTACAAAGGTCTCTGACCACGTGCATCACGTGACACACGGTCGACGTACCCTCCCGTCGGAGTCGACCTCCACCCTTATTTAAAAAGAAAGTGTTTGTGTTTTGTTGTTGTTTGCTTCTGATCCTAAATGTCATACAAATGTTAATGACATGTTAATCAAGCATCTTAAGCACCGTAATGTCATCAGTGTTTCAAGCGATATATTTAGCTGATTTGTGGCCTATTCTGGAGGCTGTCCCCCCCCCCCCCCACACACACACACACACACACACGCACACACACCCTGTTTCCTTTTCTCCCAATGAGAAGAGAAGAAGTTGAGGTTATGGCAAAGAGAGGCACAACATGCCGCAGAGAAAAAAATATTTTGGCCCTGCCTAATTAAAATGAATGTCAGCTCTCTTACCCCCCAACACACACACACACACACACACACACAGACACACACACACACACACACCGTGCAGTGCATCAATCTCCGCCCGCAATAGGCCCGGAGTGGGTCTTACCCTGTCAGTGCACGCCAGCAGCGGAGCCATCCTTCTCCAGACGGATGCTCCGCCCTGGCAGCCGGAGAGAGGCCAATGGTGATGATGATGTTTGCACATCTAATGGTTGCCATGTCGATGGGGCACCTCAGGCTGAGGCCCCAGACTTACTGGTTTTTTTTCTAAACAGTATTTGATGAAGTGGTCAGGGGCATTTTGGGACAATTTGAGGCCTAAGCAGTTGTAAAAAAAAGAAGCTGTCCACTGTTCAACAGAAAGTTACAACTAATAGAGACGTAAAAATCCAGTTTTTGGATGGTAAACAGTGATTTTTTTTATGTTAGCCTAAATCTTGAAGACTCAACATATATTCTTTACCTGAACATGAAGCTGATATCACATGTATGCGTTCCTATATTTACGAGGAGAGGACTGTGTGACTCTTGCCTCACATGGCATGTGCAAACCCAGATAATACTGTATGTCCGAGCTTTCAAGCCCGGCGGCTATACTCCATGCAATGTGCTCACGTAATGCGGATGAAAGAATAACTTGGGACCGTATGGATGAGGTATTATGTCCTCGCCGTACAATGGGCTCCTAATCCTAATTTACCTTTCAGAAGGTGATTTCTCATCTTTTTCACATTAACATTATCTTCAGGTGATTTTTGAACGGGGGGAAGCGCCTGATGGGCTGCTGCGATGAGGGATGGATAATCATCTCGTGGTACTTTATATTACTATCAGTTAAATGCGTTCCGATTATTTTAAATGAGGAAGCGTCTGGCGCTGAAGCCCCGTTGATAATTTGCGAGTTTGAAGTTGAATGTGTCCTTGAGGTAATTCTCTCTCCTGTAAGACTACAATGATCTGGACATGCTAGGCACGACATGAGGTGGTGAAGCGATTGAGATCCTGAGTAAAGAAATGTGACATGTTCAGGAAGAAGTGCTTACCAACACCGTGCTAGTAAGCACATATCAGGCGAATGGGAAGGACATTCTGGAAGGCTAGGTATTTGGATGAAAACCAAGGAATTGGACCAATAAGACGAGTGAAGGGTATCGCCAATGTTCTTCCAATTCGTAAAGCGGGGCTTGTACAGTCATGGAAAACCTGGAAAAGTCATGGAATTTGTAAATGATTTTTTCAAGGCCTGGAAAAAAAAAAATCCCACATGTGTTGGAACCTTTCACCTTAACTGAAAAGATATAAAAATGTATTCTTTTAATCAAACTATTGTCTCTCATTCATTTTAGTCATTTTAAAGGTTATGTACAGTATGCTTTGGAATTTTCATTGTTAGTTTAAATACAACGTTTTATCACTTTTTCATGTCTGCATCGAGATTTAAAAAAAATGTTAAGTTATGGAAATTTGGTTTAAAGTCGTGGAAAAGTCCAGGATGCCCATTGGTCAACACGTGTATGAACCCTGGTAAACCTGCTGGTGGCGCTAGAGAAGAAAATTCACGAGGATCGTCGGGAGTCCACAAACAATCGTGCAAGATATGTTACGGCAATCGGTCTCGTATTTTTATTAAATTGAGCAATTATTTGGTCCTCGTCCAAACTTGTATTTTTTTCTCAGTGTCTGATTTAATAAAGAATATATATACGATTCAGTTGATGCATTTACACTATGTTGTATTGAATATTTAATAAAAAATACTTTAAGGATTTAAATGCCCATTTAATCTATTTAAAAAAATCTGACGTACCCCCTGGAGTGCCTTTACGTACCATTAGGGGGACACGGACCTCCATTTGAGAACCACTGGACCTCAGTATACAAAATAAGTGCCACATTTATAAATGTAATGATTGGTTAATTACACGTGCAGTTCTAATTATACTTGAATAGACTCGCTTTCGACCAAGCGTACACATTTGCGGTAAATTGGCGGTGAACACGGCGTATCTTGAAGCGGCGCCATCGATGAGGTCGGGATTTGAGATCCGAGGGCATTTCCTCCCCGATCCCCCATCGGGCCCTCGGTGAAGCCGAATGGAGCGCGATCGCCCCGCTGGGTTCATGTGGGCCGACTCGTGCCGACGGATTAAAAAAGGCGCGCGTGTTCTTTAGTGCTCTTAAGTTAATGATCTCGGGGCATGTTCCCCTTCCTTCCATCTCGTTGTGGGGAGTAAGTGGCGGGAGCTGTGGGCTGCTGCCTGTCACAGGGTCTTGGCTGAAATAATGACTCCAACGCCCCCAACAGACCGAGGTAGTCGTAATAACTGTCAGACTCCGTCTCCCATCGATGCGCACATCCCCTAATTTAGGATTAATTCCCTCCGGACTCCAGAAAGCCCCGACTCGCTGTGTGTCTCTTCCCACTTTCTTTGAGCTTCTCCAAGAACTGTTCCTGCTAAAAACGCCTCATTTCAGCTTATCACAAACTTGGCTTTTCTGCCCGTGTGTGTGTGTGAATGTGTGAATGTGTGAATGTGTGAGTGTGTGAGTGTGTGTGTGTGTGTGAGTGTGTGTGTGTAACAGCAATAGCAGCTTAGAGTTGGAAGCAGTTTCTAAAAAATGAGTGGTGCCGTAACTATTTATGTATGAGAACGGGGCCGTTCATAACCTTGTTCTTTGAGGAACTATTAAAGGAAATGGTTCTTTACGGAACCCTGGTTTGAAAAGTTATTTGTAGAACCAGAAATGGTGCCTTAAAGAACCATTGTTTTAAGGTTCTTTGAAGAACTGTTTAAGGAAATGGTTATTTAAAGAACCCTGGTTGGAAAGGTTCTTTGTGGAACCATAACTGGTGTTACATAACTGTATAAGGTTCTTTGAGACACCTTTATAGGTTCTTTGAAGAACTATTTAAGTACATGGTTCTTTAAAGAACAGTGGTTTGAAAGATTCTTCGTGGAACCAGAAATGGTGCCTTAAAGAAATAATTTTATAAGGTTCTTTGAGACAACTTTATAGGTTCTTTGGATAACTATTTAACGACATGGTTCTTCAAAGAACCCTGGTTTGAAAGGTTCTTTGTGGAACCAGAAATGGTGCCTAAAAGAACCAATTTTATAAGGTTCTTCAAGACACCTTTATAGGTTCTTTGGAGAACTATTTAAGAACATGGTTCTTTAAAGAACCCTAGTTTGAAAGGTTCTTTGTGGAACCAGAAATGGTGCCTTAAAGAACCAATTTTATAAGGTTCTTTGAGAAAGTTATCTCAAAGAACAGAAATGGTGCCTTAAAGAACCATCTTTTTAAGGTTGTTTGACACACCTTTATTGGTTATTTGAAGAACTCTTTAAGGAAATGGTTTTTTAAAGAACCCTGGTTTGAATGGTTCTTTGTGGAACCAGAAATGGTTCTTCTATGGCAGGGGTGCTCAATACGTCGATCGCGATCGACCGGTCGATCGCGGCGACCTGCCAGTCGATCGCGGCGACCTGCCAGTCGATCGCGGCGTAGTGTTGGTAGATCGCATCACAGACAAATAAATGTGCCCGCCCCCGAGTAACTTCCTCTGTAGCGCCAGATTACAGCAGCAGCGTGTCATTTCTGTCACTCCGTGTCGCGTTAACAGTCCTCCGCTTCGCTGGCTTGCGCGCGCATCGTCGGGGCGGAGCAGAGAAAAAGTCACTAGCACCCTCCGTCGATCGTCTTGACTTGGTCACATTATAAGTAGCTTGCATGCTGAAAAAGTGTGACCACCCCTGTTCTATGGCATCACTCTTAAGAACCATTTTCCAGATGGCCTCTTCATGTTTATCAGTGTGCGTTTCATTCATTAAATCGTCCGGTCTCACAATAATAGAAACTCACGCACACACACACACACACACACACACACACACACACACACACACACACACACACACACACACACACACACACACACACACACACACACACACACACACACACACACACCCTTTAAGGAAATGGTTCTTTAAAGAACCCTGGTTGGAAAGGTTCTTTGTGGAATCGATAATGGTGCCTTAAACAACAACCATTGTTTTAAGGTCCTTTGAGACACCTTTATAGGTTCTTTGAAGAACTGTTTTAGAACCCTTGTTTGAAAGGTTCTTTGTGGAACCAGAAATGGTTCTTCTAGATCCTCACTCTGAAGAACCATTTTAATTCCAGATGTCACCTTCATGAGTCTGGTTTCTAGTTATTATCTATCAATAAACAAAACACGACTACCATTACAAGACATTTCTATCATTTTGTATAATTGCCAGAGGCTTAAAGCCGAGTTCAGCGATTCGCTCGACTCCAAAACGCTGTGCCGCCTGAACCGAGTCCCCGTCGACTGAAACGTTCTCCGTCACTGTCAGGGTTCGTTGACACGAGCCCGGCGCTGACGGCCGATAGCGGCGGCGGCGCGATGTTTTCCCAGCGCTGTCAACTCCGAGTCCGGTCACACTTCAGAATATGTGAAAACGTCTGGACGAGTTCTGAATCCGCTGCACTCAATCGCTCTGTTATCTGGAGGAAGGATTCTCCGTCGCTCCTCCTGACAGCCGACAGATGTTTCCAGGGTTTGACGCTCTAAATCAAACCCGCGGAGGGGGAAAAATCAAGACGCCGTTCACGAATGCGGCCCGATGAGTTCCCGTAGGCGACCGCCACGACGAGCCTCCCTCCTGACTATGGAGGACTCAAAATGTAAGTAAAGTATAAATATAAATATAAAATAAAATAAAATAAAATATAAATCAGGCTTTAGACAGAGGTTCGGACCGCCCCAGCTCATTTGAATATACGGACAAATGTCACACATAAATAAATGAAGAAATATGTGTGGACACATAGAGAAATAAATAAATGAAGAAATACAGAAATGTAGAAATATATATATTTAATGATGTCCTGTTGATTTATAACTTATATTCATTCATTCCTGTATTTATTTATTTTTACATTTATTGAAGCATTTATTTATACATTTATTTGAGCATTCATACATTTATTTATACATTTATTTAAGCATTTATTTATTCCTATATTTATTCATGCATTTAGTTATATATTTATTTATACTTAATTTACTTATACTTATTTGACTTACTTAAGTCATTTTGAGTCCTCCATATCTGACGACCGCGCTGGGATTTGTCGCTTCGCACAACTGCGTGAGAAGCTAAACCCGGCGTCTGCATGTGTATCCAACGCTGAGAGTGAAAGGGCAAAAACAGCGAGTGTGTTTCAAAGGTTACGCCTTAATGGTTACACGTTCTCCAGGCGCCTCGGTAATGGACTGTGGTGCTCACCGGGCCCGCCGGGGGTCAAAGGTGAGGCGGCGACACAGTCGTTATAGCACGAGACGCATCACAACCGTCAAACGTGTTCGTAAAACATCTCGTGAGAGTTGCCAATTACAGGGTTCATATCGTCATGGAAAACCTGGAAAAGTCATGGAATATTAAAATGGTTATTACCATTCACGGAAAAGTCCTTCAAAGAAATTTTATCTCAAAAGGTTTTTGAAAAAGTCATGGAAATTTGTTATATTGATATATTTTTCGTTACGCTGAGTTTGAAATAATTAATATGCTTTTAAAAGATAGACGCTCAAAATATACGCCGGCATACGCTTGAATGCACCTTAACTGAAAGGTTCGGTGGCCATAGCAACGGTATCTTAGGGACGAGGTCGGGTTAATCCACTATGCAAGGGGAGTGTAGATTGAACCATGCTTGGCTACATATGGAAAAGTACTCGCTGTTAGTTTAAATACTACATGTTCTCACTTTTTTATGTTTATCCCCAAATATTTATTCATTGAAATTTGGTTTAAAGTCCTGGAAATCTATTGGTCGACGTGTGTATGAACCCTGACATCACTGTTCCCGAGGAAGCGGCGTCTCGACGTCTTAGAAGCGCCGCCGTGCTGAGTGAGACGATGGAACCCAGAGTCTTTCCTCTCTTCCTTGATCCATCTCCTCCGCTCGCATCCTTCGCAGCTGTCCTACGCCATTCCTGCGTCAAATTTTGGATGACGGCAGCTGTCACGCCTCATCCGACAAATTGCCCCGCGCGTGTCTCCACTTCCTTTCGGACCGGGCTACCTCCATTAGCGCTGAGCTAGAGGTTGTCAAGCAGTGGAAGGGAGACTACAGTAAGCCCCGCCCCCACACACACACACACACACACACACACACACACACACACACACACACACACACACACACACACACACACACACACACACACACACACACACACACACACACTCACATTGTCTTGCAATAAGCTGTATACAGGGTTCATACCCATGATGACCAATGGGTTTCCACGATTTTAAAACAAATTTCCATGACCAAACTTTTTTTTAAATCTCGGGTATATATGTGAAAATAGTGATAAAATGTCGTATTTAAACTAATAATGACAATAAAGCATACAGTATGTACCGTGTACAATTTCTATCATTTTATTTTTTTCCCCAAGGACTTTTCCAGACCTGTTTTATTATTCCATGACTTTTCCAGGTTTTCCATGAGCATACGAACCCCTGTGTACATGCAACTGTGTTACATGGTGGGAACAGGGCCAAACGGTGTGTGTGTGTGTGTGTGTGTGTGTGTGTGTGTGTGTGTGTGTGTATGTGGGGGGGTCACGCTAAAGTTACGGCCGGGCAGAAAATGCTGCTGACAGACAACAATTAGGAGGAGAGCTGTCGGAGCCGGGCGTCATCTGTCAGCGAACACGAGCGCTTCTCTCAGCGAGAGTGAATCACGCGGCGGCGGAGCCGTCGGCTCGCACGTCGAGCGGATGACGTAACGCACGAGGCGCCGCGATGGATACCACTCCTTCATTACTCAATCAGAGGAGCGCGTCAAGGGAAAAAAGGGATCGGAACAGGTCGCGCTATACTTTGACAAGTACTCGCTCTCATCGGTGCTCTTGGAGCATCTCGATTTAGAAATGAAAATTTAGAAAAAGAACTGGAAATCAACTTATTAGAAAAAAGGGGTCAGGTTATCACAAAATGGAAAACACTAAATTAAGTTAAGTATAATAATAACTTAAATCCCAATTGGTTCTGATTAAAAAGAATGATTAAATAAACCTTCTTTTGGTCAGATGTATAGATCTGTGCATGATGGTTCTGCTCCATCATCTGAATCTCTGTTTCTCAATTGTTACGGAACCCAAATTCACATCTTATTTTTCAGTTGAAATCAAACTGTGATATTATGTCCCCATATCCAATTCTTACCATGCTTCACGCGGCACGTACATAAATGGAGAGACTACAGTAACAATACGGCAGGAGATGCAGGAAATTAAAGGCATCTTGATTTTTTGGGGGCGTGATAACCGACGAAGATATTAATAGCAACTCTGGAAATATACTTTCACTTTGCCTTTCCGTAGGAAGATGTGCCCTGAGGGGGATGCTGGGTGATACAGCAGAGCCCCCGTGATAAGGCAGCGAATAGATACAGAGCAGGAAATGGCAAAACTAATGCAAATTAAAGCAGAGAAGACAGGAAGTGGTTGACGGACTCTGAGAAAAGTTGATTATTTCAAGTTGGTTGACCTGAGAAAACCTCAGAGAACAGCCTATCAGTCAAATTCTTCCTCTCCTCTCCTCTCCTCTTCCCCAGCCTCCTTAATTTAAATGGTTATCTTCATCCTTCTGACTGCTCCTTAGGAGCATGAAAGAAGTCTGCTCGGAGGCTCAGAGAGAGAGAGAGAGACAGAGAGACAGAGAGACAGAGAGAGAGAGAGAGAGAGAAACCCGATAACTCAAATAAAAAAATACCAAAGAGAACAAATGACGACACGGCGTGCTTATCTTTCCCTCTTCATAACCAAAGGCAACAATTTTGTCAAAAAAAAGAGAGAAAAGAGGCTATCCACTTTCTTTGTCTTACAGAGAGAAGCAGACGTGTAGGCAGACTGGATTGTGGTGCTTATGTTTTAGAAGAGAAAGGATTTAAATAAAATTCTCCTACTCTTTTCACCCACCTTCGCCACCTCAAAATACATCAGACGGCGTAATTCGATTTAATCGGCGAACAACAGAAAGAAGGCGGTCCTCCTTCCCTCCTCCACCCATCAGACAGTCCTTCAAGTTGCACTGCACAGCACCATCTAGTGGCCACGGGTGGCAGTGCATCATGGGAACATGAGAGAACAGGGTTGAGGCCATTGCTCCATCACGGTGTCACTGCTGATCGCATATCTGTTGGTGCCTCCTGCCGGAAGGTTTTTCAGAGGAGTGATACAAAACATACTAAACATACTATTATTTATAATGTAAAAAATCATTCCGGTACAACTGTATACTATTCTATTATCCTCAAACTATATTCTCCATTTAATTTGACATCCGTGTATATCAAATGTATTGATTTGCGGTGCATTGCTCCTTTTAGCTCTTACACTTTTCCCAGCACTTTAATGCTAAGTGCCTTTTTTCTTCCCACTTCTTTTAGTAATTATGTTTCAGCTACCACTTCAACTTCTTTCAGCGCTTCACGCAGCCATTACGACACTTCAGACTGGACATGAGTGTTTCTTCAGAATCTGAATTAGCATGAAGCCGTATTCTACCCCATCATTTCACTTACACGTCGTATTGCATTATATACCATTAACTGTTGTGCACAGCCACACATGTATATTTGCATAATCCATGTTTATATATGTGGTATTTTAATTTCCAACGAGTAGTTCACTCCCCAGACGTTGCATCTCTACGCCTTTTTTAATGTTGGTGTTATTTTGTCCTTTTCTGTGCTCAACCTAATCTCAGCGTTCATAGACATGTTGACCAATGGATTTCCAGGACTTTTCCAGGACTTTAAATCAAATGTCCATGACCAAACATTTTGTCAATAATGTGGTATTTAAACTAACAATGACAATTCCATAGCATAACAGTGTCAAGCGTCTTTGTGTACTAGAAAATCGCTATAGAAGTCTAAATTATTATTATTAATTTACGGATAGTCTCGGACAGTCTCGGATGGTCTTGGACAGTCTTGGATAATCTCGGATGGTCTTGGATGGTCTCGGACAGTCTTGGATAGTCTCGGATAGTCTCGGATAGTCTCGGATGGTCTCGGATGGTCTTGTACAGTCTCGGATAGTCTTGGATAGTCTTGGATAGTCTTGGTTAGTCTTGGATAGTCTTGGATCGTCTCGAATCGTCTCGGATGTTTTCGATAGTCTCGGATAGTCTCGGATAGTCTCAGATGGTCTTGGACAGTCTTGGATAGTCGTGGATAGTCTTGGATAGTCTCGGATGGTCTTGTACAGTCTCGTACAGTCTCGGATAGTCTCGGATGGTCTCGGATGGTCTTGGACAGTCTTGGATAGTCTTGGTTAGTCTTGGATAGTCTTGGATCGTCTCGAATCGTCTCGGATGTTTTCGATAGTCTCGGATAGTCTTGGATAGTCTCAGATGGTCTTGGACAGTCTTGGATAGTCGTGGATAAACTTGGATAGTCTCGGATGGTCTTGTACAGTCTCGTACAGTCTCGGATAGTCTCGGATAGTCTCGGCTGCGGGCACAATCAGACGTGAGCCCTCACATTTGCTGTTGAGTGCCGGTGAAGTGCTGCTGACAGCGTGCAGCTGCCTGCCCCTGAAGGCATACCTCAGCCCAGCTTTAACAAACTCAGAAGCGTCACATGTCCTGACAGCTGTGACTCGAGGCGCACACCGTCCCCATCCCACTCCGCCTTGGTAACCCCCGAAGATTCGGAGTCTGAAGTTATGAAGCGACCCCGCTGAAACGTGCATCGAAAGGGCGTCGAGGGGAGGGGGGAACTGATGGGCTACAGATAGGTCTATGTTAAAGTAAAAAAAACACATTTGCAAATCGGCAATGCATGGGGGGTCTCAAAAACCCCAAAACAAATGTGTAGCGATCCACAAACAAATGCAGTGCGATACACAAACAAACACGTTGTAATTTATTTATGTGTGCATTGAAATTTATGTGAATCGTTCTGCGTGCATTTGTGAATCCGTGTATTTGAATTTGTGAGTCTCTCTCCGTGGGCATTTGCAATTATTGAGACTGATCTGACCCTGTATATATTAAACCCGTCATCAGTCAACACCCAGGATCCATCAGGCTCTGGATTAAACACCACACAAAACAACATCAGCACACACACACACACTCTCCACTCCCACACACACGGATAGAAATTACCCTCCACCTGCTAAATGTCTCTTCCCCTCATCAAACATTCATGCCGGCGAAGGTGGTGAAGTAGAAGTGACGTAGGAGATCTATTTTTCTGGCCACCCACGCAGCACCTTTCTGCCAAGCTATTCTAGGATGTAGACAGATATCACTTTGATGGTTTCTATCAAGCGTTTGTTCGAATTCCTCAACTCCAGGGAACCTTTTGTACTTAAAGAGAAGAATATTATAAAAGGGTGATCTAAATTCAGTTTCATGGCAATCTGTCAATTAGATTTAGAGAGAATTTATCTTGAGTGAAAAGTTGCTAGAGCTGATAGGAGAACTCATTAACTGCCCAAATTGGAAAAGGTTCAACATCTGCCCTTTGGTTGTTGGTATTTTCTTGTGTACTAAGAGAAGTCTTGGCCCTGTGGTGGCACGAGGAAAGGGATCATGAGGGCATCATGAGGCGTCATCCTCTGGGGAGCATGAACGAAGGCGGCGCTGAGAGGCGGGGGATCCCCAAAGACTAGATGCAATTCATATAAAGTATAAAGTATATCACAACTGGAGTATTTAATCAAATAAAAGCAAGGAATGGCATAGGAGGCTTCTCTCGACAGAAAACAAGCTGTTTTTTTTTTTTCCGAACGTCTCCTGTCTCGCTTCAGTAAGAACTTGATTGACAGGTGATGTAGCCGATCAGCCGCCGAGTGTTTCTTAAAAGTGAACTTCCTCTCATCCGTCTCCGATGACGGCTTCTCAGATGGTTTACCTGCAAACAAACATCTTGTAGGGGGGTGGGGGGGGATAGAATAGACCACAACAGCACAACAAGACCCATGTCCAGTGGAAAAAGGTGATTGCTTTTTGGCTGGATTCAGGGTCTCTAGAACTTTGCAAAAGCAACACGCACACACCGAGCAGAGAGCGGCCATGTGTGCACAGGTGTGACGAGAGCGCGCCGCCGATTCTCTCCACATTCCCTCACTGCCGTCCATCTTGTGGCAGTCTGCTGTCAGAAAAGAGGCTGAAACCTGCATCCAGTCACGATCGGACACATTTTTTCTCGGCTTCACGGAGCGGATGGAATCATAACGCGCACCGCACGTGGAAACGCAACGCGTCAAAGACGGGCTCTTAAAATATCAGCCTTCAGACCAGAGGTGTTAAACTCATTTTCACAGTGGAATATTTTAACTGATGGAATCAAGGATAGTAAAAATCTGTTGATATTTTTAAGATTTTTTTAAAGAAAATACTTTTTTGTTGTTTTGATTATTGTTTTATGTAAATATGTATGTGTGTGTGTGTGTGTGTGTGTGTGTGTGTGTAGATGTATATGGGTTTGTGAATGTGTATGTATGTGTATATGTGTGTATATATATATGTACATGTGTATGTGTATATATGTTTGTGTGTGTATATATATATATATATATATATATATATGTATATGTACAGTATATGATTCTCTGAATTAAGTTTTTTTTCACTTATAAGCTTGATAGCTTCAGCCTTGACCCTTTTGGTTAGCCGCTTTCTTCTTTTGTTGTAAAAAGAATCTTGCTTTTTGTATATAACCGAAATAAAATAAACTAAACTAAACATCAGCATCATGATCGCCCTCGAAGGGCTGTAACTGTAACACTTTATAAACTACTCTAACATATTGTTAAATAACTCTCTTTGCATTTGATTATTGTTTATTTGAGTGTAGAAATATTGTACATAAGACAAAATTCTCTAATATTATAACATAAATCCATTTCATTTAAACCTTCAAAATAAAAGCACAGAAAAGCTCAAGTATCAAACAGAAAAGCAGAGTTACATAAGCCACCTGTATGCAACAAAGATCATATATGTTACCGTGATGATTCACGCATTGAAGAAAAACCTCTTCAGTAGAAAAAAAGAAATGGAACGAAACCTATAAGGGGAACACTGTCCATTTACAGACTGATTAGCTTCCAAGTGTCAGCCGAGGTAAGAATGGGTGAATTAACACATGAATGCAAATGTAGCTCCGGCGCTCCCGTCACCGAGCGGCGGGTTTTGTTTTTCTCGCCGCTTTTTAATTGGCGATCCGGTTGACCCCGACTGATTGTACGAAGTACGAACACGCGGCAACACAATGAGAGCCCGGCCTTGGCAGGCGGCGAGTGTCGAAGGCTCACCCACGCACGTAATTACCACACAGTCTTTCTGAGGTTTCCCCCGCGCCACGGACGGCTGTTAAGTGGTGCGGCTTGAATTTGGAAATTACTTCCCTGGGGTGGGGTGGGGGGGGGGGGGGGGGGGTGTTGACGATGTCGTACCGAGTAACAGTTACCGTTTTTCTTTTTTTTCTGCAGTTCATATAGAAAAAAAGGAAAAAGGGAGAATGGATAGAAAATACTTTATAGAAAACAAAAGACATGCAGCTCAGGTGAATATCACCTGTGTCAGCTGGCCCCCCAAAAAAGTATTTTGATGTACTTCTACTAGATAATTTACAAGTCTCATACTAAAATGATTCAACTAAAAACTAGTAAGAGTTTTATAGTTCATGGGCTTCCCAATAAAATGGAATCGTGACACATTTCCTTTACAAAACAAAATAACTCAATATCTCAATCTTCATTTTACCAATTACGACCAAATAAGCCCTTAAAAATAATGATTTGACCATCATGATTTTTTTAATTAAAGTCTCAAATCTGACACGATCAACAAACTAATTATTTTATATCAAATGTTTACCGTTTTATTTACTGTTTATCTTTACTATCAACTAATGCAAACTTAAAAGAAAATTTGCACCGAACGCAAATTCTAATTAAATTTTTTTTTTTTACGTAGATTTCCCGTCTCTATCATCTGTGTTCTGCACATTCATGCCACGCATCAGCCGGCAGCGTCGGTTAGGCTCTCTTAATCTCATACGGACGTAGTTTACAGGGACAATGGGGACGACATCATGAGACTAATTAAAGTCCTGTTTGACTGAGTGAGACAAAAAGACACTCAGAGCTTATTTAAATTCCCAGAAAGCTTTTTCAACAAACCCTAAAACAATAAAATAAAATAAAAGCGTCCCTGTGCCAGCTCCGTTTCATCCGTGGCAGAAGTGACAGCAAGGCGACCTACGCAGGAAGGTTGTTTTTCCTTTTGAGAGAATAAAGTGAGTCATGCGCAAAGTCTGTAGAGTCAATGGTGTCAACCGTCACCACGGCAACCAGGAGTTTGACTTCGCTGGTCATCGCCCAATGGGTAGCTTCCTGGAGCCAGAGCATCCTACACACGGAACAAAGAAGGAGCCAGGATGCTTCTTCAGAGTGATGCCATGGAAGAACAAATAATGGTTCCACAAAGAACGTGTCAAACTAGGGTTCTTTAAAGAACCATTTCCTTAAAGAGTTCTTCAAAGAACCTATAAAGTTGTCTCAAAGAACCTTCAAAAATGGTTATTTAAGGCACCATTTCTGGTTCCACAAAGAACCTTTCAAATCAGGGTTCTTTAAGGAACCATTTCCTTAGAGTTCTTCAAAGAAAATCCATATAGGTGTCTCACAGAACCTTCAAAAAATAGTTTTTTTAAGGAACCATTGTTGGTTCCACAAAGAACCTTTCAAACTAGTTCTTTAAAAGAACCATTTCCTTAAAGAGTTCTTCAAAGAACCTATAAGGCGTCTCAAAGAACCTTCATGAAATGGTTCTTCAAGGCTCAATTTCTAATTTCACAAAGAACCTTTCAAACCAGGGTTCTTTAAAGAACAATGTCCTTAAATAGTTCTTCAAAGAACCTATAAAGGTGTCTCAAAGAACCGTCCAAAAAATGTTCTTTAAGGCACCATTTATGGTTCCACAAAGAACCCTTCGTAGCAGGGTTCTTTAAAGAACCATTTTCTTAAAGAGTTCTTCAAAGAACCTTTATGGGTGTCTCAAAGAACCTTGAAAATGGTTCTTTAAGGCTCCATTTCCAAAATGGTTCTTCAGTAAATGATGGTTCTTCGTAGAACCAAAAAGCCTTTAAGAAACCATTCAAGAACCATTATTTTTCTGTGTGTAAATTGCTCAAAATGTTGGGGTGAGACACACGGTAACCTCCTCCTCCTCCTCCTCCTCCTCCTCCTCCTCCTCCTCCTCCTCCTCCTCCTCGCCCACAGCTGCGAGTGATGGGCTGTCAGGAGGCCCTGTGGAGTTTCTGACCTCACTTGCTGGATGATGCTGGCGAGAACGCAGTCAGGCGGGCGATGCCACCGGCTTCACACGACGACGCCACAGGGGGCGCCGACGCAAAGAAGAAGAAGAAGAAGAAGAAGAAGAAGAAGAAGAAGAAGAAGAAGAAGAAGAAGAAGAAGAAGACTGCGAGCTCGGGAACAAGGATTTTAGAGAACGCAGGATCCTTGCAGATGTATTATGAACAGGGAAAAATACCTTCAATGCGTTTCTTAGAGCCGAGGATACACGCAACAATGAAAGGCCGTTAGTCAAATCCACACCTTTTTTGCAAAATTTCAAGAGAGGGTTGGAAGTTGTTTTTTGGAAATCCCCCCAGATGAAGACATGTACGAACTCCATCGTCATAATGCCAAATGTCATATTCAACACAACCGGACTTGACCTCATCTGGTCCCTTCATTTCATCCAGGGTGGGTTTCAGGCGAGGACCTGGGTTTAGGATTAGCGTTAAGTATAGTTTTTTTTTGTGTGTGGGGGGGTACGCTTGTCCCTTACCATTGTCTCTCGGCCAATCGGAGCGGAGAAGACCCACTCCAGATGGAAGACGATGGCCAAAGCGCGATGATTGGCCAGCCGGAGCTCCAAGCTGCTGCAAAGGCCCAACGTCTGAGGGAGGGCTGATGTCGCAGAGCTGAGGAGAGAGCGCACACACACACACACACACACACACACACACAGTGAAAGGGTGAAGGGTACATGTTAAGAGATAGAGACTAGAAGGAAAGCATGTCTTTTGTCGTTGTTTGGCTGTCTCCGCTGTTATATATTTCCTTTTCTCTGCATGTTTTGATGTTTTGATGTTTTTATTCTGTACATTTTAACAGAGTTCTCTTTTGGCTTATTTGCTTTGTCCTATTTAAACGTGTGCGTCTTTTTGTTGCATGTCTTCTTAGGACTTGACAATGTCTAAGAGTATATTCACTATTCTCAATATTAATTGTTTTGCACCCATTGGAAAGTGTAAATATAGTACAAACATTGTATATGTAATCTTTTTTTAGGTTTGTCTTATGACTATCTGTCTCCCGTGACTACGGATGAAAAATAGCCTCTTGGCACATTTACATAAATGTTTTTTATTAATGTGCACTGTCCCTGATCACATAAACCAAAGGAAAGAAGCAACACCGGGACACGCGTAGCGAATATTTGTGACCGTTGTGTTACAACACAGGTGTCAAACACATCATGTTATGTGGCCCCTGGCGGCTTGAAAGACATATGATCACCTTTTCTTGAAGAAATAGAAGAAAAATATCCCGTGCTTTTATTTTGAAGGTTTCAAATTATATGGATTCATGTTATAATATTAGAGAAATGTTCTTATGTACACCACCGTTCAAAAGTTTGGGGTCACCGAGAACATTTTGTGTTTTCCATGAAAATCACACTTTTATTTATTAAATTAATACAAGATTAATACAAAATATAGTCAAGATATTGACAAGGTTATAAATAATGATTTTCATTGTAAATATTAATGTTGTTCTTCAAACTTGTGGCTCAAAGGAAGGCCAGCTTTAGAGCTTCTCTCACCAGCATAACTGTTTTCAGCTGCGCTCACATAAAAAGGGTTTCAATGTCAAGGAATAATCTGTTTTGGAAAATGCAAAATAATATTTTTTTAAAGGGTTTGAAGGGGGTTCTACCCCTCTGCTGGTCTTCTAAGGCAATAACACAAAGTACCACTAGAAAACTGGAGATGGGCCTCTAAAACTGTTTAAAACCACATTAACTATGTAGAGAGTGTATTTCTGATTAAGTTAATGTAATTTTCATTGAAAAAAACAGTGCTTGTTTTTCTTTTTTCCAAGTGAACCCAAACTTTTGAACGATAGTGTACAACATTTCAATCAACATTAATCAAATGCAAAGAGTTATTTACCAATATATTTGAGTAGTGTATACAGTGTTACAGTTACAGCGCTTTTTCATTAAGGTCATTACTGATGATAACGCTCCATATCGTCTCTTCTTTAAAACGGTTTTATTTGTTATTTAAAAGTCGTGTTGGGGGTTCTCGCTCGCCGAGCGCTCCCTGGCGAGCGCCGGCCTTCTGCGAGCGCTGGAACAGCTCGCTCCGCATTCGTCATTCACAGTTTGCACACAGCAGAGGCGGCAGCATACTGCGGAGCGCCGGCCTTTTTCCGTTTCTCCCGCTCCGAGGACTCTCTGGAGGACGGAGCGGGCGAGGGGAGGTTTTTTTTTCCTCTTTCTTTCTCTCTCTCTCTTTCTTTTCTTTCTCCCTGCTGTCTGGAAGCGACCGAGCGCAACACAAAACTGTCAGCCTTTAAAAAGGAAGCAGCCAGAGAAAGATAATACTCGCGGTCTGACCTGTCGGCATCACACTGAATGACGAAGAAGAAGAAGAAGAAGAAGAAGAAGAAGAAGAAGAAGAAGAAGAAGAAGAAGAATCCACCTGTTAAGAACTGCTTTTAATGTGTGATTGTGTGCTCTTGAAAAGCGCTCTACAAGTTAAATGCATTGTTATTATTATTATTATTATGAAGAAGAAGAAGAAGAAGAAGAAGAAGAAGAAGAATAGCAAAAAGAGAAGGAGGAGAAGAGGAAGATGCAAAAGAAGAAGAATGAGGAGAAGGAGAAGAACAAAAATAAGGAGGTGGAGGAGAAGAAGAAAAAGAATGAGGAGAAGAATGAGAAGGAGGAAAAGAAGAAGAAGAAGGAGAAGGAGCAGGAGAGCGAGAAGAAGTAAAAAGAGGAGGAGAAGAATAAGAATGAGGAGAAGTATGAGAAGGAGGAAAAGAAAAAAAATAAGAAGAAGGAGCAGGAGAGCGAGAAGTAAAAAGAGGAGAAGAAGAAGTAGGAGAAAGAGAAAAAGGAGAAGAAGACAAAGAGGAACAAGAAGAAGAAGGAGGAGAAGAATGAGAAGGAGGAGTAGGAGGAGAAGAAGAAGAAGATAAATAAGTAGGAGGAGGATAAGAAGAAGACAGGGAAAAAAAGAAGGAACATAATCTTCTTCTCCAGAAAACATAAATGTGCAGACCGTTTATTTTCCGTCGTTTGACGAGGTGCGTTAAGTTTAATCGTATAATGAAGTATACGTGAGCCTTTGTAAATTATACTTGCGCCTTTTTTGGCATTTGTTTGACTTGATAGTGAGATTATCCCTTTTACCCAAAAGTTATTTATTAATGAGTTACCTCACGACGACAGGAGGGTGTGGAAGAATAAAAGATCATTGAGGCGTAACAAATGTTGTGCAATTAAAAGTATTATAATTAGGACTTTACAACATGAAGATAACACAGTTAATAGATATCTGTATCACAGCTACTTGTGAAATGGTGTTAAACATTGGTGTCAAACTCACTGACAGCTCATTAATGCCTGTTGTTTACTGGTGGAGGTCAAAGGGTCACCTGCTCCAGTGGTGATCCAAAAGACATTGGCTTTCTTCATAATATTGAGATGCTAAGTCATAATATTGAGATGCTAAGTCATAATAATGAGATGCTAAGTCATAATATTGAGATGGTAAGTCATAATATTAAGATAGAAAGTCATAATATTGAGATGTTAAGTCATAATATTAAGATAGAAAGTCATAATATTGAGATGTTAAGTCATAATATTGAGATAGTAAGTCATAATATTGAAATAGTAAGTCATAATATTGAAATAGTAAGTCATAATATTGAAATAGTAAGTCATAATATTGAAATAGTAAGTCATAATAATGGGATAGTAAGTGATAATATTGAGAGGTTGTCTCATTATGAGATATTAAGTCATAATAGTGAGAGAGTGAGATTCTAAGTCATTATTATGAGATATTAAGTCATAATATTGAGAGAGTGAGATTCTAAGTCATTATTATGAGATATTAAGTCATAATATTGAGATCCTAAGTCATAATTATGAGATAGAAAGTTTAAATTATGAGATACTATCTCATTATGAGATAGTAAGTCATAATATTGAGATGCTAAGTCATAATTATGAGATGTAAAGTCATAATCATGAGTTCCCCTGCATTGGGCTTCCATACCTATGCAGTGACCAGGCCTGAAACTGAGGACCTGGACTAACGGCCTTCACCACGTGACACTACTGTATACTTGAATCTTTGTGAAGTCAAACACATTTAGTTGAAGTGTTTCTCATCCCCTGGAATACAGATGTGTGTGATCTCTCGTCTCTCTGGTCCCGTACCTCTCCATCTCCGATCCACTTCTGATATCCTCAAACCAATTCAATCTACATGTTTTACTGCCCATCTAAAGGCCGCCGCCCGCGACCTCCCATCAGCGCGTCCCCGTTGACGAGGTGAGCGCCGAGTGTCACGGCGTCTCCATAAAACCCAGGTGGCCCGCGTCGCCTCGATTGGCTGTGAAGCGCCGGCGCCTATTGGAACGTATTGCGAGGCAGTTTTACGAGGGTGGAAGCCGGCGTGAAGTGTGTAAATCACGAGGCCGAGGTTGCGTTGGGACCTTATGAAGTGTTGGTGGTTTGCACAAGGTCAAAGTCAACTACACTTAATACATGCCTTTCTACAAGAGTTTATTCATGTATTCCGTCTGCTGCTTACCGGATGCATAACCGGCACATTGCGCGTTAGATTTTGGATCTTTTATTTTGAAGGATGACATGCAAGTCGCCTCCAGGGTTCACACGTGTTAACCAGTGGACGTCCGTGACGATTCAGCATACGAGGCGTCATTTTCATTCTTATTAAACCTTTTAGGGTCTCGTCGCCTCGTGTATGGAAGCTCTTTATGTTCCCATGAGTGCTGGTCATTTTGCGTTACCCGTGTCCTGGTTGTGCGGTGAGGAGCGTTCGAGGCGTGAATTCACTTACGCAAATGTGGTGCGTTGTGCTCGTGATTGATTTATGAAAAGCATCAAATGTCAGGATTCATACGCGTGTTGACCGACGGGTTTCCAGGACTTTAAAGCAGATTTCCATGACCGAACGTTTTGTGAAATCTCGGGGAGTATGCATGAAAAAGTGAGAAAATATCGTATTTAAACTAATAATGAGAATTACAAAGCATAGCGTATATATAACGGGTACATTTACATATGAATATAGCACATTTCTATTACTTTTTTTTTTACTTTTGGGATTTAATTTTTTTTTTAATTACTTTTTTTTGACCTGGAAATAACATTATTTATTATTATTATTATTATTATTATTATTATTAACATATTTTTTAAATTCCAAGAAATTTTCCAGGTTTTCCATGACCGTACAAACCCTGTAGGCTTTCAGCTCTGCAGTCATATTTTCCCTGACTCCTCAGCAGCTGTTGCTAGTTGTTGTTGTTGTTATTGTTGTTGTTGTTGTTGTTGTTATTGTTGTGTACGGCTAAATGTTTCTCGGCTTTTTTTTCACGTTTTTTTATTTTCAACTCGATAACAACACGATATTTCACTTTTTTCTCCCAGACATCCACCAAACACTATTAGATACAAATTAAATTCACACCAGCCTTTCGCTTTTTCAAAGATAACATTTGTGTTGACTTTCCAGGAATAACCTTCCAATCACTCGCCTATGCCAGAAAAAAAACCGCCCCGGTTGAAGCTGATGGAAAATTCGATAAAAATAAGCACTCGGGAAATAATTTCGGCACATCTGCGGATTCGGAGAACAGAATATTTCTCGGTAGCCGACGTGAAAGCGCGCCTCCTACGCTCACCTGTCCTTGCCCAGGGTGGAGCGACCTCTCGACCCCGAGGCCGGGGGCTCCAGCACCGCCACCTGAGGCGTGTCCAGGAAACACCAGCCGTTGTGGACCCCGACGTGAAGTCTCCTTTCCTGGATGACGACGGTTCTCGCGGTGCCCTCTGGTCCCGGCTGCTTCTGAGAGTCGGAGAGAGGGGAAGCGTTACACAAAACACACACAAACTCACACACACACACACACTGTATACATCCTCATTCATCTGTGTGCTTTTCATTGGGTTCTGTATTTCCTGGTTTTGGGCTTGGACCCAGTGGCGTTTGTACGATACAAAGAAAGGGGGGGGGGGCTAAGCCCCCAAGGGGAGTGGCATGCCCCAAGGTCCAAACACCAAACCAGTATGTCATTTTGTGTGTGTGTGTGTGTGTGTGTGTGTGTGTGTGTGTGGGGGGGGGGGGGTCCCGGATATCCATTGTTAGAGTCAGAATTTTGGGTCATAGTGATATTTTATGCTCATTTGGACCTTATCACTCAGATAAGGATGAACTAGTTCAGTATCAAATATTACATTCAATGGAGAATTTTTTTAAATAATAATAGATATCAATGCAAAAAATAGAGGGATAACGATGGATATTTCTTGTATTTCGAAGTCGCTCGTTCACACGCTCGCTCACAAGAGGTAGTTTCTAAGTTTCCCTTTCATTTGCCTCAAGTAAAGCTACATTTAACTACCGATGGCCGCATTCTGTAACTACCTGGACTCTACCAGTTCACTCTGTGCAACAGATTTAAAGTGCTGCTTTTTGCATGATTCTTCTTTGTGTAGAAACTCTGTCAATCAACTAATGGAGCCCAATTATTGATGCATCTATGTGTTCGCTGGTCTGTTTCTATGCTAGGATAAGTCAAGTACTCCATGAAGAAAACATACACTATTGTAGATTTAAAAAAAGAACGCTATTAACAGAATATTCTTTCAGGCTTTGTGAAGTGGTACTTAGCTCAGTCGCTCTGACAGAAACCACACAGGTCCACATCCAGGTCCAAACACTTCCTGTTTACTTTGCACCTTGTTGTGCTCTACTGATATTAATCACGTCAAATCAAATGCCTGAGGACTCCAAAGTGCATCTAGTGCACACAGAAACATAATGGTTCTTAAGTGGTTCTTTAAAAGGCTTTGTGGTTTTACGAAGAACCATCACCTACTGAAGAACCATTATGGAAATGATGCCTTTCAGAACCATTTGTTGAAGGTTTTTTAAGGCACCAATATAGGTTATTTGAAGAAATATTTAAGGAAATGGTTCTTTAAAGAACCCTGGCTTGAAAGGTTATTTGTGGAACCATGAATGGTGCCTTAAGAACCATTTTGTAAGGTTCTTTGAGACACCTTTATAGATTGTTTAAAGAACTATTTAAGGAAATGGTTCTTTAAAGAACCCTGGTTTGAGAACCTATAATAGTGTCTCAAAGAACCTTTAAGACACCATTTTTGGTTCCACGAAGAACCTTTAAAACGAGTGTTCTTTAAAGAACCATTTCCTTAAATAGTTATTCAAAGAACCTATAAAGGTGTCTCAGAGAAACTTAAAATGGTAGGTACCATTTAAGGTACCATTTATTGTTCTTTAAAGAACCCTGGTTTGAAATGTTCCTTAAAGAACCAGAAATGGTTCTTCTATGACATCACTCTGAAGAACTATTGTCGGTTCCATGTTTCTGTGTGTACGGTCTTAAAAAGTTCACACTGGTGTTGTATAAATGTGTGTTAATTGTTCCTATCATTAAAAATAACAAAGTACGAGGGTATCGAAGCCGAGTTGCTCGCGGTTAAATAAATAGAAATTACAATTAAAACGTTTTGGAGTTCCCTGATCGCAGCAATGATTTTAGTAAGTACAATGTTATTACAAGTGATAAAAAAAATGATGGATCCAACTATAAAAATATAGGAGCCAAGTTGCCATAAACCGGACATGTATTTAATGAAATGATTGCTCGTGTTAATTTGAATGAACTAATATGTATACAAGAAGCGGTCGAGAGGCGCCCTCAAACTGTCAGCTGCCACTCGTGATGCACAGCTGACTGTCAACAGCTCGCTGATTGACTGTAAACTCTCTGCTTCCCCGGAGCGCCGCGCTGCGCTCGCCTCTCGTTCCCACTCCTTCCCATTTGTTTCATTTCAACCTCTCTTCCCTCTCCTCCATCTCGTCTCTCACTCCCACTCGCCCTTTCTTCCGCTCTCTCTCTCTCTCTCTCTCTCTCTCTCTCTCTCTCTGCCGGGGTCCCTACGCGCTGCCTAAAAACCTTCTCCATATCCACCCACGGCTTCTCAATCAAATTAGCATATCAATTCAGCTTGGGGTTAGTCTTGTAAAGCAGCAAACAGCAGGAGCAGCAGCTACTGTGTGTAGCACCGACTCCATCCCCCTGACTCTCTCTCTCTCTCGGTCTTTCTCTTTGCCATCCACCCTCCTCTTCTTATCATTGCTCATTCTTTCGCTTATTCTTTTACCTACAGGCAACAGGCAATATGTGCTCAGCCGGGTGCCATGTCTTTCTTTCAGCGATGGAATTCCTTCCCCTTTTCAGATTCCTCTTTAAAAGAACAGATCTAAACGCTCCTCTGGTCTCAAGTGCTAAAAGGTTGGTTCGATATTTGGATACTTCTACGTAAAAGAAATACGACGTTGACGTAGATGTTGATATAGACGTTGACGTCGATGTAGACGTTGGTGTAGACGTTGGTGTAGACGTTTATGTAGACGTCGATGTAGACGATGATGAAGTCGATGTAGACGTTGGTGTAGAAGTTGGTGTAGACGTAGGCGTAGACGTTGACGTAGGCGTTGACGGGGTTGACGTTGACGTAGATGTCAATGTAGACATCGATGTAGAAGATGTAGACGTTGATATAGACGTTGATGTAGACGTCGATGTAGACGTTGATGAAGACGATGATGAAGATGTTGATGTAGACGATGTAGACGTCGATGTAGACGTTGATGTAGACGATGTAGACGTTGATGTAGACGTCGATGTAGACGTTGATGAAGACGATGATGAAGATGTTGATGTAGACGATGTAGACGTTGATGTAGACGATGATGTAGACGTCGATGTAGACGTTGATGTAGACGTTGATGTAGACGTTGATGAAGACGATGAAGATGTTGATGTAGACGATGTAGACGTTGATGTAGACGTTGATGTAGACGATGTAGACGTTGATGTAGGCGTTGATGTAGACGTTGACGCAGACGTTGACGCAGACGTTGTCCACCGGAGGTGCATTTTCTTTTTATTCGACTTAAAACCCAGGATGAGGGGACTTACTTAACGCCATGCACTGCTTCTAGTTTGCCATCCCTCATTTGGCTCCCGGAGTGTTACGTAACCGTCTTCCGGCTGGAGAATACGGGGCGAAGGCTTTGTTCAATTATCGCTTACCGTCTGCGTGCCAAGACGAAGACGTGCTGCTCTTCGCGCCCGTCAATCACAGAATCCGCCGCGCACGCACACCCAAACACGAGTGGGATGATCGCTACTTACCGGAGGAAATGAAACAACGGATCCCGTATTGTGTGTTGAAAGGTTGTCGTCGTAGAGGCCCTAACATTATTTTGCTGTACGTATTAAAGCCACTAGGGGGCGAACGGGGGAACATGTTCGGAGGCGCGTTCTTCCACAAACAAATGAATTGTCAAATGCTCTCTGTCTTCTTCTGTGCTTTTAATTCCGTCTCTGTGACAACGTAGCATAACATTTATCAACGTCGTATACTATAATTATACATTATGTTACTTACAGCACAACACATACATGATCACCTTGACAACAACACCGTGACACGACCACGGTCAAAAAACTGTTCCTTCGCATTCACCCACCTGTTCTCATTAGCAGACACTTACCTGTACGCCTTTTATGGGTACAGTGCCACCCTGTGGTCAAATGTAGGAAGTGCATGCCCCGATTACCCCAGTGTCTCCCTCCTATATAAGAAAGCATGAAAACTACATTTTGGCTCCAAACCGTTGTGTTTAAATAGACAATTGATCTGATAATTTGCAACTGCTTTGCTATATCGAGTTTATGCAGTAAAGAATTCAAAGAAACGCTCTTGAGCCGCCGCCCCTGAGAATTTGCGCTGAAATGTTCCCGACTGAATCGTTGACGCAGATCGAGAAAAGCTCCGAGCGTGGATCTCAAAGCGTGTCGCCGGTTTAGTTTAGCATGGATCGAGGCTCTCGCGAAGTGCTCAGCGCTCTGATTGGCCAATCAACCGACCGAGGAAAATGGCCGTCGATGAGCGGCAGACCGCTTTGGAGTTAATGAAAGAAAAATCAGAGATGTGGGTCTTGTCAGACGGCATCTATGTCTTCTAATTTAACCCGTAATCAATTCCATTGTATGCAGAGATGCACACGCAATCCATGCGGTTATTTTACTACGCATACCAAGCAGCTCAGCCTGAATAATAAAGCAAATAACCTTCCACCCAGCGGATGTGCATTAGCTATACATTAGCTTTTCTTTAAAGCATTTCATTATATTTTAATTAACCTATCCAAGTGGCATAAGTGCGACGCGATATCTGTAAGTCGTTGCCTTCGGTGACATCCAGATTAATAATGACGGATGTGTCGGTTCCTCCTCCCTCCGCCGCGGAGATGACGGGGACGTGTGCGTCGTCTCTCGGTGGACAGGTCGGCCGTGACGGCTTTCAGCGGCGAGGATAAAGAGCGACGGATGTTTATTAGAGAACATCAGTTAAAGTGCTGCTCTCTGTTCTCTGCATCCCCCCCCACCTCCTGAGTTTCCCTTTCATTTATTTCAGTGCACTTCTTTCTCATTCCGTCAGTTAGTCTCTCTCTCTCCCTCCCTCCCTCTCTCTTTTCCTTCCCTGCCGTCACAGATTTCTTCTTGCCTGCAATATGAATATTTTAGAGCTAAGAAGCTTAAAGGGAACAATGAAGTGCCCCCCCCCCCCCCCCGCCCCTCCCCAAGTTGAATTATACTCCATTTCCAGAGTCGCAGCCGGGCGACTTCTCTGAGCGTGGGGCGCTCCGCTGCCGCGTGGCTGTTAGTCTCCGTTTGCTCCACACTCACTGAAGCTTGTTGTCTCACACTTTTATATCACATGTATCGATATTCTCCCAGATCTTGCGTTATATTTAAAAAAGAGGAGGCAGAATTAGACTAAATTGTCAGGGAGGCAGAATGAGACTATTAAACGGGGAGGCAGAATGAGTCTTATTTGACGGGGAAGCAGAATGAGTCTTATTTGACTGTGAAGCAGAATGAGACTAAATTGACGGGGAGGCAGAATGAGACTATTAAACGGGGAGGCAGAATGAGTCTTATTTGACGGGGAAGCAGAATGAGACTAAATTGACGGGGAGGCAGAATGAGTCTTATTTGACGGGAAGGCAGAATCAGACTAAGTTGACGGGGAGGCAGAATGAGACTCATTTGATGGGGAAGCAGAATGAAACTAAATTTACGGGGAGGCAGAATCAGACTATTCAACGGGGAGGCAGTATGAGTCTCATTTGACGGGGAGGCAGAATGAGTCTTATTTGACGGGGAGGCAGAATCAGACTAAATTGACGGGGAGGCAGAATCTGACTCATTTTACGGGAAGCAGAATGAGACTAATTTGATAGGGAGGCAGAATGAGTCATTTAACGGGGAGGCAGAATCAGACTAACCTGTCGGGGAGGCAGAATGATACTAATTTGATGGGGATGCAGAATGAGACTCATTTGACTGGGAAGCAGAATGAGACTCATTTGACGGGGAGGCAAAATGAGACTAACTTGACGGGGATACAGCATGAGACTAATTTGACGTGGAGGCAGAATGAGACTCATTTGACGTGGAGGCAGAATGAGACTCATTTGAAAGGGAGGCAGAATGAGACTAACTTGACGGGGAGGCAGAATGAGACTCTTTTGACGGGGAGGCAAAATGAGACTAACTTGACGGGGATGCAGAATGAGACTAACTTGACGGGGATGCAGAATGAGACTAACTTGACGGGGATGCAGAGTGAGACTCATTTGACGTGGAGGCAGCATGAGACTCATTTGAAAGGGAGGCAGAATGAGACTAACTTGACGGGGATGCAGAATGAAACTAAATTGACAGGGAGGCAGAATGAGACTCTTTTGACGGGGAGGCAGAATGAGACTAACTTGACGGGGATGCAGAATGAGACTAACTTGACGGGGATGCAAAGTGAGACTAACTTGATGCAGAATGAGACTAAATTGACACGGAGGCAGAATCAGACTAAACCGACGGGGAGGCAGAATGAAACTAAACTGACATGGAGGCAGAAAGAGACTAATTTGAAGGGAAAGGCTGAATAGGTCTAATTTGACAGGGAAGCAGAATGGGTCTAATTTTCCTGCTTTTGGAGGCAGTTTGTTGTCGAGCTTTGTAAACAGAGTAAACAAAAGCGGCGCCCGTTGCGAGGGACGAGTCGGCGGCGGCTTCTTTTGTCTCGCGGTGACACGAGTCACCTAGTGTGGGCGTTGTGAACGGGAGAGAAAAAAACTACCCGTGCTGCTTAAGCATCCCCATTTCCTGTCGGGGAAACAATAAAGGGAGAGAGAGAATGAATCGATGCCGGCGCATCACAATTAACTGTGAAGGTTTCTGTTAGTCTGCGGCTCTTTGTACCGCTGAGGCCGCAACACAAATGGTTCTTACATTGGAAAAAAAAACACCGCACCAATATATGTGTGCAATCTCCAGGACAACCACGACTACAGCCTCGGAAATCTGTGTTGGGGGATAAAATATAAAGTGCCTGCCAGCTAGTCAGAGATAACGAACGCTATGAAAAGATGTATTATCTCGGAAAGAAGGAAAAACATTTCACATTTGTGGCAGATTGTAGATTGTGTTTGTTTACTAGTCCACATGAATGGTATTCACACAGGTTTTTAACCATTTTTTATTTATTTTGCGAGGGTGTGTTTTTGTTCATTCCTCCCCTCTCGTCTGAATTTCAATCCAGAAATAAAATCACAAAAAAAACCCCGAAAAAAGTACAGAAGAGGAAGATTATTTTCTCACTTTGGGTATTCGCACTTGAAAATTGCATTATCATCGTCGAATAGTAAACAACAACGATGCTCTGGGATTCAATTTACCGGTCCGGCGGCCGGGGGGGAGGGGGGGGGGGGGGGTGACATATAAGTAAGCAAAATTTATTTTTAGTTGAGGACACTGTCATTTCAATAAGATGGACCCTGCTAAAAGAAAGAAAGTCATTTTAGAGGGAATTTGGGCGTGGCGACCTGATAGTGCGAGTTTGAGGAGGAACGGGTGTCGAGGAAGAGGAGCAATTAGGTGTTTTTTAAGGTTATCTTCCTCTTGTGCTCAGAAGGTCAGGAGATGAAATGAGAACTCTTTAATAGCTCCTGGTGGGACGTAAGCAGCCGCAGGCACAAAATGGTCGTGACGGGGCTTCAGGTCAATGACGTGGTCACAAGTCCCCGACATGAGCCCTTTACCCTCTCCCAATATATAATAATAGCTTTATTTATACCTCGTAAAAAGAGATTTCTTTGTAATATCAATGGGACTCTCCTTTGTTTTGACAAACAATGGATACTGGATGGAAAAGGGCGCCATCGACTAAAGACGGGGGGTTATAATACAGAGCGATCCATAAACCAATGGGGCGCCTCGGCTTCCACCGTGTTGAGAGCCGAACGGGGGCGGGGGGGGGGGGGGGGGTGGGAGGGCGGTCCCTCAAGTCAGAGATCTGGATTTGGAAAGTAGTGACCTCAAAGTAAAAGAAGTAGAAGAAGAGAGCCTGATCAAATTAATCACACAGCTATTTCTGGTCATCATCATCATCATCATCATCATCTTCGTCGTCTCACCGAGAGGACAAAGAGCTGCGGTGGACGAGCCGACGAAGAGTTCAGCTGAAGTGTAGAATAAGCAAAGTAGCAGAAAGGGATCGGATGACTCATCGGATAATTGCATCTTTTCACACGTTGTCTCGACAATATAATTAATAACGTCCTCCTCTTAATTCGGATTACCCACATTATATGTCATTACGTTTAAATTATCTGTTTGACATTATTGCCGCTCACACACACACACACACACACACACACACACTCTGGAAACTGAGATGCACGACAACAAAAATGTTTACAACCTTTTATTTTTTTATGAATATGGCCATAACGAGAAGCGCATCGGCTAAGATGGGTCCGCTTTGTCCAATATCGGCCGTGTTCTAGTGCGCAGCTTATTATTCCAGGCTTGATCTTAGTCTATTGATTCCGGTGAAATCGAACGTCTTTTCAGCCGGTGTCGTTTATATTTTTCTTTCTCTTAAAGTGTTACATGTGGCGTAAAAGAAATATTGAGCTAAACGCTGAAAAACACAGCGACGGCAAGTGAGCCTCTCTCTCTCTCTCTCTCTCTCTCTCTCTCTCTTTATTCGTCAGTACGTCGAACTGTCATCTCAAGGTTGATGTGCAAGTGTGAGAGAGGGGGGGGGGGGAGAGAGAGAGAAAAGCAGATGAAATGATGTCCCATATCAGTTTCGCCATAAAGCCGTTATCGAAGCCGTCATCCAAGGGTTGTGTGTGTGCTTTCTGTGTCAGAGAGCTTGAGAAAAAGGAAAAGAGAGAGGCTGTTTAAAGAGATAAAGCAGATGAAATGATGGCAACTGTCATCTCAAGGGTTGTGCGAGAGAGCGTTAGAGAGAGAGAGAGACAGAAAGAAAGAAAGGGTGTGATAGCGAGAAAAGCAGATGAAATCATGTCCCACATGAGTTTCGTAGAAGCCAATTACCAGGTGGGTTACACAACTGTGCGTCTCTTACCTTTTTGAAAACCAGCGAGCGAAAAGAAAGAAAGAAAGAAAGAAAGAAAGAAAGAAGGAAGTCTCTGCCTCGTGACGATCACACGTCGCCTCACAGTCACACACAGGAGACGCTTTCTGTCTGTTAACATTTGTGCATGTTTTCACCGCCTGAGAACACAACAACCGAGACACCTGCACATCTGCATCCATGTCGAGACGTGTGTGTGTGTGTGTGTGTGTGTGTGTGTGTGTGTATCTGTGTGTGTGTGTGCGGCTTCCCACACAGTGAATGTTAGCTCCCCCATACTGAGGGTGAGTCATCCGTGGCAAGAAACAGTGGCGGCGTCATTAGCATGCCGCTCTCATCCGCCCACTCGCCTGCTCCTTAACAGATTTTAACTGGCACAGCGCTTCCACTGATAAATCACCGTTGCCCTGCTGGCGGAAACGCTCCCCGTAACTCACAACCCCAAAATATTATAAGTCAAACACGCAGACACACACGCTGGTGCCGCCTCCTCCCCTCCCCGTTTCCCCCTCCTCGTAATATAACTCATGCCACTTGCATCCGCTGCATCGCATCAACACCTACGGGACGCACACACGCAAAATATTGTGTAATCTTAAAAGGATGAGGCGGGTATTGTCATACGATGTGCTTACTGCCAACAACGTCCACCAATAAGGTGTCTGCTGGGAATAATCCAGTGTGTGTGTTCATTCAACGGGGGACGTGAGGCCCAGTGTGACGGTGAGGCCCGTTGATGTTTTCATTAAAGTGTCTGGGACAACAAAAGAGCTTTAAGTCACAAGGAGGAAGTTAGATTGAGATCTGCGTTGTTTTTAGAGATGAAAAAATTGAGTTATGCATATATACTACTTAGCAGCCTTTACTCAATGTGTAAGAAATGTTAGCTTAGTTAACCTCAACGCACTGGCTTAGTTAACCTTGATTCACTAGCTTAGTTAACCTCAACTCACTAGCTTAATTAACCTCAACGTACTAGCTTAGTTAACCACAACACACTAAGTTAGTTAGTTAACCTTGACTCACTAGCTTAGTTAACCACAACGCACTAAGTTAGTTAACCTCAACTCACTAGCTTAGTTAAACTCAACTAGCTAACTTAGTTAACCTCAACTTACTAGCTTAGTTAACCACACCATACTAAGTTAGTTAGTTAACCTCAACTCACTAGCTTAGTTAACCTCAACCAACTAACTTAGTTAACCTCAACTAACTAGCTTATTTAACATCAACTTACTAGATTAGTTAACCATAACTCACTAGCTTAGTTAACCTCAACTCACTAGCTTAGTTAACCTCAACTAACTAACTTAGTTAACCTCAACTCACTAGCTTAGTTAACCTCAACTCAGTAGCTTAGTTAACCTGGACTCACTAGCTTAGTTAACCTCGACTCACTAGCTTAGTTAACCTTGACTCACTAGCTTAGTTAACCTCAACTCACTAGCTTAGTTAATCTGAACTCACTAGCTTAGTTAACCTGGACTCACTAGCTTAGTTAATCATGTCTCACTCACTTAGTTAACCATGACTCACTAGCTTAGTTAACCTCGACTCACTAGCTTAGTTAACCTTGACTCACTAGCTTAGTTAACCTTGACTCACTAGCTTAGTTAACCTCTACTCACTAGCTTAGTTAACCTCGACTCACTAGCTTAATTAACCTCAACTCACTGGCTTAGTTAACCTTGACTCACTAGCTTAGTTAACCTCGACACACTAGCTTAGTTAATCTTGATTCACTAGCTTGGTTAACTTCAACTCAATAGCTTAGTTAACCCTGACTCACTATCTTAGTTAACCTCAACTCACTATCTTAGTTAACCTGGACTCACTAGCTTAGTTAACCTGGACTCACTAGCTTAGTTAACCTGGACTCACTAGCTTAGTTAACCTGGACTCACCAGCTTAGTTAACCTCGACTCACTAGCTTAGTTAACCTCGACACACTAGCTTAGTTAACCTTGATTCACTAGCTTGGTTAACTTCAACTCAATAGCTTAGCCCGACTCACTATCTTAGTTAACCTCAACTCACTATCTTAGTTAACCTGGACTCACTAGCTTAGTTAACCTGGACTCACTAGCTTAGTTAACCTGGACTCACTAGCTTAGTTAACCTGGACTCACCAGCTTAGTTAACCTTGACTCACTATTTAAGTTTACCACAACTCACAAGCTTAGATAACCTCAACTAACTATCTTAGTTAACCTCGACTCACTAGCTTTGTTAATATGGTGACTATTTCCCCCAAGCCTTTATTTTGTAAGTGCTTCTATATGTTTTACGTCCTTTTATTTTGAAGCTCTTCCGGCGAGACAGGAAGTAGACGTAAATCTCGGAACATGACAAAAAGTGCATTGGAAAAAAGTGCGTTAGCTGACGGTGTACTGGAGGAAAAGTTGTTCATGAGTATTTTCTGAAGTACATAAGTTACTTTATGAACTGCTAATCATCTATCTGGATCGGGAACAAGGTGTCAAGAGGTGTCTCTATTGGCAGATATTAAATGCTTTTACTTCCGTGTGCGAATCGTTTTGTGTTTTACGTTACTTTAAAATGAGCCGTTTCTATCCACATGGAGCGGTTCTCCTTCACAGAGCCGCCTGCCATGTTCCTACAGTAGCCCAGAAGGGACAAACCAAACCAAAGATAGGACCATCAGCATTTCAGGGAAGTTTCAGCTGCAATCTGCAACCTCAGCGCTAAATACCTCCACATCCGCCACACTGCACCTGTAGAGGCCTCTTGTCAGATGACGGTCAAAGAGAAAACGGCAGCCTCCTTTTGTCACATCAGCCAAATTTAAGTTGAAATCGGATTCAGACGCTCCTCATGCGGCCCATTGAGTCGGTGCATTGACTTCCAAAAGACTCCCAGAAATGCGACGCTTGCAAAAGTCGCGCTTCCTACCTGTGACTGACGGATCGTACCGATACGGTATCAGCTCTGTGCATCTCACAGTAGACGTACTCTCTCTCTCCCGGAGGTCACTTCAACAGAGGGGGGCGAACCGATGTAAAGAAGCAGTGGCTCTGAACGGCTTTCAAAGGGTACGAACCTCTCGCTCTCTTCCCTTTGACCACTGTGCGCTCTCCGTCTCGTCTGACTCGTCTATATCCAGTCACAAGTCTATTCCGTCTAGTCATTGGATCGCCAATCATTACGAAGACCTGTATTTCGAGGAGAAAGCACTCGGGCGGTGCAGCCGGACTCGGCGTCCTTAGAGAACAAATTGCGAGACACCTCTGCTATTTCAGAAATGCACAACCTCCTTTTGTCTTTTTTTGGGGGTCTCTTTTTTAAAAATAGTACCACGTCCACATGGGCATTTCCACTTCTTCTTCTTCTTCTTCTTTTGGGACGCATGAAAACTTCCCGGAGCTTTGTTAGTGGAGCCCTTCTCCATTCATTAAATCAGCCTCGGGCGTTTTGTTCTGCCTGCGGCGGCGGTCCTCGCCGGCTTCTCTCCTCCCATTCATCATCTTCTGGGCACCCGGGACCTTTTTTTGATCGCGGGCCAAGATGCTACCTCATTCCCCACAAGATCTCAGGCCCTTTTCATCGGGAGTCATTCGTTTTATTGGAGACGCAGGTGAACGGCTGCCACGGGCGGGTCGGGGGGAGGCGGTGTAGCCTCGTGGCTTCACTCGATCTCGCCCAAAGCAGACGTGTTCAGGCAACCCCTGAAGATAAGTAAGTTCTTATGTATCTTGACTCGAGGTCAGGGTGTGTTTGTCGAGGTTCAAGAAAGCCCTTGTGCTCATTAGAGTATACTGTGAAGTACTAGGGCGGTATTATATACGGGAAAGTGGAAAAGAACTCTGTGATAGTGGGTCGGGCTAAAAATAGCAATACTTATGTGGAGATTATGTGAAGACTGTATGTCAGACTAGCAGCCGGCAGAAAGGATTCGTCTCGTGCTGCACTGTAAGCTCATCCGCCATCCGTTTTATCTTTTTTTCGTCACTCCATTTCCGCCTCGATACCAATTTCCGTGGAGTCGCGAGTGCGCGCACGCACACCCCGAGGTGAGAGTGAGTTGGCAGGTGAAGTGTCAGCATCACTTCAGAGACAGCTCGATGACAATCCAGCTGGAGTCACACTTTGAAAGGTCACGCTGAGATCATGCACACACTCTTGTCTGGCTCACTCTCTTTCTCACACTCTCTCTCACACACACACACAAACAGAGAACCACCCTTTAATTAAAAGCTGCAATCAAGCCGACTTCTGCATCTATTAACACCTCCGGCAGACGTGAGAACGTCGTCATGCCGCCGAAGTTATTAAAGTCTGGAACATTTTCCGAATCCACACAACTTGTGAAGACCGTCGGCGAACTTGCGCGAAAACGAGAGACGCACAAAAATAAAAGCGAGATCACGCGTCGCTTACACAGTTCAGTGGGAAAGAAGACAAAGTGGTTTGCATTAAATTAGATACAGGGTCATGGGATGTACTGTACACAACCATCTTAACCAGTAACAAATATACTGATATTTACAAATTTGGAGTATTCTCATATACTGTTTACTTTTATTATAACGCCACAATTATTCAAATAGCTCTTAGGTGGTTTTAGTTTGGGTATTTATTTTGGAGGCCTACAAAATTATGTTTTTCTCAGCTATCAACTGTAGAGTTGTAATGTTTTTTTATATATTCTTGCACATGTAAAAAGGAATATCTGTTTTTTTTTATTATTACATAAGAAAGCTATGATAATCAATAAAGGATATTATGAAGAATATTCTAAAGAACGTATTATGAAAAGAGTTAGAAAGTCACTGTCGCTGAAAAGTATGATCCCCGTATAATATCATTGTATTATTCTTGTAACTGTACGACTAACTAAGATGTTTTATGCTTATTCTAACTATTGCTTGACGCGAGTATGAATGAAATGTATTGATTTTGGGAGGTGTAGTCAATTGGGAGTTTCTACTTGAGATCGTCCAAACAGCTGTTTCTAACCCGGAAGAAGACATTTTATTTTGAAGCCCATCTTATTGTGAAGGACTGTATGTGAAGGTATGCTAGAGGAAGTAGCATTGTTGTTTAGTGGATACGATTAGCCCGTCAAAATAAATGCTTTATACCTATATATATATATATATATATATATATATATATATATATATATATATATATATATATATGTATACCTATATATATACACATTTATATATATATATTTATATTTATAATATATATATATATATATATATATATATATATATATATATATATATATATAAATAAATAAATACATGTGTATATGGGGTGGGGAGTGATACGGAGTGACAGCATTGTCATATCCATTCTCATCCCTTCCGAAGACGCGTCTCACTTAGGCTCAAGTGGACAGACAGGGCCCGGGTAAAGCCACTGTACACATAATTGCCAGTGCATAAGTTGCACCTGTCAAATGTGGTTAACCATCTGGAGTTTCTGTGGACAAGAAAGGAAGAAAAAAAGAAAAAGGAAAGAGAATAGATCAGCTCCATTTAGTTCAGGAGGTGGTGTGCCTTTTAAATTGCGGTGGCAGCTGTAAAAAGGGCTGAAGAAAAAAAAGGAAAAAGGAGATAAAAGGAAACGCATCGAGCCGGAGAGGACGAGCGGGCTGTCGAGGCCTTTTTGTGGCCATCTTTAATTAATTGGCTGATGAAGATGATTTTTTTTTTCCCGGGCTTATGCTTTTGCTTTCATGTGAAAAAACTATGACTATTTGTTTTGACCCCTTGTAAACACGGCGGTTACATTAAAAGGAAGCGGGCCGTAAGATAGCGAAGAGGAAAAACACGAGTCAATTATATTTACCCTTCCGTCTGTATCTGTATCTCTTTACAGGGTTCACCTGTTGTATGAACCAATGGGTGTCCAGGACTTTTCCAGGACTTTAAACTTAATTTCCGTGTTGTGAAATCTCGGTGCGTACATGAAAAAGTGAGAAAATGTCGCATTTAAACTAATAATACAACATTCTCAAGCATACAACCTTAAATGACACAAATGAATGAGAGACAATAGTTTGATTAAAAGAATAAACACGCATGTCTTTTCAGTTACGGTGCGTTCACTTGCAGCGTGAAAAAGTATGAAAGAGCGTATGCCGGTTAATATTTCGAGCGTCATTCTTTTAAAAGCATATTAATTATTTAAAACTCATAAATTTTGATATGTGCTTAAATGCACATATGAATATAACAAATTTACATGACTTTTTCACATTTATGTCTTTTCAGTTAAGGTGCGTTCACTTGCAGCGCGAATAATGAGAGCCTATGCCTGCTTATATTTTGAGAGTCAAGAATATAAATTATTTAAAACTCACATATAAATACAACACATTTCCATGACTTTTCCAAAACTTTTGAGGTTTTATTTTGTTTTACTTCCAGGACTTTTACAGTCCTGGAAATAACCATTTAACCATTTACAAATTCCAGGCCTTTTCCAGATTTTCCATGAGCGTACGAACCCTGATTTAGAGAACATCTATTCCTAAGGGGCGCAATTTCAAATGCCGTATGAGAATATAAAAGATGATCGACCCGCCTCACGAAACGGTCAGTGTGCACGGGCCATCGAGGCGTGTGTGTGTGTGTGTGTGTGTGCGTGTGCCTTACCGTGTTGTGGCAGTCGACGTTGATCCGCTCCAGCAGCTGACTCTCAAACTTCTCCAGGGACGGCTGGAGGGAGACGGTCAGTCTGCTCAGGGTGAAGGGCAGCGTCTTGAGCAGCTGAGGCCTCAGCAAAGCGTCTCCTGGTGGACGGTGGGAACATACGGCATCAACACGCCATGACTTTATGCATGACCGTATCAAATTTCGAGCTCTCTCGGGTCGGAAAAAACTGAATTCCTCTTCTTTCTTTTTTTTAAGCTCAGAAAACAGCTGATCTCTTTGGGGGGGGGGGGGGGGTGCTATGGAGAAAAACCTCCATCTAGTAGCAGGGTTCATACACATGTTGACTTCCATGACTTTTCCATGGCGTTAAATGAAATGTCGGCGTGTACATCATAGTAGATTATCCCTGAGCTACCATTGCTATGGCGACCAAACTTTTCAGTTAATTAAGGTGTGGAAAAAAATGTGCCAACCATTTTTAAATTCCATGCATTTTCCAGGTTTTCTATGTCCGAACAAACCCTGTATTAGTGCAAAACATGTGTCAAACAAGTGGTGTATTTCAGTATATTCTTATTTGTGACTCATTTGCATAGTTCCCTAACTTTCCAATGACTTTCCATGACTTTAAACCAAATTTCCATGACCGAACATTTTGTGAAATTTCGGCGTACACACAAGTATACCTTAAATTATACAAATAAATAAATATTAATATAAAAGTTTATTTTTTTATCAAACTGTGTAGATGAACATATGAATATATAAACACATTTTCCATGACTTTTTCAAAACTTTTGGAAATTAAATATTTTTTTAAGGGGGTTTTTAAGCCTGGAAATAACCATCTTAATATTCCAAGACTTTTCCAGGTTTACCATGACCATACCAACCCTGCTTGAAATTTGAAATGTGTAGTTGCAACCTGACTTGACTGATTGTGATATTTCACATGAACTCGATGAGGAAACAAACCTTTTGTTAGCAAATTGTTCCACAAGATTTTGACTATATTTACCTCTACCTTTTCAGAGACGACAGCTTCCCTTCTAAACTACTCCATCGACTTGCTGTAAGCTGTCTAATGCCGACCACGAGAATATTTATACCACGGACAGAGATGCCGGTGTTAAACAATCCGGAAAAAAACTCATCTCGTCCGAGACGTTTCTGAATCGATCGGCGAAGCTCCGAAGCCCGTGAGGTCCACAATCACCACCCTTTTCATTTCATTTTAGACACACCAGAGAGGGAAACAGCCTGTGTGATTCTAATCTCTTCAAGAGTAATGTAGCCATCCAGCGTTTCATTGAGCCCGTGTCTCTGGAGGACTCGGACTGTTCTGAATGCGGCTATGAATATCAAACCGGTGGCGGTGGTCTTAAAAAGGCAGCTTAGGTCTGTGCTGCTCACAGCCCCGGAACAGGAAGAGGATTAGCCGGCCGCCGTACCTCCCACCGACTCTCGATGATTACAGCGGGGCACTGTCAGACTTCATTACGTCTCCCACACAGAAACTTACTTTCTTAGCACGACATTTCTAACTTCTGATAGACCTTTTCGAAGAAAAAGGCCACTCTTTGGGTACCATGATGAATGTCCAGCTGGTAAAACACCAAGTGAGCCAATGTAGATCTGTGTTGTGTAAAGATTACCTGCTATGTGCTGGAGGTGTTGGTATGAGTAATGCAGGGTTCATAAATATGTCGACCAGTGCATTTCCAGGACTTTTCCAGGACTTTATACCAAATTTTCATGACCAAACATTTTGTGAAATCTCGGTGAATACATGAAAAAGTGATGAAACGTTGTATTTAAACTAACAATGAGATATCCAAAGCATACAGTATAAAACCTTAAATGACTCAAATGAATGAGAGATAATAGTTTGATTAAAAGAATAAACATTTCTGTCTTTTCAGTTGCGTTCACATTTGCGAATATGAAAGAGCGTATGCTGGCTTATATTTTAAGCGTCATTATTTTAAAAGCATATTTATTTATTAAAACTTAGCGTGCATGCAAAAATGTATACAACAAATTTCCTTTGCAGATTTATTTAATCCAAGACTTTTCCAGGCCTGGAAATGACCATTTGCAAAAACCATGACTTTTCCAGGTTTTCCGTACGAACCCTAGTAGTGTCATATTTTGATGACTGTAGCTTGAGTTTTAATGACCTATTATAAAAATGATACCTTGTTTGTTTGAAATAATGTCCATCTCCAACAGCATTGGTTATTGCAGGGGAGCGTACCACTGGTGCTTCTGACCTTCCACCTTCCCAGTGAGTTTACCTGTTGGAGAAGCTGCGAGCCCGGGAATGTTCTCATTCCCGGATACCAGGACGTTCTCCGGCAGCAGGTGCATGGCGGGAGCCAGCGCGGTGTGGTTTTTCAACACGTAGTCCAAATGTGCTCCTTCAATCGGCGTCAAGAGACTGCCGTCTGCAGAAAAAGAGACACGCGATGAGTTTGATGTGATATTCCATCCCAAAGAATCAATCCCAGAGTCTAATATTTCCCCAAAAGCAATGAGTCGCAGACGACGCAACACCATTTTTCAATATTCCATTTTGGGCGTTGGCGACCTAGGCGCAATGTTCCATTACACGGCGAGCGTCGTTTTCCAGGGCGTGACGCCCGTTCAACACGGGTAAGAAAAGGCCCTCCTCCAGGATAGCAGCGCGGCGTCGATGAGGCTCAAAGCATGAGCAATGTGGTTGTCAACGTTCTAGGACGTCGTCCAATGACAAGCGACGCCCCACACACACACACACACACACACACACACACACATACATAATCCACTGGCGTTAAAAAAGCGCAGCGCGGAGTAAGGCGGTGTGCAAAGTGAAGTTTGACTGCATACGTTACGTCGGGTTTCCTTCAAGCCCGAACGGCCTTCCCAATCCTTCACTCTCGACGGGGTTAATGACCGCACCTTCAGAAAGCATCAGTGACAATCAATACGGGACGCTCCATTCACCCGGTAGTCCGTTTTGACGGATCGGTGAGACACATGGGTTTGCGACTGTTTGTGTATGGAGGACAAAAAGGTTCCGGAACATGAGCACCGGGTCGAAGCGTTCTGCTTCCCACCAGAAACACGGGAGTGGAAACACAAGAAAGCTCCTCCACTAAGACCTGCCCTTGCTTTGAAAGGTTCTTTGTGGGACTATAAACGGTGCCTTAAAGAACCATTTCTTGAAGGTTCATTGAGACACCTTTATAAGTTCTTTGAAGAACTCTTTAAGGAAATGGTTCTTTAAATAACCTTGGTTTGAAAAGTTGTTTGTGGAACTATAAATGGTGCCTTGAGAACCATTTTTTTTAAGGTTCTTTGAGACACCTTTATAGGTTATGTAAAGAACTATTTAAGGAAATGGTTTGAGAACCTATAATATCTTCTCAAAGAACCTTTAAGACACCATTTATGATTCAACGAAGAACCTTTCAAACCAGGATTCTTTAAACAACCATTTCCTTAAATACTTCTTCAAAGAACCAATAATGGTCTTAGAGAACCTTGGAAACTGTACTTTAGGGAACCATTTAAGGCACCATTTCTGGTTCTTTAAAGAACCCTGGTTTGAAATCTTCCTTATGGAACGAGAAATGGATCACTCGGAAGAACCATTGTCGGTTCCAGATGGCCCCTTTTTGTACGGTCTTAAAAGGTTCACACTGGTGTTGTATAAATGTGTGTTAATTCTTTAAGGAAACGGTTCTTTAAAGAACCCTGGTTTGAAAGGGTCTTTGTGGGACCAGAAATAATGCCTTAAAGAACCGTTTTTTTAAAGTTACTTGAGACACCTTTATATGTTCTTTGAAGATCTCTTTAAGGAAATGTTTTTTTAAAGAACCCTGGTTTGAAATATTCTTGAAGTTACATATCAGAGCAAACTGGTATATCTATCACGTACATGTTTGTACTACTTGGATAACTCTTTAGAACCATAGAAGTAATCGTTTTTTACCAAGAAAATAAAATTAACAAACGTATAACAAGAAAGTTGATTCCATGTTTAATTTATTTGAAAGGAATTATATCTTAGAGACTTGAGGGAGAAAGACGTTCTATTTTTCAATATCCATTTGTATCAATGTCCATGGAGGAGCCAATGAAAAGGGATCGAGAAGGAAAGAAGATGATGGAGTATATTGCAGTGTGTTTTTCCTCTCGCCTCCCTTTCCGTGACTCAAGCCAAACCCTTTAAACTAAGTGAACAGTACATTTACGCCTCTCCAAAAAAAGTGCTTAGGTGTAAAGCCAAAAAAGGAAAGTGGTTTGAGGAAATCTCTGAGGCTGCAGCAGCACATCAACTCTGTTCTACAAACGCTCTCAGTGGCTAAAGCCGCTTACGTTGAAAAAGAGTTTTCTCGCCATGAAACACAGAATAGAGGTAGGGTGGCTGTGAAGGGAGAGAGGGGAGGGGGAGGGAGAGGGAGAGGAAGCACAGAACTTTCTTGACACAGATGCTGCCCAGGTGTCGCCAACTTTTTCATCATTTATTTCTCGCAATTCATTATGTATCGAGCTGGGGGTTTTCAGTCAGATGCTGTGCATGCATTAGAAGAACTACCCCACCCCGATGTCCTTACAGCAGTGGCGTGCGGTACCTCGGAGTCCGTTGAGCAGCATCTTGGCAAGAGATGTGAAAGCAAGGAAGGTGGAGGGGGAAAATGGCTCGGCATCAGACAAAAAAAAAGGAGCAGTGGTTTTTGGAGGAGGTTGAGTGGGAAAAAAGGAAAGTAATGAAGATGAAAACCAACAGGGTGAGCGTCACTATAGCATGACTATAGCATGACTATAGCATGACTATAGCATCACTATAGCATCAATATAGCATCAATATAGCATCACTATAGCATCACTATAGCATCACTATAGCATCACTACAGCATCACTACAGCATCACTATAGCATCACTATAGCATCTCTATAGCATCACTATAGCATCACTATAGCATCACTATAGCATCACTATAGCATCTCTATAGCATCACTATAGCATCACTACAACATCACTACAGCATCTCTACAGCATAACTATAGCATCACTATAGCATCACTATAGCATCACTATAGCATCTCTATATCACTACAGCATCACTATAGCATCTATATAGCATAACTATAGCATCACTACAGCATCTCTACAGTATAACTATAGCATAACTATAGCATCACTATAGCATCTCTATATCACTACAGCATCACTATAGCATCTATATAGCATCACTATAGCATCACTATAACATCACTATAGCATCTCTATAACATCACTACAGCATCACTATAGCATCACTACATCATCTCTACAGCATAACTATAGCATCACTATAACATCACTATAGCATCTCTATAACATCACTATAGCATCACTATGATATTCCTTTATTCATCACTACAGCATCACTATAGCATCACTATAGCATCACTATAGCAACTATATCTGGATTAAAACACAGATTTGCACTTTAGTAGCACTTGAATGGCTCTTATTATGGTACTTTTGTAGTTTGACTATCTTGAGGAAATGTTACTTTCTGTACTCTTGTTGTTCTTAGTTTGTACTCTAGGTTGAAATGCACTTATTGTAAGTCGCTTTGGATAAAAGCGTCTGCTAAATGACATGTAATGTAATGTAATAGCATCACTATAGCATCAATATAGCATCTCTATAGCATCACTATAACATCACTATAGCATCTCTACAGCATCAATATGATATTCCTTTATTCATCACTATAGCATCACTATACCATTACTACGCTTTTTTTAACTAGGCATCTTTGTCTCCACACAGGTCAAAGACCTGTTTACATGTTGGAAAGCAAAGTTTGCCCTGGCTCAATATGAGCCCAAAGTGGAAATCTTCCAGCTGGAGGAGCCTCACAACAGGGGAGAAGTGTTTGTTGGAAGTGTGAAGTTCACCCAAACGGCATCACGCCCGGCGTAGGTGGTGAAAACAAACACCTCTGTGGGTTGAGTCAGATATGTAAGGAAAGCCCTTTTGAAGGGGCACCGGCAAACCTTTTCATCCGAGCAACAGAGTGTGAGGGTATATCGGGTGGGAGGATGTGTCATGGCCTTACCTCTCAGCCCCACACACACACACACACACACACCCCCACACACACACACACACACACACACACACACACACACACACACACACAAAAAAATTGATCCATCCTGGTATTAATTCAAATTAAGAAATGCTAATGCGAACACAATGTAGCATCTGTTTGTCCTCTCATCACAGGAGCCCGGAGCAGCCGCCCTCCATCCTCCTCTTCGCTCCTTCCTCCTTTCCTCCAGACCAATGAGCTCGCATCCTCCCTCGGTGCTCGTTTCCTCCTCCTCGTTGTTGTTTTTGCCTCCTTGCCTCTTAGAGGACTAAGGCCGTTTCTCAATTCAAAGTACATGACTACAGACTTGTGTTCTTTTGGAGTCTGGTCTTGGGAATCCAGACTCCGGAGGACGGGACAACGGGAGGACGGTCTTTCTGCGATGGGACCAGCAGCTGACTTGATGACATCACCACATCAGCTGTTCTTCTCCTGAGTTTACTCTAATTATTCACAGTGAATTATTTTTTACAGTCCACTAAACAAAACATCCAAAAATGGCATTCTGTGACTCAACAACAGTATTTATAAAAAAAGAAACTGTCGGTTGTTTATTTTCTCCTCCGCTAGTGTTTCCGGTTACTGGTGAAATGCATTCTGGGATATCTGCTGGGTAGAGAACGCACAAGTCTCCTCTGATGCATCCTGGGTAAAGTGGGAGGATCGAGTCACATCCGGGTATTTTGACCGTGAAGCGAGAGAAGAGAACTTTGAATGTGAACATGAGACTGATGAGGAGACAGGACACGAGGACACAAGGAGAGGAAAGGACACAAGTAGAGGAAAGGACACAAGTAGAGGAAAGAACACAACTAGAGGAAAGGACGCACAAGTAGAGGAAAGGACACAAGAAGAGGAAAGGACACAAGTAGAGGAAAGAACACAACTAGAGGAAAGGACGCACAAGTAGAAGAAAGGACACAAGTAGAGGAAAGGACACAAGAAGAGGAAAGGACACAAGTAGAAGAAAGGACACAAGTAGAGGAAAGGACACAAGAAGAGGAAAGAACACAACTAGAGGAAAGGACGCACAAGTAGAGGAAAGAACACAACTAGAGGAAAGGACACAAGTAGAGGAAAGGACACAAGAAGAGGAAAGGACACAAGTAGAGGAAAGAACACAACTAGAGGAAAGGACGCACAAGTAGAAGAAAGGACACAAGTAGAGGAAAGGACACAAGAAGAGGAAAGGACACAAGTAGAGGAAAGGACGCACAAGTAGAGGAAAGGACACAAGTAGAGGAAAGAACACAACTAGAGGAAAGGACGCACAAGTAGAGGAAAGGACACAAGTAGAGGAAAGAACACAACTAGAGGAAAGGACGCACAAGTAGAGGAAAGGACACAAGTAGAGGAAAGGACACAAGTAGAGGAAAGGACACAAGTAGAGGAAAGAACACAACTAGAGGAAGGGACGCACAAGTACGCTAATTGAGAAACGGCCTAAGACTGTCAGACGCCCCAAGAAAACTTCCTTTCCTCTCTCTGCTCTTCTTTGCCCACTTCTTGCCTCTTGACTGACTCCAGCTCTGTAGAAATTGGGATGCTTTTGACTTCTCTGCCACTGCCACTGTATTTATTTCTTCCCTCGCGCTCAATTCAGAGCAACTCGCCTCTAATTTATAGTCCAGCATTTTGGTTCTCTCTATTGATCTTATGCTCTGCGGTCCAATTTCAAATGTACAAGAAACGCCTGTTTTATTTCTTGCTTTTAGCATCTTCTGAGTCTGCTCCGTGGCTGTAGTTATCCGTCTATTACTTTGAGTAATCTGGTCACGTGACAGTCGTTATAATTAAGAGTTATGAGGATCTATTCATCCCATCATTCCCATGTTTCCGCCACGTTAGTCTTCTACTCGGAAAACCCTTTCTACTTGCCTCCTCTTTATTTGTGTTGTAGATCTCATTCAGTGTGTGTGTGTGTGTGTGTGTGTGTGGCATAGAGCCCTGCTAGGCAGTAGAACATAGAAACATGTAGTGTTTAGCAGCCACAGACAGAATATACCCTTCATGACCGTGCTAACACTCTGCCAATCACATCCCACACACACACGCACACACACACTCACACAAACACTCACACACAAACACTCACACACACACACACACACACGGCCTGGAAGTGAGTGGCACTTCTCAGCAATGATGGCCGGCTGTTATTTTCATTGCAGAACTATGGATTGTGTTATAACAGTAACATAGAAAATCTCAATAATTGCATCCATGAAAACACGTGTGTGTATAAACACACGCTGTGAAGGACATGAACATGTGAGACGTTGTGGCCGCCGCTTTACATTTATATAACTTTATCATCCGTTTGACATACCTGTTGGCCGACATTATGATATAATACATTTCCTACTGTCAACAAACGTCTTCGTCCCTCTCTCAATACTTCCCCTCTTCACCTCGAGAGGTCAGAATCTCATCTTGTGCGATCCCATTTCCCATTTCCGATTCTCAAGTTTCGTAATTACAATTCAAAACTGACGAGCCGTTTTCCCAGCAGCCCTTGTGACATGTCCCAGGTGGGTAGACACACAGGTGTCATTGATCACATGGTCCGATGGACCCTATAATCAAACCGGGCACTCGCCTATACATTTTATTCTTTATTTCAGGCGCCAAGTTCCATATAAAAGTAACAGACATACAACTCTAAAAGAGAGAAAACAAGAAGATACAACATACATAATACAGTTCATTCAAAAGTATGAAGACTTTTGTGCCAATGTCGTCTTAACTTTGAAGTAAATGGATAGCAGCTCTTTAGAGGGTTGACCGGAGCCTCTACTATACAGTTCTCAGATTTGTCCAGTCGACACATGAAACCATACATCGATTTTCTCAAGAGAAAAAAATTAATAATTCCCCACCTATACTATACATACTCACACTTTACTTTATTTCCCCCCTGTATATTTAGTATTTAGTATTAGCATTTAGTTTTTTTGTATTTTTATTGTGTTTTGTGTATTTATTTTCATTGATGCTCTGATGTGCACCGCTGCTGTGATTTGTGAACTTTCTAATTATTTGTCCCACTGTGGGATAAATAAAGGAATAACATATCATATTATATCAAATACCATTCCGGGTTGATTTCTTACAAACATCTTTCTTTCTTTATTCCCATAGCGGGAAGACATTTTCCATCCGACAGTTCTCAGCGGAGCGCGAAGACAAAGACGGCGTTTCCTCTGTGAGCGGCGGGCAGGATGTCGACCTCCCGGAGTACAATTACCGGCCTCGGATCGGACAAAGAGCTCCACGGTGTAAATGAAAGGGCTGAAGTTGCTTTGATCCTCAAGATACTGCCGTACCAAGGAAAGTTCTTGGAGTCTGAATACAGTATAAAGACATAATTGGAAGCACTTGTAATGCCCCCAAAGACCACCGGGGGCAAACACCGGCTCGGGCTAATCGATAGCCCGCTGGTCAACGTCAGCTTCTCTTAACCCTCCTGTGACCTTCACATGTACGAACATCTTTTACCCTCGGGGTCAATTTGACCCCAGCAATTAAAAACCTCCAGAAAATTATTAGAATGAATATTGTTTCCCAAGTTTAAGCGTGAGGTACTTTATGTTTGTTTCTTTATGTTTAACCTAAACAGCCTTTTAAATAAATAAAAAAGTTGATATTTCTGATATGTTTTACACAGTGAAAAACAGCCTGGGGTCAAATTGACCCCAAAGAACATCGATGGGTACAAGTTGTGTTCAGGACATTAACAACATATCATCATGTGAATTTTAGGTTTTTCCAGTTGTCCCCAATAAATTAGGAAAAGTCTTGAAATAGCAACATGATGTCAATAATTTCTTTAGAGACATTAAACATTGAAAGGGGTCAAATTGACCCAAAGGTAATAGGAGGGTTAAAAGGGTTTTCCACAAGGATACCAAAATTGGCCCTAGAGGGAAAAACACAGCCTCCTCAATCAATAAGAACGCTGTGTGTGTGTGTGTGTGTGTGTGTGTGTGTGTGTGTGTGGAGGGGGGGGTTCGGGGTCCAAAGAGAAGACTTCCCGGATTCTCATGTTGCGTTCTCTCGAGTACCTACGACCGACACGTGGTTGTGTTTTGAAGCTTCTGCCATTTGCCGTTTGTGGTCGGCTTGCCAACAGTCGAGAGGGGGGCGGGTCTTATGTAACACGAGCCGGGCCGGGGAGGACCGGCGCCCACGAAGATAACGGGGAGGTTACAGATTACCCGTGTGACACAGCGGCACCGACAAAAAGGTTTTGTTGCGCCCGTGATGGACAACAAAAGATAACCCTCGCCCCCGAGACGTGGGGATTTAGCTTCTGTCTCGTCTTTTTGTTGAGAGGACGGACGCCACGCTGTCACGTCACATGACATCACACGACTTTTAGCCGACGCTTTCACCCAAAGCGACTTACGATCATGATACATCACGTTAGGTTATAATAGTTTATTTTGATTCTGCACATGTACATAGAGGAAGACTTATGCTTTGAATTAATACGTAAAGAAAGATGTGATAATAGGAAATATTAGGGAGAATATTATTATGACTAATATGAATTTATTGTGGAGCATTAGAGAAAGACACTGTTTACTATATGTGATGATAAAATGTGAATAGCAAGAGGTAATGTTTATATTTATGTTGCATGGGGATGAATGTTAGTTAGTATTTCAGAAATGTCGAATCCGGAAAGTAACATACTAGACTTTTATTGTGAAGGGACTTTTTTAGTAGTCTGACCAGACATCGTGACCCGGGGTCGTGACCTTTGACCCTTCCATTTTGATAGCAGACTTTTAGCCAACGAGAAGGTGTTGCCTGACAGAATAACAAAGGGATAACTTTTAGAGTAGCTGATTGGCTGCTGACGACTAATACCTCTTTGAACTGGGAGGAATCGCTCTTTCAACTGGCTTGCTTCAGCTCGTACCTGTGGAGCCTGGAACACTACGGACCCACGACCATGAGCTTTGATAGTTTGTTAAACTTCTTGCCGTTAAATATTGTTAAACTTGATCTATCGCATTCCAGTCCTGCAAAAAAAAACCTCTTAAATTGATAAACCGTAGAGGAGGGGTCAGGAACCTTTTTGAATGAGAGAGCTATAAAAGGCAAATATTTCAAAATATATTTCATTGAGAGCCATATAGTATTTTTAACGTATAATAAATTAAATATGTCTTGCCTTTAATGCGACTTCTGGTGCTGCATGATGCTACGTGGGGGTGGGGGTGGGGGTGGGGGTGGGGTGCATGAAGCTGTGTATAGACGATCAATAACAGACGTTTAGTTTAATAAAAGAACAAAGACGTCTTTAAAAAAATGTTTTAATTTAAATTCATTCATTTTTATTCATCGCAACTTTTAACCCCAACTTAATTTGCGGCACATCCACAAGTAATGAATTATATTCTTCTTCTTCTCGGGAGAAACGGTATTACTCAAAAACAACGTCGCGGGGGAAACTGAATAATGTAGAATTTGGTATTTGATCGAAGGATTAAAAGCAACGTCGGCCCTCCGGGGGGGTTTATGTTTTTCTCATTATAATCCATGAATGACCACCATGAGGAGAATGTGGTTTTTATTCCACACCCAGGACAGGACAGTTTTAAGATGCTTGTTTTCGCTCCACAAACTCAAAAAACTATATAAAGAAACAGAAAAAAGGGGTTCGGTGCATAAAAGAGCAGCAGGAGTGGCGCTAGCATACGACCCTTAGAACGAGAAGAAAAAGCGGCGTTCCCCTAAACAACAGGCATTAACCACATGGTTAATAATTCAGCGGGTATAAGAGTCCATCTGAGAGAAGCTTTTCTAATATTCATGTGACATAATAGCCGAGACACTGTGGCTCTCACTGGGCACAGTGATACTCACACTGTGAGGCACTTACGGCGTTTTGTAATTCATAGGCGGACATATCTGGAGCAGCGGTTCTCAAACGGGGGTACGTGTTCCCCTGGTGGCACGTGAAGGCACTACAGGGGGTAGGTGAGATTTCTCTAAATATTTTTTTAATTAATATCCATTAGAAAATCATTTAAAAATAGTTATTTAATAAATATTTAATTCAATATAAATGTAAGTTTATGAACTTATTTTAATATATTTTATTCTAAATCAGACACTGATGGACAAGCGCTGTGTATTACATATGTGGGCCACATCAGCATCATGGCTGCCCTCTTAAAGGGCCGGAAACACTTTATAAACTCCTCCCTCTGCATCTGATTTTTGTTTATTTGACTGTAGAAATATTATAATACAACATTAATCCATTTAATTTATAACCTTCAAAATAAAAGCACGGGTCATTTTTCTTCAATTTCTTTAAGAAAAGGTGATCGCGTGTCTTTCAAACCATCAGGGGCCACATAAAATGATGCAGCGGGCCGGATTCGGCCCACGGGCCTTATGTTTCGCACCTGTGCTCTAGACCAACCTAGCATCAGTAGCAAAAATCCAACAATTCAAGTATGTATTCCGGAAATGCTGAACTGACACAAGTCTAATATACAAAGATAATCCAATCAGCGGTTTAGTGAATCACACCCCACAGCCGGATGAATAAGCAAACTGTCAACCTCCGGCTGGGAGATCCACCGTTTAATTAATGAATTAAATGAGAAGTAATAGCTTTCCTCATTACATGTGCATGTGACTGTTAGGCTCCGTGCAGAGAGGATATTTAAACTCACTCTGGGTGCTTTAGGCACAGCTTGCATAGAGAAAATATAAAGCTGAAAAAGTACACTGCAACCGAAACTGGCCTGAGGAGAAAACCTAATGCTCAATAATACATTGAACCTGGCCGCCTGGGAATACCTTCAGCCAAATGTGAGGGCCAAGCTGCTTGAAATGTGTTGCAGTCTTGTCTTTTCTGTCTGTTGGACTGTCTTTACACACAGTTGACCTCATCCCTCTGTGATGGTACCTGGCAGAGAATTCAGATACTTGATATTCAGATACTTGATATTCAGATACTACTAGTCTCTGTGACTTCACGTCTCATAGGGTCAATTGGACCTGGCTGTATCTCCTGCTATGGCCCCGCCCCCCTTTCTGGATCGTGGTCCATGCCTACTGCCAATTATTCATACTCTGTCATATTCATTGAATGCGTTTCTGTAACTCTGTATTGCTTCTTTCTGGTCACATGGCGTCTATTCTTCTGTCCATCCTGGAGAGAGATCTCTACTTTCTTTCCTTTTTTTACCCATGAAAGAAGGCTTTTTTTCTATATTTCTTGGGAGTTTTCTCTGATCCAATGTGAAAGGTCAAAGGTCAGGGATGTTGTATGTGTACAGATTGTAAAACAAGGTCCACTCCCATATTACAGATTACAGTCTCCAAGCGTTACACCTGAAATTACACCTCCACACTACACTCGAATGTTTTTAGAACACCTCAATTTCTCCAGTTTGTATTGAAATGTTCACAGTTTAATTTCTCAAAGAACACATAAACAATTAAAATATATCATGGAATAGTTTTTTTCAACAAAATGTAATCTACATGGTTGACACCTTTTGCAGGTATAACAGCCGAACACACTCGTAGAGCGTAGAAACTTCTTCCAGCTGCGCGTTGTTAAACCATCACTTGTTCCTTAAAAAGGCCTTTTTGTAGAACTCTCAAATGAACATTATTTTTCAGTTTTCGATAACTCCTTTTTGTTTAACTTCTGCCAGTTTGCTGCCGACCTTTGTACCATTTGAGGTTATTCACTGGACGTAAACTGCTTACATTTCAATCAAAACTTGAAATATGGGGGAAGCGTTCTGAAACTTTTGACCGGTATTGTACGTGAAGTGTACTCTAGGTTGAAATGCACTTATTGTAAGTCGCTTTGGATAAAAGCGTCTGCTAAATGACATGTGATGTGAAGTGTTAGTGAATCTTTGGTATGAACAGCTCAGCTCGCTATGACATGGCAAAGAACAGAGCAGAGGAAATACGACGAGGCCTACAAAAACATCCATTGAAGTGTGGCCCTCTCATCTTTACCATCGCCTTTACTCAGGGGAGAAATACTAAGTGAATCAGCCCATAAAATACTTACTGTAGTGGCCATTTGTCAGTCCAAAATCAACAAACAATAATCTAAATCAAACTGCCACTGATGCGCCCTGGGTCTCGGTGTTGACGCACGCAAAATAAAATAATGTCCCGAATGTTGGATTGTGTTGTGATAATTTATTCTCCAAAGAAACAAAAAAAAGAACAAACAAAATGCAAACATTTCCTTCTGCTATGTGACCGTGTGCGTGTGCGTGTGTGTGGTAAAAAACCATTGGCCACCCTGGTGCATGCTGGTCCTGTGCCTATCCACCTCTACATATAACCACAGGTGCCCAAGTGTTAACCAATTAGTGAACCTACAAAATAAATATATTAAACTAAATTACAACTATCCTAAGAAACAACTAACCTATCAAAACATAACCTAAATAAGCAATAAATAATCAATATTACTTTACAATTAAACTTAAATACAAATGTCAAATTAAATAGCTCCAACACTTACAATACAAAGTATATATATATTTTTTAAAGCAACTCACAGTCCACTGTGTCCTTCAGGAGGGGATAGAGGAGACTCCTTGGTGAGCCATGGTGTAGATTCAGCCTGTGGGAGACACATAGAAAGCAGCCTGAATGAAGGCATGAATGCAGCTGGAGCGGCTTTAGTTGTCAACGTAGCAAAACTGTCTCCCGAAGGCTGTGCAAGCTACGATTAATTATAGTGTCAGCCATCAATCAAAACCAACGGATATGGATTACTTGACATTTCCCTTCTCGACACGAGAAAGTACAGTACATCTCCAACCATGCCTTTTCTAATATTCTATCTTTTTACTGGTTACGAACGGGTGTTTTAATCCGGTGTGTCTTACACTGTGTTCTTATCGCTTTTGCTACTGCTGCAAAACCAAACTGCCGTCGCTCCTCTGAATCCTGACCCCTAAACCGCTTACACGAGATAGTAGTTCTGCAAGCGTGCTATGCGTTCGCACACTGCTGTTCAAAAGTTTGGGGTCACTTAGAAATGTGCTTATTTTTCTAGAGCTGTTTATTTCAATGAAGATAACATTAAATAAATCATAAATACTCTCTCTACATAGTTAATGTGTAAATGACTATCCTCTGGTGTTGAAAATGAAATCTCTACATAGGTGTGTAGAGGCCCATCTCCAGTGTTCTAATGGTACATTGTGTTATCGCCTTAGAAGACTAACGGAGGGGTAGAAAACCCTTGAAAACCCTTTTCATGTGAGCGCAGCTGAAAACAGTTATGCTGGTGAGAGAAGCTATAAAACTGGCCTTCCTTTGAGTGACAAGTCTGAAGAACAGAATTAATATTTCACATAAAAATCATTATTTCTAACCTTGTCAATGTCTTCACTATATTTTTTATTCATTCGGTGAATAAAGGTGTGAGTTTTAATGGAAAACACGAAATTGTCTGACCCCAAACTTTTGAAGGGGACTGTATACCGTATAGCAGCAATGCCCCCCATTACAGCCACAACTGTCCTTCAACCGTCTCATTATGATAAACACAATTAATACCCGACAGGTGTAATTACGGATGAGATTAATCACCTTTGGACACCATCAGACGCCTGAACCTCTGGCCGGTTGGTGAAAAGCTCCAGGACGGTGAAGCCTCGCCCCAGGGCCTGCTGGGAGCCATCTGGCCTGGGAGATAAGGACACCAGCTCCAAGACCATCGCTACACTGGGCAACCGCAGACAGGTATGGAAATACAGGACCTGAAAGGAATCATTGAACACACAGAGAGAGGATTCACGTCATCAAGCATCAAACATCTTTGATTTGTTCAGAACGCGGCTTGGATTGGATCAAACGCCAACGCCAGGGATCAAAAGCACAGTACGTTGAATTATGTAGAAACCTGAAGGTCATAGCAGCTTTTGAGTTAAACAGTTCATCTTTTAAATATACCATGATACCATGAAGCACTGATATTTACCTACTTGGCCCTTTAAAAGTTTGATTAAACGAATTAAACGATTGGCAATGAACAGGTGTGAAAGCGTCCTCAAAGAAAAAAACTTTTTTGTTTTGCCTTATTTCAAAGTTTTTTGTAAAATAATATTGCCATATACCTGTTGACCAGTGGATTTCCAGGAATTTAAACCTAATTTCCATGACCAAACATGTTGTGAAATCTCCGTGTATTCGGGATTTTCATATTCATGAAAAAGTGAGAAAATGTCGTATTCAAACTAACAATAGAAATTCCAACGCCTGTTTCTAGTTTCTAGACATGCCAGGTCGATGCAATTGTTTACAGGCTCTGATCTTCCATTCAAATTGGAAATAATAGCCTTTACCTACAGCCGCGCCACACTGATTTACATGCACAAAGACCTGAATATGATAACAGGGACCTACAAATTCTACGTGATCCATTGGTCCCCGAGCACAATAAAGCCTGTCATTGTTTCAAGGCCATAAAGAAGAACATGACGGTGTCTACAGGAAGAAGAAAAAAAGATTGCATAAGTAGACATGAGCTATCTTGAAATACAGAGGCAATTTCTCCCCGGCCCGCTGCGGCAGAGCCTGTTCATCTTGTGGCATTCCTATTTCAGCCACAACGGTCTGGCATCCCTATGCATGCTAGGTTTAAATTGGTCCAAATACAAACACTGCAGACGACAATGAAAACACGTTGGAGGCAAAAGATACTCGTCTCGCCATGGTTTGATTGAGTTGAATGTCTTTTTTTGCCCGTTTTCATGCAGTCACTGGACTTTGCCACGGTGTTGTCTCGATGTCGAGATGAAAGTCTCCTACTGGAGATGATTTAACATGAACACACGTTTGTAAAAGGAGTTATCGCCACTGGCAATGAGACGGCGTAAGATAAGTAACATTGTCTGGTATCTCAGCACAGAGCCTCTGAATCTATGAGGAAAGACTTTGCAATTGGGAACATCGAGTATAACACATTTTTGTGAAATTTAACGGCCGAAAAAATTGTATTTATGTAATTTCTAAAAAGTTTGGTTGTATATTATTATTTGTACAACTCATTTTCTTGAATATTGGTTCCGTTTTTATTTGCATCCAATAGGAACTATTTCTGCATCCTGTGTTGAGCTGGGACGCATTTGTTTGCGACTATCTCCAAAAGCCATGCACGGTAGTAGTTTGTAAAGAAGTGTAAATGAGCGTAAGATTGGTATTTCTAAGTGGACCCATTCCCTCTTGGGTCTCTGCAGCAGCGAGGTACGTCCTTTATGTTTTATGTTCATGTTTTCATCACAAATATTTCCGCGCAAACTGTTTTTATGTAACATCAAAGGCAACCTTTGTCAACGTTGGATTGATAGCGGTGGTGGTGACTGAGGTGTTGTCAGTAACCCAAGAGCGAGGGTGTCGTGTATTTCCTAGAGGGAGTGATACCGAACACAATATCTCTACAGATGTCACAACGGACTAATTTTGCACAATTTCTTCCAGATAGATATTCCAGCGAACACCGGCTGAGATGAGAGTAAAAATATCCCCCATCCCAAGATGCATGTCATTCAGTATTCATCGACGGAAAATGTTCACCATCACTCAATTTATTTACTTCCCTCCAACCATAACTCCCAAATCAAAGCCTCATCTGTGACTGAACTCCTCTTGAACTCATCTCCCAAGCTGCATCCACTAGACATGTTTCTATCACGTTCCCCCAAGGCTCCTCCCCCTTTGCGATAACGTGGAACCTGCATTGTGGTCGAAGACGTAGTCCGAGTCTCGGAACAATCCCCAAACGTGGACATTGTTCATGACGGATTTCCAATTCCAAGAGGTAGAATGAATTGGGCATCTGCCTCGCCTCTCTGCTTTGATATACCTCCAAATTGATTCTGTTCCAATCTCATGAAAAAATAAATAATAATAAAGAAATAAACACCCTCTGCCCACGGAACAAATATCTCTTACTCGATTTGCAATCATTTTGAATTTCAAAGGATGTGTTTAAATGCTCTCAAGAAAACCACTCTGGCTTGGTTTAGGAATATATTGATTAACACTTTTAGATAAATGCCTGATACATGAGCTGAATTGTACAGGGAATAATTCCTAAGGTGCACCATGTCCCTTTTTTCCAATACTTTCTTCAATGGCGCTGCATCTTGAACCCGAGTTAGGAAGCAGTAAGGAGCGAATGTACCGCAACGCTTTGGAAGGAGAAGACAGGTGGGCGCCAACGGGGGGGCGGTCAGATTTTCTTTCGTTTTCGTTGTCAATACATGTTGAGAAATGCCTTTTTTCTTTATTTCCCCCCATTAGCTCCAACGGATTTGTTCTCACATTCGCGTATCCGACGATGACGAGTCCCCCCGTACGCATGAGCAACGCTCGACAGAAATGACTCGACTTTTCCACACAACTTTTAGATCTCAGGCAATCTCATGAGATCTCGCTCCTTTGCCGACGCCACGGGGAGCGCCGCGAGACGTCATTGAGGGAACAGCTTGCGTCGGCAGCATTGCCAGGCGCAGCATATGTCGGACCTAATGAGAGGTTATAGTGCGCAGCGACTGTCAGAGACGCGGTAATCGATTCTCGCGGGGGTAAATACCAACCCCCCCTCCCCACAACCCGAGTGAAGAGGGGGCTAACAGCAATGTGGGGGACATTAAAACACCATCAGCACAGAGGCATGGAGCTTCAACTCCCCGTCACTCGCAACAACCGGAATGTCTGCAACTTCTGGGGGGGGGGATTAATTGAGGTGAGGGGTTCTGCCTTGTATTGTTTTGGATCCGTCTCGTGGTGAATTGGTTTTACTTGCTGTGGTATCAAAGGAAGACCTGCGTCATGGTAACATGGAAGGATTTACTTTAATTGTAGTAATTGTGGCGTGAAGAGGGACATTTAGAAGACAAGATAGTTTAAACACAGAAAAATAATGGTTCTTAAATGGTTCTTTAAAAGACTTTGTGGTTTTACGAAAAACCATCACCTACTGAAGAACCATTTTTTAATATAGTGCCTCAAAGAACCATTTTTTGAAGGTTCTTTGAGACACCTTTATAGGTTCTTTGAAGAACTATTTAAGGAGATGGTTCTTTAAAGAACACTGGTTTGAAAGGTTCTTTGTGGAACCAGAAATGATGCCTTAAAGAACCATATTTTGAAGGTTCATTGAGACACCTTTGTAGGTTCTTTGAAGAACTCTTTAAGGAAATGGTTCCTTAAAGAACCCTAGTTTGAAAGGTTCTTTGAGGAACCAGAAATAGTGCCTTAAAGAACCGGATTTTGAAGGTTCTTTGAGGCACCTTTATAGGTTATTTAAAGAACTCTTTAAGGAAATGATTCTTTATAGAACCATGGTTTGAAAGGTTCTTGAAGTTACACTTCAAAACAAACTGGTGTATCCATCACGTACATGTTTGTGCTACTTAGATTACTCTTCAGAACCATAGAAGTAATCGTTCTTCGTGGAACCAAAAATGCCTCTTCCATGGCATTACTCTGAAGAAACATTTTCGGTTCCAGATGGCACCTTCATTTTTCTGTGTGCACCGTCTCATTATTTGCATAACATAAATACATCGATAAAGTATATATAGTACTGTATATTAGTCCTGCAGCTGACTTATTGTCCTCTTAAAGTGAGTCTAAAAACCATATCACAGCATTAGCCTGTAATCAGGGATCTGCTTTTGGAAAATATGAAAAAGAACCTGCGCAATAGAAGCACAGAGTCGATTTAGTGGCTATTATGAATCTCTCGTAGTGCTATGGGCCGTAAACGCAGAGGCTAATTCTTCTTGCCCCCTCAAGGTGGTCATTCAAACGCCTGACTTGTGGGAATTGGGCAAGCACTTTAAGGAGGGGGGGTAGGTATCACAAGGCATTGCACAAGACAACAGAGGCTGCAACTGAGCATTGTGTTTTGCATAGAGACTCCAGAGCAACTGGGGTGTAATTGGCAGGGCTCTGTTGTTTGACCCCTGGTGACCTCCCAAAAGAAAAAAAGAAAACAGGGGTTTTCTATTTCGCCGAGACGCTGGCTGGGAAGCTCGGAGCACTACGGTGTTGGCTACCTGGGACTTCGATAGCATAAAGCCACGCGTCTGCACGCCTGTATTAATGACTCACGTGTTATGCATGTAATGCGTGCGACTATCGAGTTGCACACGGGTCTCAGAATGAATAAAGGCTGACACGTCAGACGGTATTGAAAAAGCTCACAATACGCGGCCATTACTGCATTCTCCGAGTGTGCATGGTAACTACGAGCTCGTCCTGTAAGTGCCGCAGTTGCTTTGGCCTTCGTCCTGGACCCGTGCTGTTCAAGGCAAAAAGCTGAGCTCATGAAGTCCTGTGAAGCTAAACTACGAAGCCAATGCACTCAGAAAGATTCTTGGCTGACTTTGATGCGAGTTTTGGCAGCAAGACCAACGCCTGAGGTGGAGAAGGGGGATAGATAGAGAGAGAGAGAGGAAAGGAGTTACAGTAAGTCATTTGACAGGCACAGAACCAGCGGGTATCGGCATCACAAATCCTCCCCCGTGTGAAATCCTGTGACTGTCACCGGCAGAGGCGAGATGACAGATTGCGGTGTGGATGTTAGAGAGGCAGAGAAAATGAGAGGGATGGAGGCTCTGGGGCCTCATCATGACCAATATAATGTCAGCGGACCGCATCTGAGGCCGATTGGACCGGGTGTCGTACGCACACGTACGACAGTTGACCCGAGTAGGACGTCAGCGAGAGGTTGAAAAAAGCTAAGCAAAATCAACTTGTGAATAGCTTCACTACGCCGTTTGAGAACGGTCTGTATCGTCTGAAATAGACGCATCAAAAAAAGACAACGGGAATACTGGCGAGCGGCGTGATGCTCCACAAACGAATAAACAGAAGCAACACTCGTCCCATGAATCGATGTAAAGTAGAATTCAAAAAATAAAATCAGGGCAAAGTAACTAAACATTTTGATTCAAAATTCTGTTTATTTGATATAGCCCATTCTCACGAATTACAAATTTATCTCAGATGGCTTTACAATCTGTACATGAAGACATCCCTGTCCCTCACATCGGATCAGGTAAAACTCCCAAAAAAGACCTTTCACAGGGAAAAAAGGGAAGATACCTTCACTGAATCTCAAAGTCTGACCGATTAATGAAGGGAATTCCTGAATAGCAATTGGTCTGATAATCATACTCTGATGTGTGGTTGGGTCTCAGTTACTAGGAACTACTGTATCTGAGGCATAGAGGTTCTCATTCACTCATATGCCCAATGGAATTATCTTACTGTGCATAGAAAAATAGCCTATTGAGGAACAAGCAGCAGTTCTATTCCTTGCCGAGTGGCTGAATTTGGATCCTCGTCAAAAAAGATACCTACATCTTTACTATCACCGTAATAAACATCCAGGACCCGTATATACTGTGTAAGGAAGGCCATTCTGCATGGTCAGAAGATGTAGAAGTGGACAAGGCAGCAAGTGAAAAAGCTGAAGCGTGACGGGTGAAAAAGAACAAGCGGTAAGTAATGGAGCCATTGCAGAAAGTCGAAGGCACCAAAAAAAAGGTGTTCCATTTCTATCGCCCGAGTGACTGGTGCGAGGAAGACGACGATGGGCTCGGGCTGCAGCGAACGTCCCCCCAGAGGTGGTTTGATGGAAAAAGGTAATGTCATCGGGGACGAAACGGAAAGAGGAAGGAAGGAGAAAAAAAGATTTATCGGCCAAAGATGAGAAGACCTGCGGCAATTACTGGAGAAACAGACCAATTATGTGGAAGAGGAGGGGGGGGGCGACGGTGATGTGACTTCCATCCAGCGAAGACGTTCATCGACCAGTGGGTTATCATTTTTCAAAAGTCGGAACATTTTCAATATCTGCCCACGCTTTCATTGTAGAGGAGGATTCACGGCTGAACCTCGAAACTCTTGGATATTACTCACTCGAAAAAGGGAAAGAATTAAAAACACTACGTTATAATAAACGGAGATACAAGGAAAACCAGATACAACTGTATCATAATGGTTGGCATTAGCGTTCCTATTCGTTAAATTACGTGACTGGTGACCAAGAGATGAGTGGGGAAACTATGTGTGAGCAAAAATTGACATTTTGGTTCCAGGAAGAGGAAAGCGTTTGAGTCATTGAGTGTCCAAAATAGAAAAAAAGGTTCATTGCCTGAGGTGCAAAATGTTGTTTTTTAATTTTCTCACCGATCCGTCTTGTAGATATAGAGCAACAGATTTTTAAAAGACCATTTTGTATGAAGTAAATGATACGAGTGTCGCCTGACTGCGTTCCCACAGTTAGTTTCCATCGTGGCCGGCGTGTCGACGGGGCGTCAGTAGATTTGGGTTTGGGTTTAAAGCGTTTGTTTGTTCTGAAAAGGTGTGATAGAAATAGGTCGAGGACATAATTGCCACTGCATCCACCAACATCGGAAAAGAAGTGCATGCTGACTCCAGACGTACCGACTAGTTGGTTTCTTCCCGTCGCTATCAACCACATCACATGTACGCCATGACTTTCTCCCCTTTTCTTTTGTCATATCTGTGATGGAAATATGATTCGAGGCCAAATGTTTTTTGCGTACAGAGAGAGAGCACAACATTCCTTATCGCTAATCTTGGCGGTTCCCGACTGAATGAAGGCGAGTCTCTGACGGTTAGCGGCGGTAATTACGAGTTCTTGCCTGGTTCTCTCAATGTCAAGCCGCGACGAGTCAAGGTCAAAGAGAAACATGTTGTCTGGGGTGTTAGACAATGGTGCGTTGGCGGCTGAGTTAAACGTCCAATCTGAGAGAGTAAAGTTGAGTGAGTGGTGATCAGAGATAAGGGGGGAAATAACTTGTGTAGAAAAATGAAATTTCGGTTTGAGGATGGCACAAGAGGAATGTGTTTGAGTCATTGAGTGTCATTGCCTGAGGCGCACACATTTTTATTTCATGGCAATCTGTCTTTTAGAGATATATAGACAAAAAGATCAAATAGACACAATTGCTTAGTTGTTTTTTTCGCAATATGGTGATGGAGGGAATCCTGACCTGTTGATAGTGCTAGAAGAATCATAGGGGGTCTTCGGCGTTCAACGAAGACCATCCCAAATAAACGGCGTGCTAATCTGAGCTGTAGTCTTGAGCTGTAGGGAGAGCTTTGGATGACCTCATCCTCCTCGGACGCCACAGAAAGTGAAATCGAAACGCCATTAGTCTGAAAACACACCGCCAACGCCTGAAAGCAGCCGGCGACTCTTTCCCTCGAGAGTACCGACTCCGGTCCTGCAGGCGGGGGGAAGGTTTGACTTTGAGTTACACCTGTCCTGGCAGGTAATAAAGGCCTGAATCACGGCCGCAGCTACTCCCGAGACCGAGGAAAGAACCGTATCGCCGTGCAGTCGTTTTCCCGATGGCTACCTCGCTTCGATGACCGCCCCCGCCTATTCGCGGCGGCAACACCGACTCCAATTGCCAGGTTTTGGTCTCCTGACATTTTGCAAATCCTGTATGAAAATGCCGTGGGTGAGCAATGTTGACGCGGGAAATCGTAACGAGATAGAACTGTGGAGAAAACGACCGGGGCCGGCGGGCTTTGGGGTCCTTTCGGTTGTTGTTGTGGTTGTTGTTTAATGGTCCGTCTCTGGAGGAGGAGTGGGAGCGGGGCAACGGCTGAGAGAAACCGCGGAGGATTTAATTTGACCAAAGCAGAGTCGCTTAATGTTGGAACAGAGGAAAGACGAATAAAGTCGCATTTGATTTATTTCGTTATTTCTTATTTTATTCTGAAGGTGTATGGGTGTATTTTTTTTTACCGGTCTAGGTGGAAGAATATTTCCTTCGATGGAGTTTTGCGACTTAAATTATTGTATTACTTTCTTGCGAAAGCAATGCATCCTGGTCCACGAGGCTCGGCAGTGGGAGGGAATGTACTTCTTCAGTTTGCTGCACTTACCATCGTCACCTAAAAAAAAGGCGTCGACTTTATCCGTTGAGCTGAACAACTCCCATAACCTTTTCCCCGAAAATCCTCTCCTCACTTCTAGCTTCAATGCCTCTGACGTTCGCCGCCTCGTCGACCGACTCCGGCCCCGCCTGCCCTCCACCGCGCCCCCAGCTTTGCCCGGCGACAGATCTTTGAACGGCCTGAGCTCGTCGCCCTGGCGCTGGTCTCCTGACATTTTGCAAATCCTGTCTGAAACCTGAGGCCTGGCAGACAAACCGCGGGGCACGCCGTGCTGGTGGCGAGAGACGCGGGGGAATAAACCACGATAAAAGGACCGCAGGACTCAAGAAGGTATCCAGAAAAGTCACATTTAAAAAAAGATTAAAATTGGCAACAAGCAGGCCTCTCTCTCTATCTCCCTCACTCACTCTCTCTCTCCCACTCCCACCCTCACTCTCTCTCTTCCTCTCTCTCCCTCCCTCCCTCCCTCCCTCTCTCTCCCTCTGCAGAATTATAAAGGGACAAGCTTGCAACAATTACTTGCTGTGTGCATATTTAAGTGTGTGTGTGTGTGTGTGTGTGTGTGTGTGTGTGTGTGTGTGTGTTTGAGAGGGAAAAGAGAGGGAGTGACAGAAAGAGAAAAAAAGAGTCGGGTAAGAATCAAGTCAATACGCACCACCCACCCACACACACCCACACACACATAGACACATATACACACACAGGGCTCTCATCTCTCCCTCCTGTCACATCCACAGTATCTCTTGTGGCCCCTGAATTGCCTCGTACACACACACACACACACACACACACACACACACACACACACACACACACACACACACACACACACTCCAGTGTGTAAAACCGTTAAGCGGCAGCTGCTCCGCTACATGTTTAGTCCCTCGAGTTGCCTAAATATTGATCGGTCCTGGGAGGCGGCGGCCGAGGCGGCGGCCGAGGCGGCGACCCCGGCGTCCCGCTGTATAACTGAAGCGAGGATCTCTCAGTGTAGCTCCGGTCTGGAGAAGGAAAGAACCCAGAGGAAGGCTGGAGGCCCGGTCTGCCCATCGCCATCGATCACGGCTTCAACACCTCGCTGCATTTACTGGGAAGAGCCATGCTTTGTGACATGAAAGATGTTTAAAAAGAGAGAATGAAAGGTGGAAAACCAACAAGACTCAATAGAGGTTCTTGTTTTTACCGCGATGTTTAACCCTCCTGTTACCTTCAAATGTACTAACATCTTTTACCCGTGCATTTAAAACCTCCAGAAAATGATTAGAATTAATATTGTTTCCCAAGTTTAAGTGTCAGGTTCTTTGTGTTTGTTTGTTGACTACCTAAATAGCCCTTTAAATAAATTTAAAAAGTTGATATTTCTTATATGTTTTACACAGTGAAAAACAGCCTGGGGTCAAATTGACCCCAAAGAACACCGATGCGATCATGTGAATTTTTTGATTTTTCCAGTTGTCCCCAATAAATTAGGAAAAGTCATGAAATATGAAGCAAAAAACATTTCTGCAAAGCTGGTGAAGAATCCACATCGAGTTGTTCCGTCTATCTGACTAATGAGGAGGAAAGCGTAACCCGGAGCAACGGCAAGTCTCATTGATGCGTTGAGTTTTTTTAAATCTTTTATAATACAACAATGGAGCTCTATGGCTCAGAGCGATCAGCCGCGTCACCGCCTGGCGGAGCTTCCCCAACAGAGGGATCCTTCGGCTGTAATCACTGCCAGCGTGGGCATGTGTGTTTTTTGTTGGGATGCTGTCGCCGCCGACAACCAGGACAGAGCGGGCCGTGTGTGTGTGTGTGTGTGTGTGTGACTGCGCGTGAAAGTTTTAAAAGGCGTGCTGCAAAATGTTTTCTCAGGATCTCAAGATAAAACTGGGAAAGGATTTTGAGGACCTTTCTGTTGTTGTGTTTCTGTTGTTGTGTTTCTGTTGTTGTGTTTTTGTTGTTGTGTTTCTGTTGTCGTGTTTTTGTCGTTGTGTTTTTGTTGTTGCGTTTCTGTTGTTGTGTTTTTGTTATTGTGTTTTTGTTATTGTGTTTTTGTTGTTGTGTTTCTGTTGTGTTTTTGTTGTTGTGTTTTTGTTGTTGTGTTTTTGTTGTTGTGTTTCTGTTGTCGTGTTTTTGTCGTGTTTTTGTTGTCGTGTTTTTGTCGTTGTGTTTCTGTTGTCGTGTTTCTGTTGTCGTGTTTTTGTTGTTGTGTTTCTGTTGTTGTGTTTCTGTTGTCGTGTTTTTGTCGTTGTGTTTTTGTTGTCGTGTTTTTGTCGTTGTGTTTCTGTTGTCGTGTTTCTGTTGTTGTGTTTTTGTTGTTGTGTTTCTGTTGTCGTGTTTTTGTCGTTGTGTTTTTGTTGTTGTGTTTTCGTTGTGCGTGTCTAATTTAATGGTTCGTCTCTGGAGAAGGAGCGAGAGCCGCCAACAAGCCAGAGAAACTTAGGAAAATTAAGGATTTTAATGTGTTGCTCGTTATTGAAACAGAGGGAAGACAAACACAGACGCGTTGGGAGATGTATTTAATTGTTATTTTATTCTGAAGGTATCTGAAGGCTGAAACAGGTGTTTTAAGTTCTAGATAAATACATTGTTGTCGACTATGGCACAAGTATATATAACTTATTTATGTATGCTTATTTGTCACTTTGTCCTGGTTTTATTCCCCATCTTACATTTATGTTTACATATTATTGAGTGAATAAAATCCATATGATTCAGTTCCATGTGTTCTCCACCAGGTGTACGGCTGCATTTATTTCCCTAGTTTAGGTGGAAGAATATTTCCTTCGATGGAGTTTTGTGATGAATGCATCCCGGTCCACGAGGCTCAGCAGTAGCGGGGGGGTATCAGCTCTCTCGGTAAACAGAATTTAATTATTTTTACTACATTTACCATCATCACCTAAAAAAAAGGCGTTGAATTTCCCCTTTGAGACCAACATTGATCATTTAAAAAAGTTTCTCCTCAGCCTGCCTATTTGTTCCTCATATTTCAGATTTTTTTTATTTCACAGCTGAACAATTGTCACGTATTAAAAACACATAATACTGCGGCACACACACACACACGCACACACGCACAGCGGTGTATGTTTATGACCGCAGAGCACGCTGGGTTTGAATGTACGTCCTGATTGATATAAACATCGCCTGCGGTTTTAACGCACGGCTTTCAGAGAAAGCAAATCTGACGGTGAGCAGACGGGCGTCGTAATTATAGCTCTCTGCACTTTCCAAAACAGAAAACATTAGGAAACCCCAGCCGCGATGCGTAAATGTCAAAGTACCAAAACACCTCTACGCAGAGGCGGAGCGGAGCGCCGTCCGTAATGCGTCTCTGCTAACTCGGCGTTCTCTGGAGCCGCCGCGCAGAACGACTCAATCAATCTTCTTTTATCAAACCTCCGGGGTTCAGGCGGTTATGTGATTACGTGGCGTCGGGCTGGAGGAACCCCAGGAGCCGCGCATTAGAAATATAAGGTGATAATTGCACCATTAGTGAAAACACCACCCACACGGCGCAACGCGCACAGAAGGGTTAAGGAAGAATGATGGAACCAAAAATGGTTCTTCGGAGTGGTGCCGCAGAGGAACCATTTCTGGTTCCACAAAGAATCTTTCAAACCAGGGTTCTGTAAAGAACAATGTCCTTAAATAGTTCTTCTCAAACCTTCAAAAAATGGTTCTTTAATCCAACATATCTGGTGCCTCAAAGAACCTTTCAAACCAGGGTTCTTTAAAGAACCATTTCCTTAAATAGTTCTTCAAAGAACCTATAAAGGTGTCTCAATGAACCTTCAGAAAATGGTTCTTTAAAATGGTTCTTTAAGGCACCATATCTGGTGCCTCAAAGAACCTTTCAAACCAGGGTTCTTTAAAGAACCATTTCCTTAAAGATAAACATCGAAGAACCTATAAAAAAGTTTCAAACTTTAATTTTTTTTTTATTTAAGGCTCCATATCTGGTTCCTAAAAGAACCTTTCAAACCAGGGTTCTTTAAAGAACCATTTCCTTAAAGAGTTCTTCAAAGAATCTATAAAGGTGTCTCAAACCTTTAAAAAGGCACCATATCTGGTGCCTCAAAAAGTGTTTTTGTTTTTAACTACGTGGTTCTTATGTTGCTGCCAAGTCTTATCCGGGTCACCCTCGAAAAAGAGATATTTAAATCTCAATGGGTCTCACCTGGTTAAATAAAGATTAATTTGTTTTACATTTTAATTTAAAATAAATTCACAGAGGTCAACCGTTACCTGCTGTCAGATACTTTCCCTCTTTTATTTACAGAATATGTACAGCCAATGGAAAAAAAAGTATCGGTGCCAGGATTCATCAAATTCTAAAAATATACCCATCCCAAAATGTCTATTTATAGCACACAACAAATACATCAGAGTCAGGAGTTGTTGTTCAGCTGAGCCAGCCTTTCTGGGGCTTGCGTCTTCTTTTTAGGAAATCACACAGAGAAAAAAAACACGTGAGCCTCGACTCTCAGCCCTGACAGCTTACGAACTCGGGAACGTTGTTGTACCCTTTCAGGAGAAACGAGTGTGCGACTACTGCCGCCCGCATCCGATACTCGGAGCTGAAGTCTGAACCGCGTGGGGGACGCCGGCCTCTTCTCTCCGGAGAGAACAACTATTCAAGAAACCCAAAAAACGGAGGAACTGAGTGACTGATGTTCAATAGGGTTTTTTTCCCCATTGGTGGAGCGCTGTCTGCTCTGAAGTCATGTGATCAGGCCACCTGGTGACGAGGGGCGGGTTTCTTTTTCCTTTTTTTTTTTTTTTTTTAAATCGTACTATACGGAGACCGAGACCCGATAGTCCGTCCTTCAGAGGGTGAGCGTGAAAGGTCGGGTGTAGACCGTGAGGTTAAGAGAAGGGAGAAATAAGTGAGCGTGAGTGTGTGTGTGTGTGTGTGTGTCTCTCCCAGTTCACCCCCCCCCCCCCTCGTGAGAGTTTAAATGGAGTGATCACAGTGAGAGAGCCGATGCAGAGAAGATGCACATTTCTCTCCGGCCTCCCTCCCTCCAGTCCGTTAGCTCCTCTGGGCTCGCCCGCCTGCAGCGCAACACTGCCCTCTGCTGGCCGCAGCGTGTCACGACAGCCGTTATCAAACCGTCCGAGTCATCGTGTGAGAACGAAAACAGCAACTGGTGTCGTGAATGGGTTTAAGACATACTGGACTGTATATTTTATAAAGTCCACGCGACACGTTGATCTTCTGCGTTATTAGAATCCAATCAAAGGAAATGTGAATATCCCCCGTGCTGCCGTAACTGAATTGAAGATCTCCCCCCCCCCCCCACCCCCCTTTGATATTTAGATATCAAACAGCAATTTGACACCCATAAACACCCGCAAAGACGTGAGTGCAGCGGGACAAATCCAATAATATAATTTTTTTGAAACTGGTGCAGATCTTGCAGCACGACACGGAGGAAGAGGAGGAGGAGGAGGAGGAGGAGGAGGAGGAGGAGGAGGAGGAGGAGGAGAACCCCGCTTTACCGTCCTGATGAGATATGATGTGGGTTATATTATTACACTGGATGGATAATGGGATTTGGACACTTATTGGAATCCCAAGTGTGTGTGTGTGTGTGTGTGTGTCTGTGTGTGGGGGGGGGGGGGGGTAATCCAGAATATGACTATTATGGCGGATCAAAGTGAGGCCGTCTACGCTGCGAGAGATTGTTCGGAAGGAGAGAGAAAACAGAAGGTGACACAACTGGAATCAGAAGGTGACGTGGCTGTGAAGAAGAAGAAGAAGAAGAAGAAGAAGAAGAAGAAGAAGAAGAAGAAGAAGAAGAAGAAGAAGAAGAAGAAGAAGAAGAAGGTGGAGGAGAAGAAGAAGGTGGAGGAGGAGGAGGATGAAGAGCAGCTGTGAACAGGGCGATGGGCTGTCTGGTCCTCCTGTCCTCGCTTCTCGTTTCCTCCAAAACAAAAAAAAAAAAGCCTCTGCGCCGCTGTGGCACGCCTCCTCCTCCTCCTCCTCCTCCTCCTCCTCCTCCTCCTCCTCCTCCTCCTCCTCCTCCTCCTCCTCCTCCTCCTCCGCCGCTCTCCAACGTAGATAAATATTCCATAACTGTTCTGGTTTAAATGAGAGTGTACTGGAGAAGCAATCCAACACAGCTTGAATGAAAGAATAAAAAACTAAAAAGAGAAACTGTTCTCCTGGTGGTGTATCTTTGTATCTTTGGCTGAAACCGTGGCATGGACACTTTTCTTTTAGTGGGTTCCTCTAGTGGCGGCGGTTCTCAAATGGTTCTCCGTGTCCCCCTGGTGGTACGAGAAGGCACTCCAGGGGCTACGTGAGATTTTTTTCTAAATATATTTAAAATTGGTATCCATTAGAAAAAATCTTTTTTAAATAGCTATTTAATAAATATTCGATTAAAAACTTCATTAAAGTTCTAAATCACTGATGGCCCACAAATGCGTTGCGCTGGTTAGGGGGTACTTGGTTGTGCAAATATTTCACAGGGGGTACATCACTGAGGAAAGATTAAGAAATGTGAAAACTTTACTGAGGAAAGGTTAAGAAATGTGGAAACTTTACCTCGGACCCCCCCCCCCCCACCCCCCCCCCCAGAGGGCGCCTGGTTAAACAGAAAGAGATCCTTTCAACTCCATACCGTGTACCGTGAAGATGATAATCCTAAATTTGTGGCATTCTTTATACATTTTTTTAATCTTTTAGACATTTTATCTACTTTCTCTTTAGCGTTTTCAAGAAGCGATTGGAAGTGTCATCATCAAAGCACATTCAAAAAGGACATCACACACAGAAAAAGGTGTTGCCTTTGTTCCCCTTGCGTCTCATGATGATTACAGAGGGGGGGAAACGACTCGGAGAACAATTATTTGGAGGGGAGGGGGGAGTCAAGTGAGACTCCAAACCCCTCCCCCCCCCCAACATCTGACTCAAACTTCACGCCAGCTTAAGAGGACAGTTCACCCCATTTACAATGACAAGACAACACGGCGTTGACCCTCGAGTGACTCGGTAAGGCGGCGAGGACGCGGCGTCGCAGCAGATGTACCCGACGTCCTAACGCCCCCGAGGGTTTTGCACACGACGACCTTTCGCCTTACGACTCGGTCGTGACGTTTTGAGACGATTTGAACGTTTTGATCCGTTTTGGTCCGTTTTGAACTCACCGGGCTTCTCGCTGAGGTTTTTATTGCGTCTGCTGCTCACAATCTGGCGGCGGTTCTGTGGATCGGGAGAGGTAGAACCGGGAACCGTTGTTCGCGTGTGTTTATCGAGCGGAGAACTAATAACTAACTAAGAACCTCGGAGGAGGCAGAGGAAACGCGGCAGAGGAAACGCGGCGGTGGCCACCGGCTCGCTGGTGAATTCTTGTACTCGATGTGTGGGGCTGATTGCAAATCAGTCAAATAGTTTTAGGTTTTTTCGTTCACATCTGGTCAGAGGGAGTGTGGAAACTGAGAGGTTTGAAATAGCAGCGAGCGAAACCACCGAGAGCCTCCGCACAATGGGAGTCTGCCAGAATTTAAAAAATGTAAATAGGTGTGAACGAGATCCTTTGGTGGTTTTTACCGGGTCACTCCAGAAATGCACGGATGAAGAGCACGCCGAGGAGTTTCAGCCTTATTGATCAGCGAACTCTGTCGGCCAATGAAAACACTCTTGCTCTATGTTTAGAAATTGAGTTCAGCTTTTGTTGCATGATTCATCACTATTTGTCGAATGTTATCCCACCTCAAAAGACTGCAACCACACAGCTGTACACCGTTTAGAGTTAATGATATCTGATCAATTATTATCCATTACTTACACACACGCCGTGTAGGGAGTGCACTCTCGTTTCAGAACAGTTGCACTTGTTCGGGTGACGTTTGGCGACATTGAGCAGGACTGATTTGTTGCTATTTTTAATTAATTTGTGATTTCTTGGCATCATTGTGATTAATTACTTTTTATCCCCAGTATATAATTATCTGGCTTCGCGGAAAAACTAACTTTTATTGATTTGATCTATCAACATCATGCAGAAGACGTAGTATATTACGTTATATTTTGATACTGCAGAATAAAATGATACATCATAATAGAGCATGTTCTATATGTTATATATGACATATATGATATATATGTATGTATGTTATACATATTGCTCATTCCTACTGGGATTACTTACTCAGCGTCAACTGGATATGATCAAACCCAGTCCCGATAAAAATACTAGATGAGTTTTGGAGAATAAAACTTAAAATAAATAATAATGATGGATATTATATTTCTGGACTTTAGCTTCGAAATTGTCACAAATTATGAATGTATTAAAGAAATACTTAACATTTGAAATCCAGGTTTTTTTACAGGATTTAGGGGGAAGTTTAACTTGAAAATGTCATTTATAACCTCTTGACCCCGGAACAATAACTGAACTGGTGTCATTAGTGATGACGGCCTGCATCACCAATTGATCAGATTTTCATTGTGTCTTTATTGTACCCGTCATTTTCTTCTTTAATTAAATCCTCTGTAGTAAATCTCGTGAGCCGTTGCTCTTACCCAACTCGCACGGTGAGAAGAAAGCTGATTATAAGATGGGACTCATTGAACTGGAACTGGAACCACTTCTTTTGGCAATCAGGACACTAACTCGCCGAATTTAGACCGACGTCGTTCTCAAGAGCGCGGGAGAAAGCGGTCCAATCATCAGCGCTAATTGAAAGCCTCGAGTGGTGGAGCCTTTGAGATGGCTTTAATTAAGTTATGGCTGCACTAAATAAATACGCTTCGACGGGCATTGATTTCATTAATAAACCATCAATCCACTGCTAATCTAAAAAGAAAAGAAAAACACGAGAGGGACGTTTGAAAGAGAGCATCTCAGCCGGGTGTCGTCTCTATTTCTACGTGATAGTGAAAGATACCTCGTTGAGGGGGATCTTGTTGTTCTTCATGCTCCGGGGTGGGCTCCTCCATGTGTTTCCAAAGAACTGCTGGGTGTTTCTATCAAACAGGGTCACTCGCAGCTGGTGGGTCACCTCTTCTTCCCCCCCTGACGTCTCCTGGGACTAAAAAAGGGGGAAACACCCAAATTACAGTCGCCCTGAAATACTTTGCATTTAATGACAAATGAAACCTTAAAATCTAATCCTATTTAAAGAGATAGATAGATTATTTGATATATAATTTATTAATCGCCAAGGGGATATTTGTTGTTACAGTAGCACCAATAAACTAAACACACATATAAATATAAGAAACAGAAACAGTGACTGTGCACAAAGTGAAATATAAAATACATATATATATATATATATATATATACACACACACAACATATGTGCAAATACGCTAATATAATACTGAAATATTATAATATTTGACCTTGCTCAACTAACTTAACCCATCTGTTACCTTCACATTTACTAACATATTTTACACTCGGGGGGTCAATTTGACCCCAGCAATTAAAAACCAATTAAAGAATTTATATTGTTTCCCAAGTTTAAGTGAGGTACTTTATGTTTGTTTGTTGACGACCTAAATAGCCCTTTAAATATATAGAAAAGTTGATATTTCTTATATGTTTGACAGGGAAAAACAGCTTGGGGTCAAATTGACCCCAAAGAACATTGACATTAAACATTGAATGGGGTCAAATTGACCCTAAAGGTCAAAGGAGGGTTAAGAGACATCCATGAGTTGGTGTCACTCCAGAACTGTGTGGGTGCGTGCATGTGTGTGTGTGTGTGTGTGTGTGCGTGTGTGTGTGTGTGTGTTTGTGTGTGTGTGTGTGTGTGTCTGTGTGTTTATATGTGTGTGATATACATTTCAAAAAACATCTGTATTATCTTATTACAATGGTTTCTTATTCCCTTGAAACACTTAACTTTTAACAGCTAACAGTATGAGACTTACTACAGTGGAGTTTAGTAGAATATATCTCAACCGAATTAAACAGAGTATCCATAACATTCTGACGTGGGTATATAAGGTCAATGGACTCGGCCAGGTGATAAAATTAATAATTGTACCACTTTGTTGACACTCTTTGCTTCAGACGCACGGTGACGTACATGAAGGAGGGCCTCGGGGCTAAATAATGACTCAAACTTAAAAACTACTTCAGCTTTAGATAGCTACGTTCGACCATGCACCACCTCTCTTGTCTGTGTCCCTACGTTCTTTTATCATTGTTGGCGGCAGCTGTGAGCAGTCACCTGCGGGAGGTGAGCCGCGGTGAGCCGGCTGAGGCGGAGCTGGAAGCCGTGGGGCTGAGTGAGGTGGTGGTCCAGAGCCAGGCGCACAGTCGGGCTGGGCGCAGGAATCACCCGGCTTCTTTCAAACACCTCTTGCCAGTCTTCGGCCATGTCGAGCGCGTCTTCCGCTTTGACCATATCAATGTTAAATGAGTGATAAAGAGCATGACGTCATAGCGAACACTCTAGAAACGCGGCGTAAATCAGAGCTTCTACTGCTAATTGCCGTTCCGCTCGCTTATAGTTTCAAACCCGCGGCCGCCATATTGAAATCAGATTATACCACTCCGAGCGTGCAGGGGGTAGATGAGTAAATTAGTAATTTCATCACTGTATTTAGGACGTAGAACTATGTATGCGAATATTATGTGTAACATATGACACGTGTATGTATGCTTAGAGTCATTTTCACCCCGAAGCTGAACATCGAAACAGTATTTCACACCGTTTTTATTTAAACCCTTATACCTTTCATTTGGTATGTCCCATCCCACTGCATCAGTTGCTATGGCAATGTCCATTTTGCCATACCGGTCTACAGCTTTAAGGTCTTGAATCCGACAAAGTAAATAAAAGATCCATTCATTTAAGTACCATCTATGTTTAGAATAGTGCATATCATAATACTTATGATATGTACTTAAATATATATGAACATTATTCGAATGCGTAATATTACAACATAAAAAAAAAACAAATTTTCAGAAAATAGGTCGTGAGTCCTTTTTATGAATAAATATGACAACAGTTTCCTTCTCTGCCTGGTAAATTTAAAGGAGAATAATGTTTAGATGTTATTTATTTTCCAGTTTAGCTGACGGTCTGCTTTATCTGACTTTAGTGTGTGTCTGATAAAAGTAGAATAGAATGGATTCCCCCAGGTTGATGACAAACTATACTTGTTTTAAAGTACTTTTATGTTTTTTTTATGTTACATATTTACCTATAATTGCACTGTTTGTTGTTTTTATTTGTATTGGCACTTTTCCTAGTATGTACAACGGCAATAAACACATCATCTGGCATTAAAGGTATAGCGCAGCACGGCCACTAGGGGGCAGCAACTGTTTATTGTTTTTATTACATTTGTATTGTTATATTATGTCTTTGTTTATTGTTACGGCACTTTTCCTAGTGTACAACAGCAATAAACACATCCTCCGGCATTAATGGTATAGCGCAGCACGGCCACTAGGGGGCAGCAACCCGCCGCCTCTGAGGCTCAGTCCGCCCCAGGAAGACGAAGAAGAAGAAGGAAGCGGTGGGTGTAAACATGTTTGGACTCTTCGGGAAAAATAAGCCCGTGAAAATTAGGAGTCGCGGGGACAACAGAAAGTATGGAGTGGCGGCGAAAAACTTGAACGAGTTGCTTAAAAAGGGCTGCAAGCTCCTCCAGGTGAGCGCGTTTGTTATTTCTTTCCGGTTTGTTTGGAATAGCTGCCCGTGGCGCGCCTGTTCCGCTTTCTCTACAGCGAAAAACGGAAATTAAAGTGACGTAACAGAAGATACAGCGTTAGATAATTAAACATATTGTAACGGACTGAGGGACATGTAATGTTAACACGTTGTGTTGTAAGTGGTATCGTGTTTACAGGAAGACGTTGTTCCAATGTTAGATAATGAGATCGGTTGTGGCAATTACTGAGTTCAAGAGGTCAGTGAAGGTCTCATGACCTAGTTCAAGTACCAATTCAAAGTCCGCTTCTCGTGGAGCACGGTCAAAATACCCGGATGTGACTTGATGCCAGAGGAAACAATAAACAACTGACAGTTGATTTTTTTTTACTACTGTTGTTGAGTCACTAAATGTAATTTTAGTATGTTTTCTGGCAGAAGTTAGTAGTTTACAAATCATATATATATATATATATATATATATATATATATATATATATATATATGTATATATATGTATTATAAATATATTAATATGTAATCTATATTAATATATATATATTTAATATATATGTATATATATTATTATTATATATTGATATATAATCATATTTTCTTTTTTTTAAATAATATGTATATATATATATATATATATATATATATATATATATATATATATATATATATATATATATATATATATATACATACATACAATTTGGTTAACAAAAAAAGTACAAAGACACCGCTGTAGTTCAACGTTAAAGTTTAATTAAAATATTAAGTTATGAATTGCAACCCTCAGTTAAACTGATTTAACGTTATCTGAGAATAAATAATAAACTCTTTGTGCTCGTTAGATCCTCCAAACCCAATTATTTCTCATGTTTAACCGCTACGGAGACATCAGAGCCAGCGGAGCGTTCAAAACAGTCCTGCCGAGATCAGGCTGCTGTCGCCGACCGCCCGGCAGCTCTGTGATGCAAGTGAACATTTCATTGAAAAAAGAACTACAGGAACTATAAAGACAATAAAATCAAATCCAGATCCTCGTATTTTATCATCATAACTTCTTTCTTCAGATGTCTGCACATTTTGTAAAACATTTGTTTTAAAGTAGTGTCATTATCACAGTATTTGCAGTGTGAGAAACAGTAAGCGTTCCTTTTGAATGTGAAACTTTTAAATGGCTCAAATGGTGTGAGAAGCATCAGTTAGAATAAAGCCCCCCTATAAAATAATAGAATAACATTTCAAATAAATAATCTTTTTTTTGGCAAAAAGTAGAGAAAATATTTGGTGCTGCATTTCACTTGGATTTAAACATCTTGTCGTACCATAAATACAAATTGTGAACGTTTCTCATTTTCCAGCTGCCGTCTGCTGGTGCGCACCTTTGCTCGTACGCGGATGGGACGCAAGTGACGGAGGAGTTCTTCCAAACTCTGCCCGACAACAGCGACCTCGTTCTCCTCTGCAGAGGAGAGACGTGGAGCGGAGGTAGGAGGACCGTCCACGGACATCAAGAACACAAAATCCAAATGAATGCTTCAAGTTTACATGCATGTGGCAGGAAGTCTGACCCCCCCCCCTCTCTCTCTTTTACCTCTGCATGGTTCCAGTGGTGTGCGACATCGGCCAGCTGCTGAGCGCGGACCGGCACCACGCCGACGCCCTCGTGGAAGCGGCGAAAGGCCTCCTCTCCGACGAGCGGTCTCACAAAAGGCGTAAGCTCCTGACCGACCTGCTGCTCAACCTGGAGGACACGGCGGAGCTGGAGAGCAGAGAGGAAGACGAGGGCTGGTTCGAAGGTACGGCGTCCACCGGCAGGGTTCTTACGGTCATGGAAAACCTGGAAAAGTCATGGAATTTCAAAATGGTCATTTCCAGGCCTGGAAAAGTCATGGAAAACAACTTAAATCATAAAAGTTTTGGAAAAGTCATGGAAATGTGTTATTTACGCCGAGTTTGAAATAATTAATATGTTTTTTTAAAGAAAGATGCTCGAAATATAAGCCGGCACACGTTCTCAATACGCAGCATTTTCTGAAATGTTCATGTTTATACCGAGATTTTCAATTTGGTCATGGAAATTTGGTGAAAAGTCATGGAAATCCATCGGTCAAAATGTGTAAGAACCCTGACCGGAGACCCCCCAGGACGCACCTTTCACTTTCTTTGTCTTGTATTTTTCCGGTTTTGCCGTTAAGCTGGAGTTTCATTTCAGGCATCAACGCGCGATTCAAGACAAAGTCGGCCTACATGAAGTTCAACTGCGAGAGCAGGATCCGCGGCTACATGAAGGAGGTGAAGAGAGAGGAGGAGAAGAGGCTCACCCTGGCCCTGGCGTACTCGTCTAAACCTCCCGTCGTCAGGTGGATGCCGCCGCCAAGAGCGTGGAGAAGCCGGCGGTCAGGAGGGAGGTGCAGCAGACGGCCCGGCGCCTGGCGGAGATGCTGAAGGAGGCGCGGTTCAACGGAGGATACTTCGACCGGACGGAGGAGGAAGGAGAGCGGCTCTGCACCCGGGTCGGCTGGTTCACCTGCCAGGTACACACGGCAACCAGAGAAACACCTGGTGTCAACGAACTGGACCTGCTCTGAATAATAATAATAATAATAATAATAACAATAACAATAATAAATATTTCTTCTTCTTCTTCTTCTTCTTCTTCTTCTTCTTCTTCTTCTTCTTCTTCTTCTTCTTCTTCTTCTTCTTTCTCCTCCTCCACCTCCTTCTTTCTGCTCCTCCTTTTTCATTCTCCACCTCCCTTCTTCTTCTTCTTTTTCTTCGTTCTCCACCTCCTTCATTCTCCTCCTCCTTCATTCTCCTTCTTCTTTCTCCACCTCCTTCTTTTTCTTCTTTCTCCACCTCCTTCTTCTTTCTCCTCCACCTCCTTTTCTCCTCCTTCTTTCTCCTCCTTCTTTCTCCACCTCCTTCTTCTTTCTCCTCCTCCACTTCCTTCTTTCTCCTCCTCCACCTCCTTCTTCGTCCTCATCCTCCTCCTTCTTTGTTCTCCTCCTTCTCATCCTCCTCCTTCTTCTTCTCTTTCCTCCTCCTCCTCCTTATTCTTCCTCTTCTCTTTCTTCCTCCTCCTCCACCTTCTTCTTCTTCTTCTTCTTCTTCTTCTTCTTCTTCTTCCTTCCTTCCTTCTCCTCCTCCTCCTCCTCCTCAGGGGTCGTTTGAGCAGGAGGCGTGTCCGTCCCTCCACTCCATCAACCCCTACGGCAGCCGAGAGAGCAGGATCGTCTTCAGCACCTGGAATCTGGACCACAGGTCAGACTCTGGGTGTATTAAAAAAACTAAAAAAGCATTTCACTTTAAAAATAGAGCCAACAAACCAAAGCTAAAGGCTTAGTATCATTATTATTATTTTTAAACATTAATTCATACATTTTACTTGTCCGACACCACGGATACGACCTCTAACCTCCGTGTGAGATCTGAAACAGCTAAAAATAAATTCTTCTTCTTCTTCCCGATTCTCCTCCTCCTCCTCTCCTCGTGTCCAGGATTGAGAAGAAGAGGACGATCATCCCCGCCCTGCTGGACGCTCTGCAGAGCCACCAGAGCTGCGACGTCAACCTGCTCTACTTCTACCGCCTGCTGTTCACCACGGAGAACCTGAAGCTGGTGCACATCGTGTGCCACAAGAAGGGAGCGCACCACCTGCTGTGCGACGCCGCGCAGACCTTTACCAAGGGCAAAGGGCAGCCCAAGGGCAAAGGGCAGCCCAAGGGCAAAGGGCAGCCCAAGGTCAAAGGGCAGCCCAAGAGCAAAGGCAAGAAGAGGCGCTTGGTGTGAATATTTTTCTCCGTCTGTGAAGATCAGACCAGGAAGGCGCCTTCACCTTCTTCTTTTTTAAACCTCACTTGATTTTTTTTTTTATCTATCTTTTCTTACATTTTGCTTTGTGAAGCCAACAGGCAGGCGGCGCTGTGTTTGTCAGACTGAAATACACGTAAACAAACCAGGAAATCATGAAAAACATTTATTTTCCTCTTTGTTGGCACGGTGATGTAAGAAACGCACAAATCCATCAAAACGCGGCGGCGGTCACTCGGTCAGAAAAGTTGCATAGTAGGGAAACGGCTCTAGTGCAAATACCTCAATGTCAGATGATATTTAGTTAATGTGTTTAATTTATTATCACTTTACTTACATGAAGTATTGTTTTTATTCTTTTTTGTAAACACATTTATCATTTGGAATTGTCATGTTTGCAAATGTGAAAAAACAGGAATTTATCAGGGAAGCTGCATTGATGTGTATAAATATATTTATATAAATAAACATTTATCATTTTCATTTATAGTCAATATTTTTATAAATGTTTTAAAATGCTGTGTGTATATATTTATATATATATACACATAATATATTTTACAATATATATATATATCATCTGTAACATTAAATATATATATATAAATATGTATATAAAAATGTGTAACATTAAATATATATTAATATGCATTATATATATATATCATTTATATATTAATTTATATAAATATATATATTTAATTATACATTTATATATTAGAATATATATAATGTTACAGATATGTTATACAGTATGTTAAGCGGTTGCTGAAAACTTGGCAAAGATGTGTTAAGGTTAAATATTAGACACTTGCAGAACAATGACATTCCTCTCACACACTGAATTTGATATTAAATGCTCTCAGCCTCCCCTCCCCACATGTATACATCATTTGTTAGATGTCCCACCCCCCCTCACAAATCTATGTATTGTCATTTTGAATCCAGGTATTTCTCAAGGCTTATCTCAAACTGAAGACTTGCCCTCAAAAGTATGACTCCGTATGTTATGCAGCTCGATTTATTGAAATAAAGTGTGCTGCCAAAACACCAGCAATAAATAACAAAAGAGGCACTGTTGTGCGTGTCCCCACAGGCGGCGCTGGAGCTGCACTTCAAGAAAAGAAAGTAGCAAAATGAAAAGAGGAGATAGATCCGGGGATCGAGCGAAGTGGTTGAACAACAATTTGGCTTTTTTTTGTGCATTTTGGAAACCGTCCGATTCCAAGTTCACCAGGAGAAATAAGGACGGCGGCTCCTCCTGGACGCCGGCTCAAAGCCGACGCCCTCGTACGACGAGGACGGCGCCGTGAGAGGGAGCGCCGACTCGGCTCCAGCAGACAGTTCGGGCCTCCCTCGCTCGCAGCGTAAGCGGGCGAATCACGAGCATCGCCACACACACACACACACACACACACACACACACACACACACACACACACACACACACACACACACACACACACACACACACACACACACACACACACACACACACACACACACACACACACACACACACACACACACACACACACACACACACACACACACACACACACACGCTCTTTGGGCCGCGGGGCAGCTCCTCTTCGCCACGTGTCCTTCATGCCGCCTCCTCTTCGTCGCTGTGCTCCGGCGCGTAGTAGTGCCGTCTCCGGCGCTCCCGTTGAACGCGGGCGGACGTCTCCGACGACCTCTGAGGGAAGTCCTGAGAAAATGAACAATAAAGACGTCTTTGACGACAGTGGAGGAGGAGAAGGAAGAAAAAGGTGGAGGAGGAGAAGGAAGAAAAAGAAGGTGGAGGAGGAAGAAGAAGAAGAAGAAGAAGAAGAATCTCCTCACCTGTACAGCGTCCAGGTTCCCAAAGAACTGCTCCACGGGAAGAATCTGATTGCTGTCGTCGTCGGGGAAGATGTCTTTGATGTCTTTGATGTCTTTGACGCTTTCTCCGCACTCCATGTCCTCCGCCTCCCGCTTCGCTCCGCCGCCGCCGCCGCCCGACTCGCCCGGCCTCGCCTTCAGCTCGTTCTCTTTGCCCTCCCGCCCGTCGAGCTGCGGCGACGCGGCGCACCGCCTCCTGCCGGCGAGCTGGTGGCACTCGCAGCTGATGACCGAGAGCCTCTCCGGAGGGGCGTCCGCTTTACCGCCGCCGCCCGAGCTGCTCTCCGCCGCCGACTGCATCTCTCTCTCGGGACTTTTCACGCATCCCCTCCTCGTCGCGGGAGCCTGAGAGCGGGCGAAGGGTCAAGGGTCAGGACGGCGTTACGGGTAAATACCGCGATGCATCTCCTTCGCTCTTACACCGACGTCCGTCAGCCGACACCCGCAGGACCGCCAGACCTGAAGGGCGAGCCCAATGTGTGTGTGTTTGCATTATTTGACTTCTTATTAGAAGAGCGTTGCTCTTGGTACAGGCCGCTCTCTCTCATTCTACAGGTCGACACAAACCTTGGTGGAGCTGCTCTTCCTCTTTCTGGGCTTCAAGCCGTCAAGTTGACCAGGCATCTGCAAAGCAGCATAATGTGGTTTGTTTCATCCCATGTGGCAATGCTCATTCATAGTGACCCGTTCATGGTTTTGGGGGTCGGGGTCGGGTTTTATGGGAGACTATTTGACTGAATGCAACACGCTTCCATAGCTTCGGCGATAATAACGAGCCAAGCAACTTTCTAAAGCACAGCCCTGTTAAAGAGTTAGTGAGCGTCCATCAACCTGGCTCTTTTTTAGTATTATGCAAGCCAGCTTTAAAAGAAAAAAAGTAATATATAAGGCTGGGTTATGTGTGTGTGTGTGTGTGTGTGTGTGTGTGTGTGTGTGTGTGTGTGTGTGTGTGTGTGTGTATGGAGGACTTAAAATGACTTGAGCATAAATAAATAAATGCATGAATAAATATAGGAATAAATAAATGCTTAAATAAATAAATAGATACAGGAATAAATAAATGCTTAAATAAATGTATAAATAAATACAAGAATACATGTATAAATAAATACAGGAATAAATAAATAAATAAATGCTTAAATAAATGTATAAATACAAGAATAAATTTATGAATAAATAAATACAGGAATAAATATAAGTTATAACTCAACAGGACATCATTAAATATATTTCTATTTTTTTGTATTTCTTCATTTATGTATGTCTGTGTCCACACATATTTCTTCATTTATTTATTTGTTCCTGTATTTATTAATTTATTCAAGCATTTATTTATTTATTCATTCTTCTATTTATTCATTAATTTATTTATGTATCTATTTATACTCAAGCCATTTTAAGTCCTCCATATGGGTGTGCATTTCAAATGTCCCCAGATCATCGCCCTTACAGAATTAGAGTTTGGCTTCTTTATTGTATTACGCCAGGTTTTAATCACCTTAATACAAAAAAGTTTTGTTCTTCTTTATTTACTTTAAAAGTTGGTGTGGGACAGACATTCTGACCTCAGCACTTTGGCCGCCTGGCCACGCCCCCCAGGTCCGCCTGTGGATAAACTCCTCCCCTAAATAGTGTCGTCATCCGTGACCTCCGGTAAACTCCGGGGGTTCCGTTTAATCGCTTTTCTTTTATTTATCAGCCAGTCGAAGCACTGGCTGTGAAGTTAATTTAAAAAACAGTTATTTTATTATTTTTTTTTAAATACTACACATTTAAACCAGTGACACAATTGAGCTTTTGGGTCGTTAGATTCCACGCGCGCTTTGTAAATAAAGCGTCACGCGGCTGTAGCTCGCCGTTAACCGAGCGTCTCCCGGTGGCTCTCAGCCGCGTTAGCTCGCTTCTCGGTGCGGGAACACGTCGCGATGCCCGGACGCGTCCCGCGAGCTCTCCGGTTCTCCTGCTCGTCCGTCACCGGAACCACAAACACCGCGGAAGACGTGCGAGTCAACCCGACGTTGCCCCGTAAGCTAACTCACCTCAACGCCGACGCCGGGCACCCCTTTGCCGGCGTAACACCTCCGCTACGCTCCGCGGCGGCTCCGGTATTAAAGTCTGAAGTCTGCGTGACGCTTCAACCCAAAAGGCTCCGCGCAGCGACGAACTCCGGCATGTGACGCTGTATGGCGTCTCCAGAGAGGAAAAGAAAGAAGAAGAGAGAAACATCTTCTTCTTTGGGGTTTCGCTGCAGCTCGCGTCCTTCATGTCGCTCTACTGCCACCTAGTGGCGAAAGATGACTCCTGCAGCGTCAGATACGTCCCCACACTTCAGCGGGCTCTTCTTTATTCCTGATCCTGTTGCTGTTCATTTCTTTCATCATGTTCTTTCTTTTCCATATATATTCCAACACTGGCATGATAAGGACATCTTATTCATAAAATTCAGTATTTTAATATACACTATATATATATATATTAGATGGTATTTATGTAATATGTATATATATTACATAAATACCATCTAATATAAATATATTATTATAATAATATATATATATGTTTAATAATATAAATCATATATATATTTTTTATATATATATATATATATATATATATATATATATATATATAATCTAATAGAACATGTCTATAAATTAGATGGACCTATTTATCCACCTCCTCCAGTTAAAAGAAAACCGTTATTCCATTAATTGACCACTAGAGGGCACTAGAGTCTTTATCATTCCACCTCTTCACAGTGAGACGGTATTTCTGCTGTCGAGGAACGGTAGAGGAAAGTGAGCTGTATGACATTCAAAAGTGTTCAATAATATGTTTTTGATGCCATTGTTCTGGGATGTTTTTTGAGAGACTTTCCCCTTTTGTTCCTCTAATTTCAACAAGGGAATCAGAACCACGAGTTGCTGCTCCGTTTCTGATATCATACCGAGATGAAAGCTGAAAACATAACTTGAGAAAAACAAGTTTGGAGCATGACCTCATAACAAAATGAGGTGAAAGAATACTTATCATATTCATAAAGGGTGTTGTTACTGGTGCCATTTGATAGTATTCACACTGGAACGGGTTTGGTTATATTTCCCCTTAAATGGGTTTTCTTTAGTATCTTTAAACACAAGAAGAACAATGAAACCATATATTCCACAGACATATTATTCTTATTTCTTAAAGGTCAAATTAGTATTTCCCAGTCTCCCTCTCATATTTTAAATTGAACTTCTGTTATAGACCTATAGTTGTCCATAATGCTCTGGATCTGAAAACAAGATGTTAGTTTGTTTGCATCCATAATACATATTTATTCTACTTTTGCTCAGTTCTGTGACTATTTTATTGAATATATTTTCACGTTATTGCACAAACGGCATGACTACACACGGAAAAATAGTGCTTATTAAATGGTTCTTTAAAAGGCTTTGTGGTTTCACGAAGAACCATCACCTACTGAAGAACCATGGAAATTGTGTCCTAAAGAACCATTTTTGTTAACGTTATTTGAGACACAATTATAGGTTCATTGAAGAATTATTTAAGGAAATGGTTCTATAAGGAACCCTGGTTTGAAAGGTTCTTTGTGGAACCAGAAATGGTGCCTTAAAGAACAATTTTAAGGTCCTTTTAGACACCTGTATAGGTTCTTTGAAGAATTATTTAAGGAAATGTTTCTTTAAAGAACCCTAGTTTTAAAGGTTCTCTGTGGAACCAAATATGGTTCTTCTATCTAAGGCATCACTCTGAAGAACCATTTTCGGTTCCAGATGGCACCTTCATGTTTCTCTGTGTATTCTCAAGTTAATTAAATGACTAGATTATTTGTCATTAGGTGTATCACCTCATTGTTTCCATGCATTACGCATGTTTATTTGACTAGAGATCTTTATGTCTCGTCATGTTTTGTAACCTCATATTGTTCCATAGAACAATTCATAGTGTGACTGTGATGGTCCGACGCGGTGGACACCTGTTGTGTGTGAGAAACGGGAAACCTGCTGGTCCCAGATCAGTGCCGCGCTCACTTTGGGGGAGGAGATACTTTAGGTCGAGGAAGAGGAGGAGGAGGAGGAGGAGGAGGGGAGGGGAGGGGAGGCTGTCTGAGTTGCAACAGGTCTCCAGTCATTCCGGGGCAGAAGGCAGAGGGAGAAGCCCGAGGACACGTCGTGGCGATGCTCGTCTCCACTGCGCGCCATCATGGGCACCCGGAGCCCCGGGGACACTTCCGCGCGCTCGCGTGCCCGAGGACGCGCACACCTCTGGTGTCCAAATGAGCAGGACCGGCGGTGATGGACTCCTGTTTTTTTTTTTTATAAACACCCAGTATGAAGGCAGACGGTCCGGCGGCATCTGAGGGTCTGTGCATGGCGCCGCGCTGAGAGCCGCCATGGATCACTTCCCCCGGAGGAAGCGGGTCGGGCTGCTGAAGCCGCTGCTCAGCCTGTCGCTCGTGTTCGCCTCGTTCCTCATGATCCACAAGCTCAAAGTGGCAGAGAAGGACGGGCTGGGCGCCAAACACGCGCGCGACGCCAGCTGGTGCGGCTCCAAGTGTCCCCCCCTCAAGAAAGGAGCCATGAGAAACAGTTTAGGGATTTCCGACCCTCCGCAGCGGGCCTCCAACGCCACTCCGCCGGGCTCCTGGGACGCGCAGGTGCTCAACTGCAGCGAGGACGCGTCGGTCCGGACCAAGGACTGGTTCCGGCGCTTGGACCCGAGGTTCCACCAGTTCGTGCTGCACAGACACTGCCGCTACTTCCCCATGCTCCTCAACCACCCGGAGAAGTGCGCGGACGACGGAGGAGGAGGAGGAGGAGGAGGAGGAGGAGGAGGGGGGGTGCACCTCCTCATGGTGGTCAAGTCCGTTATCGAGCAGCACGACCGGCGGGAGGCGGTGCGTAAAACGTGGGGCCGAGAGCACACGGTGGGGGGGAAGAGGATCAGGACCTTGTTCCTGTTGGGGAGCCCGACGACCGGCAAAGACACCAAGAACCTCCAGAAGCTGATCCAGTACGAGGACATGGTCTACGGGGACATCCTCCAGTGGGACTTCATGGACACCTTCTTCAACCTGACCCTGAAGGAGGTCAACTTCCTCAAGTGGTTCGACATCTACTGCGCCGGCGTGGAGTTCATCTTCAAGGGGGACGACGACGTGTTTGTGAACACCAACAACCTGCTGGATCTCATCGGCTTCAAGGTGGAGGCGCGGAAGGACGCCGACCTGTTCGTGGGGGACACCATCTCCAAGGCCATCCCGATCCGGAACCGGCAGAGCAAGTACTACATCCCCAAAGAGCTGTACGACAAGCCGTACCCCCCGTACGCCGGAGGCGGGGGGTTCCTGATGTCCTCCCAGCTGGCCCGGAGGCTCTTCGTGGTCTCCGAGGACCTGGAGTTGTACCCCATCGACGACGTGTTTTTGGGCATGTGCTTGCAGAAGCTGCGCCTGGCCCCGGAGATACACCCGGGCTTCAGGACCTTCGGCATCACCAGGCGCAAGGTGAGCTCCATGAACAGCGAGCCGTGCTTCTACCGGAACCTCATCGTGGTGCACAAGCTGAGCGCGCAGGAGCTGCTCGGCATGTGGAGCGTGGTGCACAGCGACGCGCTGGTGTGCGCCCAGAGGAGGCCCATGTGAGGAGGACTGTGTGAGGAGGACTGTGTGAGGAGGACGTCCATGTGAGGAGGTCCATGTGAGGAGGACTGTGTGAGGAGGACTGTGTGAGGAGGTCCATGTGAGGAGGACTGTGTGAGGAGGTCCATGTGAGGACTGTCTCCACATCCACGCAGAGAGACAACAGACTGGGTCCACAGAACTGAAGTAACTCACCAAAGCTGCTGCCCACTGCGCCAGGAGACTTGTGATCATCCATGATGGTCTTTACACATCTGGACTCAATCCACCGAGTCCTGTATCTAAGAAGGGAAGCCACAAGAATGAGATGTATATATATATATATATATATATATATATATATATATATATATATATATATATATATATATATATATATATAGAAATAGATATCACATATATAAATATATAAAAACATATATATATAATTATTAAATATATATATATATATATATATATATATATATATATATAATTATTTATATGTATATATTTATATATAAATGTGTATATATTCAAAATATATATATTTAAATAAGTAATATATATATATATATATATATTATATATATTTATTCATTTATATATATATATATATATATATATATATATATATATATATATATATATATATATATATATACATATCTAAATTATATTTTATATATATATATCATATATTTATAGCTATTTAAATTATATATATATATATATATATATATATATATATATATATATATATATATATATATATATATATATATAAAAATGTTTTTCTGTGGGTCAAATTCACAGGGCTGCACACACCTGAACAGGTTGTGTTTTCACCTCCATGACTTAAAACTAAGTGTTCCATGATGTGAAACCACCACCACCACCACCACCCCGTGTCTGATTACTCGTCTTCAGTCTCAGATCCAGATGTTGGTGTTTGAGCGTGAACGGGACTCGTGGCGTCCAGCTGCTCCTCTGAAGTGAACAATCACATTCGTAGTTGAGTGATGATATTATTTTTATTTGTATGTAGGGTGCTGACATTGTACAAAATTAAATGATTTGATTGTTCTAAGTTAATATATTGTCAATACGTGAGTGTACGATTTTTGCAGGGGCAAGCCAAAAAAAACAACAACAACAACCAAAGACGCTAAGCGGCTGTAATACTGCAGATGTGTGTGTACGATCATGTAAATAAAAGTGGAGCTCTAATGTCGTGTGAGTGAGCTGATGGGGAAAGATTTTACCAAAAAAGACTTCTGCAACGTCCACCTTCAGGTAGCTTTATTAAACAAATACAGATCCTTTTTTTTTTGCATAAGACAAAAATATCCATTTGATGCCATAAATATTCAGAAAATACTGATAATTCAAAAATAGAAAGAAACATCCGCCGTCCACTCGATACAGAAGCATATTGAAGCCGATGGGGAGATGAAACCAAATATACACTCTCAGTAGTTGCGATATAATGTGTTAAAAAAACTTCTTGTTTGGCTGTGGGTGAATCCGAGACGTCACAATCAACATCATCACTCCGCTGTGCAGCACGAGAGGAGCAGCACAAACAGAGCAGTCGATACAAATATCGCCAAAATACACTTTTCAGAATTTTCAAAATCACTTTTAAATGACTCTGAAAACTCCTTGAGGTCACGGCGTTGACGTTACAACATCGACGAAGAGAACACTGCGCTAGCTAGTCAAGGATGTCAGTCGGCAATAAGCAGGAACATAAATAAAGATCATATACTGTCCTGGAAATGCTTTAAAAAAGTTATTCACGAGCAGAAAAGAGAAACGCGAAGAGCCGGCGAGAGTAAAAGAGCAGCTGCTGTCGTCGGGATGCTGGAGGGTCGCCATGGGAACGGCGTGTCCGTCATGCCTTCGTCCGTCCTCTCCCCGACCGGTTACATCTCTAAGGCCTTCACTCCGGTTGTGTTCTGGCTTTTACTGAAGAGTCTGGGGTCTAAATGATGTTAAATCACGAGGCTGAAGTAAACAATAACGTGGAGAGATGGTAGAGAGAGCTTCGCGCTCAGGGATCCCTCTAAACCCGCCACCCCGGGCCTTTTAATGGAGGTATTATACCGAATCGATGAGTCGGCAATTTTTAAATACAAGAGCCTCAAAGACGGAGACTTCCTGTGTGGCGCCGGAGGCTCGAGTGTCGACCACGGAGGAGGCCCGGCGTCCAGCTGTGGCTTCTCGGTGCAGATGTTTTCCGTCCCGGTTGTCGTGCGTCTCCGTCTTCGGCGCCGCGACCCGGTTTCAGGGCTTCCCCGGAGTTTGACCTTTGGCCCGGGGCGCCAGCGCCGGGATGCGGCTGCCTCTCGCCGCGGCCCCGACCGACCAGGCCTGCTTCAGCTTGGCTCCGCCCACAGCCCTGCCTGGACACACACACACACACGCACACACACACGCAGGTCATCCTGACAGTAAACGTGACTTTAGCCCCGCCCCCTTCCTCTGTTCCCCTGGACTATTTGCCACCAAACAAAGCCGCCTGCATCACCTGTGGTGTTGTACGAACAGGGCGCCAGCAGCTAATGGCGGCGGCCTATGAGCTCGAGGTGACGGAGTCACAAGTCGGTTGGCTGTTGCCAATATACTTTATGCACAGTCGCTTTCTTTCTTTCTTATATTTATATTTTATTGTGTTTAGTTTATTGGTGCTACTGTGTCAACAAATTTCCCCATGAGGATTAATAAAATATACTTCTATTGTCTATTAACTCCCCTCATTGTGAAATATTCCTCAAACTTGGTCCACTAACACCCACTACACTCCACATAGAATGTTTAAAAAAAAAATATGAGCCTCATTCTGTGCTGTGAGGCAGGAAACCCTCCGAGGTGAATGAATCGTTACCTTGTGCCGGCTGGGTTCTCGGGGCCGCCGCAGCCCGGCGTGGGTTTTGTTTACAGCCCTCCCGGCCCATGAGGTGAGCCTTCCAGGCCTGCAGCGGGGACAAAGTGGCTCAGTGAGCACGCGGCTCTCGGCGGGGCCGGCGGCCGCTGACTGAAGGCCCAGTCAGGGCCCCAACGGCCGCCGCCCCCCCCCCCACACACACACACACACACACACACACACACACTAACACTGCAGTCTTTCATCGAGTCGACGCTCGCAGCTCTGTGCAAACTTTTTTCTGCGAGTCATATTTTTTCTTCGTTCATTTCTAAAGGGGGCGTGTGACGCGTCGGGACATTTTGAATGAGCGAAGGAGAGGAGGCGGAGTCAAGTGTCTCCGTACGTTTGGGTTCAATCCCCATGTCTCTTATCCGAGTTGTTTGTAGGGAATAAAAAAGGTTTCAATGGTAAAACTCCTGGAGACTGTAAAGTGAACTTAATGTTGAGTGTGAGGTTTTTTCTCGTCTGTCTTCCAGTCAGTGACGGTGGTTCATCGTCACACTGATGGGACCTGTCGCCCTGCGATGGACCGGCGACCTGTCGCCCTGCGATGGACCGGGGACCTGTCGCCCTGCGATGGACCGGCGACCTGTCGCCCTGCGATGGACCGGCGACCTGTCGCCCTGCGATGGACCGGCGACCTGTCGCCCTGCGATGGACCGGCGACTCACCTGGAGGTGACTCCAGGTGAGGTCACGTGACTCCAGGTGAGGTCACGTGACTCCAGGTGAGGTCACGTGACTCCAGGTGAGGTCACCTCCAGGTGAGGTCACGTGACTCCAGGTGAGGTCACCTCCAGGTGAGGTCACCTCCAGGTGAGGTCACGTGACTCCAGGTGAGGTCACCTCCAGGTGTTTCTCGTGGAGCTTTGATTACGTTTCCTTTGACTTGTATTGAAACAACATTTACAGTAAATCTTCTTCCTCTGCCGACACGACACAAAGGAAACCTGACCTCGTCCACTTTGACGACATTCCCGGAGTTTATAATATCTATCGCCATAACGACGTCCTCTGAAACCCTCCGGACCACAACGAGACAGAGGGAAGAACGTCTCTTAAAGAATACAGGTTAACTAAACCGAAGCGGGACATGCTCGTCTTTACTTCCTCAAAGCGACAGGAATGTGAAGAATGTGACGGCATCTACTTCATCCCGGAGCGGGTGATGAACACAGGCTCCGCCTCCAGGCTCCGCCCCCAGGCTCCGCCCCCTTTGAGCCTCTAAAGAGGCCAACAGTGGCTCGACACCTGTTTGCTCCTTGTTGTTGTTTTTCTTTTCTTTTCTAAGGAAACAATGAATAAAATTCCACACTTTTTGATGAAGTTGACACTTCACACCTCGTGTTTTCTCACGCCTCACGCTGAACTTTATGAACTAATCATTAACTCTCGTTAATGATTAGTTCAGCTGATTGGGGGGGGGGGGTCTCTGTGGTCCCTGTTGTTGATGATGCTGAGGTCCCTGAACGCATCACCTCTGGGACTCACCACAAACAGGGTCTTTATTCTCTGCTGTGCTGCGTGACCTGCTGTCAGGACACGCCGCTTCAGTTTTATTTATTTACTAAACAGTTCTTGGTTCAATTCCAACCGACTTATTTTGTAAATAGAGCAAATAAAGTCGTTAGATCGTCTCCAGATCCTCAAGAACCAGGAGGTTCAACAGAGGAACTACTGAGGCCGAGATGAATGAAGGCAAAGCACAATGAAGAGAAACGAAGCAAAGTGAAGTGAAGTGAAGCAAAGTAAAGTGAAGTGAAATTAAGTAAAGTGAAGTTAAATGAAGCGAAGAAAAGTAAATGAAATGAAGCAAAGTAAATGAAGTGAAGCAAAGTAAACGAAGTGAAACGAAATGGAGCGAAAAACAGCGCAACGAAGCAAAACCAAGCAAAGTGAAATGAAGTGAAGCAAAGTGAAATGAAGTGAAGCAAAGTGAAATGAAGTGAAGCAAAGTGAAATGAAACGAAATTAAGTGAAGCAAAGCCTAATGAAGCGACACGAAGTGAAGCGAAACAAAACGCAACGAAGCAAAACTAAGCAAAGTGAAATGAAGCGAAGCGCAACGAACAAAGTGAAATGAAGCGAAATGAAGCGAAGTAAAGCGAAGTGAAATGAAGTGAAATGAAGCGAAGCTCCTGGCTGGAGGAAGAGACGAGCAGCGAACCGTTCCTCACAGCAACCTGTCGCATCGCGGTCCTCCTCTCTCTGGTCCACCTCTACCACCTGAGAGAGACCTTTGACCTTTGACCTCAACGGGACGGACCTGGTTGAATCAAGAGAAGAGAGACTCTCACCTTCTCTCCCGGCAGGAAGTTGTTGTGACACAGGGGGCAGTGGTTGGAGCCTTTCCCCGAGACGGCGGCTGGAAGAGAAACACAACACCTGAACATGTCAGAACGGTCTCACGGCGTGGGAGCAGGAGGCCGGACGCAGCCTCCACACGTGTGTGTTCCGCTAGGTCACATGACCACAGGGCGAGGGCCTCGAAGGCTTCACCGCCATCAATTATCTATGCGGGCATATGGCCGGTAATGGAGACGCGGCGCGGTTACAGTAAACGACGAAGTGGAAGAAAACGACAAGCAGGGAAGAGCCGACTCAGCTGTTCAGACGGTAAACACCGGCAGCGCGGCGGTGGAAATGTACCGACTCCGTGGAGCACCCTGAACATTTGAGAATAGGTTATTTTTCCGAGAGATTCATCGACACGTGTCGACCAATGGGCTTCCAGGACTTTAAACCAAATTTCCGTGACCAAAAATGTTGTGAAATACACGAAAAAGTGATAAAAAGTCGTGTTTAAACCAATAATGAGAATTCCAAAGCATCCAGTAAATAACCTTAAATGACTCAAATGAATGAGAGACACTAGTTTAGATTAAAAGAATAAACATTCATGTCTTTTCAGTTAAGGTGCGTTCACTTGCAGCGCGATTATTGAGAGCGTACGCCGGCTTAAATTGTGAGCGTCATGTAAATTATTTAAAACTCGGCGTAATGAACATATGAACATTTTCATGACCTTTCCAAAACTTCTGGGGATTTTTTCTCTCTTTCCCAGGTCAGTGACACATTACGTGACTTTTCCAGGTTTTCCGTGACCGTACGAACCTCCGTGCACCGTGAACAGAAACCAGAGGGAGGACGATTGACGGCGGTTTACAGACAAAGGGATCAAATAGATTAAAAGAGGGGAATTTGAATTGGACCCGACCTCAGTCGAACCGAGCATCTGTCCCCCCCTCCCCCTCCTCTCCCCTCCCCCCCGACCTCTTCCCCAAAACAAGCAAGATGTGCAGCTGGCTGCAGGACCGGCTCCACGGAGCATCACGTGGGAAGAAGACACACCGTCGTTTTTTGGGTCCTTTTTTGGAGCCTCGTATTTCAACACGATCCCTTTTCTTTCATGTTCACCCCGATATTTAAATGTTGTGGCTTGAAGCCGGCTTCTGAGGGAAACTTTTAGGGGGAACGTGGATTAAAAAGAGAGGAAGAGCGCTTCCGGAGAAGCTAATCTGACACAAATATAATCTGGTGAATTTAAAATATTGTTTAAACTAAATCTGCAAGAGGCTCTGCAACAGTAGAGCATCATTTGTGGACTTTAAGTGGTTTCATTTGATAGTTTGGCTTATGCCATTGGTCATTGACAAATATAACACCACATATCTCCACATAATTTCAGAAAATTACCCAGCCTGTGTCCCGAGAGTCTTTCACAAAGTGTAATGTCCATAACTCTGTCCTCTCCACTTTTTCTCTGCATGTCACACTCTTCCTCCCTTTTGATTTTGACCTATCTGTGTCTCAACCGTCCAATAGACCACACATCATTTCAATACAAATACTAATGAAACTAGAACGGGCACTCGGTGGCCACTTTTTTGGTACTTGGCGTGAGAGTGTGGGGAGCTTAATGTCATGTGAACATTTTGGCATTAGTTGCATGCCGATTGGATAAAAATTGCCCACACTATGGTAAAAAGAAGATTTTGACCTTTTCATGACCTTGACCTTTGACCCGATCAATCCCAAAATCTAATCAAATGGTCTCCGGATAATAACCAATCATCCCACCACATGTCATGCGATTCGGTTCAATACTTTTTGAGTTATGTGAGTAACACGCATACAAATAAATAAATAAATAAATAAATAAACAAAATAAACAAATAAATAAATAAATACACAGCGATCAAAGCTGCATGCGACTCACGGATGCAGGCGGGGCCCTGGGCGTGGCGGCCCAGCTGGTCGGTGGCCACGGCCTCGGAGCAGCGCGGGCACTGGCTGAACTGGGCGCGGCGCTCACACTCGCCCAGCAGGTGCTCCGTGAGGCTGGCGATCTCCACGACCTGCGAACGCAACGCAGAGCCGGAGGTCGTCTCCATCGCTCCTTTTTCTGTCGTTCGCCGAGCCGACGGCCGGCGTGGAGCGCCGCCTACCTGTCGGCAGCGGTCGCAGCGCCGCAGCATGGGGCAGCGCCTCCAGTAGTGGAGGTCCAGCCCGTCCTCGGTGAACGACTCGTCCCTTTTACCGCAGAAGATGCACAGGCTGGGAAGGAGAGAGGGAAAAGCTTCAAACATGAGCCATCAGGACTCATATTACCAGAGTTCATCTTTCAGGGTTCAGAGACATGATCTACGATGGATTTACACGATTTTAAACCAAATTTCCATCACAAAAAATTGTGAAATCTCGTTCAAAAGTTTGGGGTCATCCAGACAATTTTCGTGTTTTCCATGAAAACTCACACTTTTATTTATTAAATGAATACAAGATTAATACAAAATACAGTGAAGACATTGACAAGGTTAGAAATAATGATTTTCATTGTAAATATTAATGTTGTTCTTCAAACTTGTTCTTCATAACTGTTTTCAGCTGTGCTCACATAAAAAGGGTTTCAATGTCAAGGAATAATCTGTTTGTACAAAATGCAAAATAAAAAGTTAGAAAAAATAAAATAAAAGGGTTTCAAGGGGGTTCTACCCCTCTGCTCGTCTTCTAAGGCGATAACACAATGTACCACTAGAACATGGAGATGGGCCTCTACACACCTCTGTAGAGACTTCATTAAACACCAGAGAATAGTCATCTACCACATTAACTATGTAGAGAGAGTATTTCTGATTAATTTAATGTCATTTTCATTGGAAAAAACAATCCTTTTTTTCTTTTTTCTAAATGACCCCAAACTTTTGAACGGTAGTGTATATACACAATAAACGAGTATTTAAAGTAACAATGAGTACTTTTTTATATGCAGCCACGCATGGTTAAATGGACTGTGGATGGCGGCTTATATTTTGAGTGTCTTTATTTAAAAGCATATTAATTATGTCAAACTCAGCGTAACAAAACATTTCCGTGACTTTTCCACCAACCTTTTGAGATTCATTGGAAATAACCATTTTCTAAATTCCGTGACTTTTCCAGGTTTTCCCTGATTCCTTTTTTTTTTGTTGCATTTTCTATTATTCCAGTAAAATAAAGAAATAAAGTCCGTCTCCATCGAGTCTCTTACTTGTCCAGGTCGTTGACGGGCTGTTGGACGTCTCGAGCCTCCGCCGCCTTGTTCGGCGACACTTTTGCGACACCTGGAAATGAAGACGGCGTGGTTAGTCGCCACGACGACACGAAACTCGCCTCGTAAGAAATGTTAAAAGAATTAAATAAAATAAAAAAATATGCGTGCAGCAAAACCTTCTTCCGTTTTCTTTCTTCTCATAGTTCTTAATTTCTAATTTATATGTTGTCTAAATGTTCTTTGTTGTTGTTGTTAGCTTTTTTGCACTTACTATTTTTATTATTACTACTACAATGACTTTATGCTGGGAGAGAAGAATCACACTTTCAGATCTTCTGTATGTTTTCACAAATGGAAGAAGTGGCAATAAAGATGACTTTTGACTATATTGTAATATGTCATCTCTATGTTTGCGGTTGCTTGGAGGCCGTCGGGTTGAGCCGTACGTCGGTGGGAGGATCGACTGGTTTCATGCTTTATTGTTACGTCGTCTTCAAACGGAGCTTTTGTTTCTGTCCTTGGCGCTAAGACCAGCAGCAAGTGCTTAAACTCTAAGAGCACTGTTGCTGGGCAACTAACAACACCAGTAGACGCGTAGGGATCCTTATCCCCTTTGGAAATGGTCGTCTCTACTCTGAAACATGGATGGACGTGACCGCGTGAAGACCTTTTCAGGCAGGCCTGTGCCTGACGTGTTCCCCTCTTGTAGCTCTGCTGCAGACTGCTCTGCTTTTAACTGTGCTGCTTTTTAACTGTTCTGCTTTTAACTTCGCTGCTTTTAAATTGTGTTGTACGGCGACCTTGAGTGCCATGAAAGGCGCCTTATAAAACAAATGTATTATTATTATTATTATTATTATTATCTGTCGACTACCAACTGGAACCGTTTTTGCCATATTGGGGAAAAATGGGTTTAGACCTCATAGACCTGATGTTATTTTCATGAATCAATGAATATACAATAGAGAATATATAGATAGATTATTTTCTTTTTTATTTCATTATGTTTATTTTTTGTTGCTATTTTACACTCTTGCTCTAAATATATATATATATATATATATATATATATATATATATATATATATATATATATATACACATACACACACATATATTTTTATATATAATATATGTATGTATATATATATATATTTTTATATATATATAATATAAAATGAACATCATCTAAAAATCTGCACGTGCAATCTCAACTGTCTGAAAAACATCTGCTAGAAACTCACTTTGGTCACTGCCTTTTACTATTTTGTGTATATATTTTGTTTCCTCTGTATATTTAGTATTTTAGAATTTAGTATTTTTATTGTGTTTTCTGTTTTATTTGTATTTTGTATTCATGCTCTACTGTGGGACTAATAAAGGAATATATAATCTAATCTAATCTAATGCCTACGTTACATTTTTTTTAAAGAATAAAAAAGAAAGAGAAAGAAAAGGTCATTGATTCTTCCTTTTTAGTTTTTCGTGCATCTCGATGTCCTGGATAAACACAAATTAAAGAGCCGTTTTGAGCCATAACACCAGCCAGTTCAGCCCCTTTAATGGAGCTTGACTCTTTCTCGCCCAACATGTGTCCTTACTAGCTTTTTGGGGCTCCGGTTTGGGGGCTTCTCTCTTGGGCATTTGTCCTCTGGGGCTTTCGTCTCCTCTCTCCTTCACCAGAAAAGAAAAGAAGAGCTGGAGTCAGAGAGCAGAGAGTACCGAAGAGGAAAGTCTCCTCAGGAGGGGTACGTGTCCCAGTGTTGGCGTCTCTTCACGTGAATAACTGAGTGTCTGACCTTTAACCCCCCAGAGGGACAAAATGCTACCAGGTCCCAAAAAAAAAAAAGTTTAAAAAACGAGTCGCCGTTGCACAAAGTGACGTAATGGAAGTTTAATGACGACTCCACCTACTGTGATCTCCTCTTTCAGGGCGGCCAGCTGCTCCTGAAGAGAGTGGATCTCCTCCTTCTCCTTCTGCCCGCCTCCCTGAGCCAAGACCTGGGGGAGAAAGCAGTGACTCACGGTCAGGTCCTCCTCTGCGTTCATTTCCCTGGTCTCTCTCTCTCTCTCTCTCTCTCTCTCTCTCTCTCTCTCTCTCCCCCGTTCATACGGTTCCAGGATCACAGATTTTGTTTCCCTTCTTCTTTTCTTTCACGCCAGCGTCTTCCCGTCATTATTGTCATCTTCTAAACTAAACGGCGTAAAGCTTCCAGACTCTTATGTTGACAAATGGATTTATCTATGACACCGAGATTTAAAAATGTTCACAATAGTTTGAATAAAAGAATAAATATTGATATTAATTCTTATTCTTTAATCAAACTGTGTCGAGTAAAATGTGAATATAACAAATTCCCATGACTTTTCCAAAACTTTAGGGATTACATTTTTCAAGGACTTTTCCTGATCTGGAAATAACCATTTTCTTAAAAATTCCATGACTTTTCCAGGTTTTCCATGACTGCTTGGAGCCGTGTCGTAATGGGAATGCCAGGACGCTAATGAAGAGAAACACGTCGACGCGGTGACACAAGCCGACTGTCGCACGCGGTGAGGATGGAAACTTTGCTGCTCGGCATCATATCCGAGTCCAGCTGGTGATGACATGGAGGGTTTTTGGAAGAGCTGCAAACATGACGTCTACGTCACGCCACCAATACCTCCACGGAGAACCAGAACACCTCTAAACATGTGCTGTCAGGACGAATATGCTGTGTACATTATTCAGGGTTCATAGACATGTTGACTGATGGATTTCCTTTGTACATTTCTAGGTGTATATACACCACCGTTCAAAAGTTTGGGGTCACCCACCCAGACAATGTTGTGTCTTCCATTAAAACTCACACATTTATTTATCAAATGAATTTCAAAATGAATATAAAAAATATATTCAATACATTGACAAGGTTAGACATAACCATTTTAATTTGAAATATTCATTTTGTTCTTCAAACTTGTGGCTCAAAGGAAGGCCAGTTTTATAGCTTCTCTCACCAGCATAACTGTTTTCAGCTGCGCTCACATAAACATGGTTTTCAAGGGTTTTCTACCCCTCTGCTAGTCTTCTAAGACGATAACACAATGTACCACTAGAACTCTGGAGATGGGCCTCTACACACCTCTGTAGAGACTTCATTAAAAAACAGATGTTTCTACCTAGAATAGTCATTTACCACATTAACTATGTATAAAGTGTATTTCTCATTAATTGAATGTTATCTTCATAAAAAGAAAAAGTGATTTTCTTTTAATAATATGGACATTTCTAAGTGACCCCAAACTTTTGAATGGTAAAAAGTGAGTATTTAAAGTAACTTTTCCATATGTAGCCATGCATGGCTAAATGGACTGGGGATGAGAGCGTATGCCGGCTGATATTTTGCCGTCTGTCACAAACTTTGTCACCGTCAAGCTTAGATAGAAAAAAAGAGAAAGAGACGTGATGTCATGCTCTCTAAAGAGATCGAGGGAGTTCTCCCATCTGCCCGCCGTCTGTTAGACGCGAGAAAAAACTGCCAATATAGACACATGTATATTTACACTATCGTTCAAAAGTTTGGGGTCACTTAGAAATGTCCATATTTTCCTTTTTTTTCAATGAAGATAACATTAAAATAATCAGAAATACACTCTCTACATAGTTAATGTGGTAAATGACTATCCTCTGTTTTTTAATGAAGTCTCTACAGAGGTGTGTAGAGGCCCATCTCCATGTTCTAGTGGTACGTTGTGTTATCGCCTTAGAAGCGTCTTTGAGTACTATGAAAAGAGCAATAGAAATTTTATGTATTATTATTATTATTAGAAGACTAACGGAGGGGTAGAAAACCCTTGAAAAGACTTTTCATGCGAGCGCAGCTGAAAACAGTTATTCTGGTGAGAGAAGCTATAAAACTGGCCTTCCTTTGAGCCACAAGTTTGAAGAACAACATTAATATTTACAATAAAAATCATTATGTATAACCTTATCAATGTCTTGACTATATTTTCTATTAATTTTGCATTTAATTTGATAAATAAAAGTGAGAGTTTTCAATGGAAAACACAACATTGTCTTGGTGACCCCGAACTTTTGAGCGGTAGTGTATATAGAATAGAGATTTCCCTCTTTAAGGGAAGGTGACTTGACTTCTCGCCTGATGGTCCGCCGGCTTCCCGTCGATCTTGGCGAAGCCGTCGAAGAGGCTCTTGAAGAGGAAGTTCTTCCTCGCGGCGGCGTCGTCGGGCGGCAGGAAGCGGAGGACGGCGGCTCGGTGCTGCCGGTACATGGAGAGGACGACGCGCACCGCCAGCTCTCGCACCGCCGGCGCGTTGTGCTCCAACGCCGCCGCGCAGAACTGGAACACAGGGGCAGAGTTCTTACACATGTTGACCAGTGGATTCCCATGACTTTAAACCAAATTGTCCATGACCAAACTGAAATATCGGTTTATACATGAAAAAGTAAGAATATTTAGTATTTAAACAATGTGAATTCCAAAGCATACATCATACATTTAATGAAACAAATGAATAAGAGACAATATTTTATTTAAAGAATAAACATTTGCTTCCCGAGCTATGGGCGACAAACTTTCCAGTTAAGGTGCGTTTACTTGCAACGTGGAAAAAAAGACGATTTCGCCGCCAGTATGAGAGCGTACGCCGGTTTATATTTTGAGTCTTTCTTTCTAAAACATTCATTATTTCAAACTCGGCGTGAATGAACAAGTGAATATAACACATTTCTATGACTTTTCAAAAACTTTTGCGGTTTAAGTTTTGTCCATGACTTTTCCAGGCCTGGAAATGACCATTTTAAAATTCCATGACTTTTCCAGGTTTTCCATGAGCGTACGAACCCTGAGGGGGAACATTGGGCAGGAATATGCAGTGACTGGGTTTGTGACGTATCCCAAGAGGCTTTGGGTGAGACATGTGGAACACAGACACCTTTATTGGACATAATACACACAATACGCACATATGGAACTGTAAATTAGATTTAATCTGTCTCCTTATATTAGATTAGAAAACTGTAAGTGCCCCCAATTTATTTATTAATGCCCCTGGGTTTCATTCAGTGGGGGAAACAATTTTCCCCCTAAAAAATACGTAAATGTCCTCCCCTGTTTACACTCTATATTCATGCAGAGCAGGGGTGTCAAATTTATTTTCCCCGTGGGCCACATCAGCATCATGGCCGCCCTCTTAAAGGGCCGGAAACACTTTAGAAGCTCCTCGAACATATTGTGAAATAGCTCTCTTTGCATTTCATTATTATTAGACATATTGTAGATAAGTAAATGTCTCTAATATTACATCATGAATCCATTTTATTTGAAACCTTCAAAATAAAAGCACGGGAAATCTAGCTTCAATTTCTTTAAGAAAAGCCAAATGATTTGGCCCGCGGGCTTCGTGTTTGACACCTGTGATGTAGAGGAAGTCCTTTCTTGCGACGTAAGAGGAGCGCCATCGTCCCACGCGGCCTGCGTGCAGAGAGTCGGCAGCACAACGGGCCCCGTTAAAAAAAGAGCGTCGCCCTCGCTCCGCCGGCTCGGGGGCGGGTCGGTCTTTATTGTCTCCGCCGCCCCGCTTCTCATTTTAATTACAAGAAATTCAATCGGCCCGCCGCCGCGGAGCAGATCACCGGGGGAACGGCGGGGGGGAAAGGAAGAAATGCTCAAAATATAGCTGGGCTAACACTGTGGAGCTGTCAAGAGGGGCGAGTGTGTGTGTGTGTGTGTGGGGGGAGAGAGAGAGAGAGAGAGAGAGAGAGAGAGAGAGGCAGATAACAGCAGAGGATCCACCTCGAATGTCAGGATTCACTCATCCTTGAGTTTAATGAATAATTTTATTTTAGCACCGCGTACCAGTTTAATACGAACTACGTTCTTTACCGTCCCGCTCACCCCCTCACACAGAACAATAAAGGTTCTTAAGTGGTTCCTTAAAAGGCTTTGTGGTTTTTAAGAAGAACCATCACCTACTGAAGAATCATTTTAGAAATGGTCCCTTAAAGAGACACGTTTTAAAGGTTCTTTAAGACTCCTTTATAGGATTTTTGAAGAAGTCTTTAAGTAAACGGTTCTTTAAAGAACCCTGGTTTGAAAGCTGCTTCGTGGAACCACAAATGGTTCTTCTATGGCGTCACTCTGGAGAACCTCCATGTTTCTTCTTTCCTCCCCACCCCCCGAGTAGGGCGTGTGACGTGTAGCTGTGCACTTCAAAGTGTCATTCATGACATGCACATTGTTGTTATTACTAAGAAGAAGAAGAACGTCTTACAGAAACATAGCATAAGGTTGCACCTTGCAGTTGTGTAGTCTCTCTCTCTCTCTGTCTCTCTCTCTCTCTCTCTCTAACACACACACACACACCCTGCGAGTGCTGTTGCTTGTCCTCGTCTCTTTAATTGTATTCGTCAGTCAAAAGACATCGTTTGTCATTGTTGTTCTTATTTTGAAGGCAGCATTTGCTTATAAGCTCCTCCTCCTCCTCCTCCTCCTCCTCCTCCTCCTCCTCCTCCTCCTCCTCCTCCTCCTCAATCCCCAGCTGCACTGAACCTGGTGTCTTCTACATCTCTGTCATCAAACTGTTGTGTAAAGTTGGGGAGTGCAGGCAGGCTGTGGCAGAAGAGCACGCCCCCTCCCCCCTCCCCCCTCCCCCCTCCCCCCCTTCCGCCCGTCACGTCTCAATCCGGACTGGAGAAACGTTTTCCCAGACAAACACGAGAGGAGGCCAATACAAAGACGGCAGAGCGTGCACGAACATGCAAACACAGGCCACCCGACGCCGCCTGAGAGGCTCGGAGGACAAACCAACACTTTGCTGTCGCCGGCGGCGGAAACACGCGAGGGAAAAGTGAAAAATGACCCCTAGAAGTATAATGTTGACCCTGATATCACTAGAGGGGCAACACACGCCCCCATAGATATGATAGTTTAATAGCGTTTTGTTTTTACAGGGTTCGTACACATGTTGACCAGTGGAATTCCAGGACTTTTTCATGACTTTTCCAGGACTTTAAACCAGATTTCCGTGACCAAACTGAAATCTCGGTGTGTACAAGAAAAAACTTTTCAAAAGGTAGTATTCAAACAATGAGAATTACAAAGCATACAATATACCGTAAATGAAAAAAATGAATGAGAGACACTAGTTTAATTAAAAGAATAAACATTACTATACATGTTTATTCCTAGAAACACTTATAAATGTTTATTCTTTTAATCAAACTAGTATCCTTTATGTGCAAATCCATCAGTTTGGACTTGGCGTATGCCGGCTTATAATTTGAGTCTTCCTTTCAAAAACATATGAATTATTTTTTTAATCTACATGAATGTTTCAAATTTCCATGACTTTTCCAAAACTTTTGTGATTTAAGTTTTTTCCATGACTTTTCCAGGCCTGGAAATAAACATTTTAAAATTCCATGACTTTTCCAGGTTTTCCGTGACCGTAAGAACCCTGTTTTTAGTTATTTGTTGTGTGTGTCCTATCTGTGTTGTCTGTACTAGGGAGGTACACACATAACAAAATCTATAAATATAATATTTAATAAGAAAACTTGTTAATAGTACTTTAAAAATAAATGTAATAACAATAAATAACCACAACGAAATAAGAATACAATTGAATATTATTGTCTGATTTATGTTTGTTAAAACAATCTAAGAGAATACTTTGACTCTGTAGACTGCTGCCCAATAGTCTTATTATTGCAATTGTTTATGACAATTGCTCATATATTGTAAACCTAAATAAGTACATTTATTATTAAGTATATATTTTATTAAGTTTCAAAAAGTGCCCTCCATTTCCTTTTGAAATGTTTCTAGATTTTAGTCAGTGGGGGAAAAAATTGCCCCTAAAAAAATATGTAAATGTCTCCCTTGGCTCTCGCTGAAAAAGAAAATGAGTCAAGAGTTAAGAGGAGGACCGAGTGAATGGGGGGGGGGGGGGGGGGGGTCGTAAAAGTAGGCCTGGTGGAGGACTTGTTGTCCTGGTCAACAGTTGGACCGTTGGCCCGTTACGATGTGAGGTCACCGCTGGGAACCCGGGGAGGGCAGGGGGACGTAGGGGACGCCAGCGGTGACAACATGTGTCTCAGCTGACTGGAGCTCACTGACTTCCTGTCTGGGAGGACTGAACGGAAACAGACAGCCAGGGAGGGAGTCGACCCCTTCACTTTAGCCCCACTGTCATATCAAATGTAACGGAGAGTCCGCCTGACGGAGGCCGACTCCACGTGGAATAACGGAGGCATTGTGGCACGTCTTGTTAGGACTTGACGACGTCTCAGAGAACTCACTGGTCTCACTATTAATTGTGAAAAAGATTCAATATTGTAGAAACATTGTGTGTGTAATCTTGTGTTTGTAGGTTTGTTTTTATGACATCTGCCTTTCGGGACTACGGATGAGAAAAAACCTCTTGGCACATTGACAAATGTTTTTATTAATGTGCACTGTCCAATTTCAAAATGTTTTTTAAATATATTTGTATGTATATATATATATATATATATATATATATATGTATATATATGCATATATATATTTAGTATATATGTATATATAAATATATACATATATAGAGTTTTATATACTAAATATATATTTGTATATATATATATATTCCGTATATATATATATTTATATATATATGTATATACTAAATATATTATATATTTATATATATGTATATACTAAATATATATATATATATATATGTATACTAAAATATATATATATATATATATATATATATATATATATATACATATATATATATAAAAACAAAAATTGTATTCTTTGTGTATAAATCCTCTAAAATGGTTCCATGG
>CM070097.1:21756526-21789026 GCA_036178185.1 Liparis tanakae
TTGGACTTTGCGTACGCCGGCTTATAATTTGAGTCTTCCTTTCAAAAACATATGAATTATTTTAAACTCTACGTAAATGAACATGTGATTGTAACACATTTCCATGACTTTTCCAAAACTTTTGTGATTTACATTTTTTCCATGACCTTTCCAGGCCTGTAAATGACCATTTTAAAATTCCATGACTTTTCCAGGTTTTCCATGAGCGTACGAACCCTGACTACAACATCATTTCCTCACCAGGTTTTCTCCGTAGACCTCCAGTGGGAGGCCGGCCTCTCTCTGGGCCTTCTCCGCCAGCGGCTCCGGCGCCCCGCTGCCCTCGGGGCTGCGTGGCGGCCTGTGGGCGTCGGCTCGGCCCGGAGGGGGCGGGGCCTCCGCGGGCCGCTCCTCCCTCTGAAGGGCCGGTAGCGGCCTCTCGTCGTAAGGCACACAGGTCACCTGCCGGCACACGGAACAACGGAATCCAAAGATATTTAAATCATACACCACCGTACAAACGTTTGGGGTCACCCAGACAATTTGGTGTTTACCATGAAAACTCACTTTTATTTATCAAATGAATTGCAAAATGAATTTTGAAAAAATTGGCAAGGTTAGAAATAACGATCTTTATTTTAAATATTAATGTTTTTCTTCGGACTTGTGGCTCAAAGGAAGGCCAGCTTTATAGCTTCTCTCACTTGCATAACTGTTTTCAGCTGCGCTCACATGAAAAGGGTTTTCGAGGGTTTTCTACCCCTCCGTTAGTCTTCTAAGGCGATAACACAATGTACCACTAGAACATGGAGATGGGCCTCTACACACCTCTGTAGAGACTTCATTAAACACCAGAGAATAGTCATGTACACATTAACTATGTATAGAGAGTATTTATGATTCATTTAATGTTATCTTCATTGAAATAAACTGAGCTTTACTTTGAAAAATAAAGACATTTCTAAGTGACCCCCGACTTTTGAACTTTAGTGTATATCTTCCACCGTTTTTTCCACTCTCGCTGCCGTGTTTGAACACTGAATATGAAAATCCTTCCACGTCACGATGACAGTATAAATATACTTATTTAGGCTTACAGTATATGAGCAATTGTCATAAAGATGGCAATAATAAGACTAGTAGGCAATAATAAGACTATTAGGCAATAATAAGACTATTCGGCAATAATAAGAATATTAGGCAATAATAAGACAATTAGGCAATAATAAAACTATTAGGCAGTAATAAGAATATTAGGCAATAATAAGACTATTAGGCCATAATACAACTATTAGGCAGTAGTCTACAGATTATAATTGTTTCAGATTTTTTTTATTGACAAAAAACAAACAGAAAACATCAATCAGACAATCATATTCAATGTTATTCTTATTTCTTTGTGGTTATTTATTGTTATTACATTTTATAAACAACTATTAACAATTACAACGTTGTTTAAACCGCGACCTAAACCAACCCCCAGTCAGCGCTGCAGTGTTCTGGGCCGACGGGCACCCTGCTGCCTCCTGAAGGCTCGCCCTCCTGCCTGGAGTCCGGGCTGGCAGCCGCCGGACTCAGCCAACTGTTGCACGCTTTTTTAATTAAATAGTGAAACCCAAACCTGGAGTAGGCTCGGTCTCGGTAGGCGGGGAGTAAAGCATAAAAAGCCCCCGCTGGTCATAATCTCCCTGTGTGCGCTCCGTGTTCCCAACGCCACAGCGGCTTCACGTCGGGGGGCGGCGGCGGAAACGCAAAGGGGCAAAGGGGAAAACTGCCCCTAAGAAATATGATTTTGCCCCTGATATCACGAGAGAGGCAACAAATGCCCCATGATTATGATCATTTAATAGGGTTTTTTTCTTCTTCTTTTTTGTTTGTGTCCTATCTGTAGTTATAGGTACAGGCACAAAAGAAAATCAATAAATATAAGTATAAATTAATTATTAAAAAAATAAGAAATAAGTTGTAATTGTTAATAGTTGTTTATAAAATGTAATAACAATAAATAACCACAAAGAAATAAGAATAACATTGAATATGATTGTCTGATTGATGTTTTCTGTTTGTTTTTTGTCAATAAAAAAAAATCTGAAACAATTATAATCTGTAGACTACTGCCTAATAGTTTTATTATTGCCTAATTGTCTTATTATTGCCTAATATTCTTATTATTGCCTAATAGTCTTATTATTGCCTACTAGTCTTATTATTGCCATCTTTATGACAATTGCTCATATACTGTAAGCCTAAATAAGTATATTTATTATTTTTTAACAAAGATAAAATGTTATTTTACAATTTTCAAAAAGTGCTCCAATTCATTTTTAAATGCTCCTGGATTTCAGTCAGTGGGGCGAAAACTGCCCCCTAAAAAACATGTAAACCCCCCCCTCTGGTCAGGGGGGACATGTTTCCGAGGCGCTCCGGTAGGCTCGGTTATTTTTTACAACAATAACAGAATGAATGCGGAAAAAAGTCGTCCAGACTTCAATCCATATTGTCTTGAACAAACATTCAAATGAAGTTGTTGTTTTTTTTTTGTGTCTGAGTGCAGATGTTGTGACGTGTGGCGTAGTTGGTTGCGTACGTCTATCCTGGGTCCGGCAGCGCGGCCGCACGGCGCGTCGGGTTGGCCGCTCGGTTCGGCCGCAACAGCTTCTGCGTCCGCTCGTTGGTTTGGGGGCGTGCCGGTCCCCCCCCCCGCGGCGGTGGACGCGGGGGTCTTCGTGGGGACCGACCGGCGACCCGGAGAAGGCGGCGGGGCGGGAGGCTCCTGGGTTGAGGGGGAGTCTGCGGCCCGTGTGATCTGGTGATGTGACGGAATTCAATTGAGGCAGAATAACACAATAAATACCAATACATCTTCAGGGTTCCTACACATGCTGACCAATATTTCCATAACCGAACATTTTGTGAAATCTCGGTAGATACATGAAAAAGTGAGAAAAGTAATGGAAATGTCTTATATTCATGTTTATACTTATAAATAAATAAATATATATATATATACATAAATATATATGTATGAATATATATTATATAATATATATATATATTATATTCAAATGTTCATACATATATATATATATATATATATATATATGTATGATTATATGAATATTATATATATACACCGGTACGTATATATGTATGAATATATATTATATATATATATATATATATATATATTATATTCAAATGTTCATACATATATATGTATATATATATATATACATATATATATGATTATATGAATAATATATATATATTATATATATATATATATAATATAATAATGTTCATACATATATACATATATATATATGTATGATTATATGAATATTATATATACACATATATACATATATATGTGTATATATATGAACATATGAATATAATACATGAATATAATACATTTCCATGACTTTTCCCAAACTTTTAGTGTTTTAATTCTTTCAAGGCATGGAAATAACCATTTTAAAATTCCATGACTTTTCCAGATTTTTCCATGAGCGTATGAACCCTGGATCGTTTCTACCCCACAATCAGCGTGAACAAGGTGAAGCCATCTGAGGTTAGGGTTCGGGTGCAGACTGACCATCGCCATGTCCAGCAGGTTGTGGACCTCCAGCTGCTGGTAGACGCTCCTCCTGTACTCCTCCATCAGCTCCTTCTTCTTCTTGGCCAGGTCGTAGTCTTCCTTTTCGATCGCACACCGCTTCTCCACGTCGTACCGAGCCAAACGCTCCCCCACCTGGAGAGGGGAGAGCGGCCTTTACTGTATGTTTACGCAGGTAACCATGGCAGCGGGGCCGTCGTGTGGTATTCGTGGTCTCATCGGGGCTTGGGTTGATGTCAGTGCCCCGTCAGTCTATCGGATGTTTAGCTGTCTTTGTGGAGCACTGATGATAGTTGAAACACTTATTATGGTACTCTTGTAGTTTGACTATGTTGAGGAAATGTTACTTTCTGTATTCTTGTTGTTCTTAGTTTGTACTCTAGGTTGAAATGCATTTATTGTAAGTCACTTTGGATAAAAGCGTCTGCTAAATGACATGTAATGTAATGTAATGTAAAAACACACCGGGGCAAAAGGCAAAACTGCCCCGAAGAAATATAATGTGGCCCCTGATATCACTAGAGGGGCAAAACATAGCGTTTTATTGTTGTTCTTTTTTGTGTGTGTCCTATCTGTGTTGGCTGTACTAGGTAGGAAGACACGCAAATAAATGTATATTTTGAATTAAAGAAAACATTTAAAAAAGTTCTAATTGTTAATATATATTGAATAACAATAAATAAACACAAAAAAATAAGAATACAATGGAATATAATTCTCTGATTTATGTTTTCTGTTGTTTTTTTATTAAAAAAATATAAGAAAACACTTTGAATCTTAGTACTACTACTGCCTAATAGTCTTATTATTGACATTTTTACGACATTTGCTCATCGACTGTAAGCCTGCATGAATATATTTCTTATTTTTAACAAGTTGTGTAAATGTAATTTCCATTCCCTGTCCTCTTCTTCGAGGTGAAAGTGGAGCTCCTGCTGATATATTTACGACTCTTAAAAACACAAATCATTGTTTCCACCCTTAAAAAGACGCCGTGTGCACATTGCGTTGATCTGCCCGGGTGCTGTTCTTCGTGTTTTTTTTTATTATTTTATAATGAGTTTCTACAGTTTATTACAAACTGTGATCTAATGTTCTCGCTCGTTGGTCTCGACACCTTTGAACTCAAGTCACGAACGAAATGTGAAAAGTTAGTCAAAATTCTTTGGGAGAGAAAACCAATCCGATTATCACCCAAAAAGTGAGTTATCAACACCCACTTCCACTTCAGCTCCCACTTAATGCACTTTCAGTTTCTCTGTGCACACCTGCGATTATTTACAACAATTGCAGGTGCGCCCGCTCCGTTTCCTCTGGGACTTAAAGGGATTTACATACTGTTGCTTAATCGTCAGCTTGTTTACTGTCTGCTGGATAAAGGCTCGTGTTCCTTTAAGCCGGCCACCAGATTTCTCCGGATGTCGCTGTGTTCCCCGAGCAAATTAAGCAAATACTTTGGCACGCACAGCGCGAGTCCATCAGAACCAGTAGAAGCGTTGGCCCAAACGACACAAATAACACCCAGATTGCAATTATCCATTATGATCCTTTAAGCCCGACCGAAGCTGGTTTATAATAATAATAATAATAATACAGCCCTGGTGGCACATAACAGTAAGAGTGCCACATGGGCTGGAAATTTCCCCACAACTTCCAGGAAGTCAGGAAATGACGTGAAGCTGTAAAAACAGGGTTCTTACACATTTTAACCAATGGATTTCCAGGACTTTTCCAGGACTTTTCCATGACTTTTAACCAAATTTCCATGACTAAACTGAAATCTCGGTATATACATGAACATTTTAGAAAATGTTGCGTATTGAGAGCGTACGCCGGCTTATATTTTGAGCGTCTTTCTTTAAAAAACCTAATTATTATTTCAAACTCACTGTAAATGAACATGTGATTATAACACATTTCCATGACTTTTCCCAAACTTTTATGATTTAATTTTTTTCCATGACTTCTCCAGGCCTGGAAATGACCATTTTGAAATTCCATGACTTTTCCAGGTTTTCCATGACCGTACGAACCCTGTAACAAGTCGCGAAGCGGGTGCCAAGTGACCTGAACATCAACACTTGGACTTTGGACCGTCAAGGTACGCCAAAAAAACGCCATCCTCCAACACCTGAGGGTTCGGCGACAAAGGATTTACAGCTCGACTACCGAGACAATAGCATCGTCGGCAATGTTAATATGCCACGCAAGGTGTGTGTGTGTGTGTGTGTGTGTGTGTGTGTGTGTGTGTGTGAGATCTGGTTATAGAAAGGCTCGTGGTTGGGCGTAGGCGAGACACTATCAGAGGACCATCACTGCAGCTGTTGAGCTTATTAAGAATTCATGGTTCCCATGGCAACACTGTATACAAAAGAAGGTCGGTAACAGGAATCTGAACAATGTTTAACGTCTACCGTCACAAACTGTGGTGAGATAACACGATGTAGAACGGGTGAAGAGGAGTGAAGAGGTCACTGGGCTGGAGGGTCATTAATGCACCTGAATTTATTTACAGGTCACGATGGATTTGGTCGTAGTTTGCAGAGAGCAGTTAAAAAAAATTAAAAAAATAAGATATCTTGGAGTAGAGGAGTCCGGAAGAGTTTAAAGAGTTGAATTCTTTAGTGGAGAAAAGTCTAAATATTCCACTAATAGAACTTCTTCATTTGAAATGTAAAAGTACAGAAGCAACGTGTGCTTGGCAATTATAAGTTATAATGAACATTGTTGGGTATGATAATATTTGATTATTATTCCCCCCCCCCCCTGAATGACAAAAATGAATGAGGGACAATAGTTAGATTAAAAGTATAAATCTTCAGGGTGGACTTTGCTGTGGCAGATTCAAAACATTGGTACTGATGCTGACTTGATTTGATGATGTAACCTTAAATATGTACTTATACTGGTGATGTGTGAATGTGTAATGTACTGGGGGGATTTCTAATTATTTTGTATGTTTATTTTTGTGTCTGTTTTTTATTTCTCTTTTCAATTTGTGTTGTATCCTTTATGTCCTGTCTTGCTAATTTCTAAAATCAAAATAAATATATAAAAAGAAAAAGTATAAATATTTACATAAATGTGTATTCTATTAAAACTATTATTATAACTATATCTATTAAACCGTGTAAATAAATATATGAATACAACAAATGTCCCCGACTTTTCCAACATTTTTGGAAATTAATTTTTTTTCCCAAGCCTTAAATAACCATCTTTAAATTCCTCATGTTGTCCTTGTTTTCCATGACCGTCTGAACCACGCTGGGAACTCTTTTCTAAAGAAAAAAGGGAAAACCCCACGTCCAGTAACCAGGGCTGTGTGTGTGCTCAGCACTTGTTTGTCCTGAAACAAAGGCGTGCTCTCCAGACCCACCAACACGGCACACACGGCCGGCTCAACACCGGAGGCCGACCTTTAAACGGCGGAGAGAGTTGGACGTGGAAATCTGAAAACACAAACGGCTAAAAGGAATAGTTTGAGAACAGTATTTATTATTGGATTTCTTTGCAGGAAAATACAGGACAACAATTGAGATATTTATTTGCTATTAGTATTTAGTTATTTTATTGACAAGTAGTATTGTTTAATCATTCAGGTTGTTTGCTTATTTATTTTAGACATTTTGATATATAAGAATATATATTACTTGTGATAGTTTTTAGTTTAGTTTAATTTGTAGTTGTTTAGATATATTAATCTTTTGATTGTTCATTTGTTCACTAATTGGGTAACACTGTGGGCACCTGTGGTTATATGTCAGAGTAGGCAGGTGCAGGACCAGCATGCACCTGGGTCGGCCGATGGAGAGGCAGCGTGAGGAGTTCCTCTGTTCTTTTGTTTGTTTGCTTGTTTTTGTTTAGTTAAATAACCACAAGGTGCGTCAGTGGCAATTAGATTTACATTTCTTTTAGATTTTATGGACAAATGTCCGCCACAGAGACCATTCTCCGTCTCTCTGGTCCTTGCGGGTCGGGAGGAGCAATTCATTCATTAATAGAGAGAGCACATCCTGGTTAATTGTCGTGTATAATGTGAGCAAATATTTGTTGTGGATGTGTTGTGGATGTGTTGTAGACCCCCGCGTTACCTTCTGCAGGTCAGCGATGGCCTGCTTCAGGTTCTTGGCCCGCTCGTATTTCTCCTGCTGGACCATGTCCAGCTTCTGGTGGTCCAGCCGTCGGATGATGTGGGCGACCTCGGGGTCCTGGTACATGTCGAAGGCCAGGTCGTCCAGGGGGGACGTGGACTCACATTTACTGGGCGCAAGAACAGGGACAGAAAGAAGAAGTCAAAACAAAAACTTAAACATGGAAAGGTTTCTTTCTCCCGCGCGTCTGGTCCGAGGCTCGCGACAACTTGTGCAACGTGTCGAATCAAAAGGGCTCATCCTGGAACATGCTGCAGAATAACTTAAACATCAAAGGACGGATATACCACTGCTTTTAAATATAAAATGAAAGAAATGGAGGCAGGTTCCCAAAATCTTGATTATGTCACCGTCTCTTAAAGCGACACTATGTAGTGTTTCCCTTGTAGCGCCCCCTTCAGGTATTTAACGTGTACTACAGTGTCGTAAATACCCAGTTACGACAGATCAGGGGTCGTGAACCTCTGGCTCTGAGCCATATATGGCTCTTCCGGTGACGCATATGTCTCTTTTGAGTTTGAGTTAAAAAAATTAAAAATCTCCGCCTGCAGCTCTGTAATTTTCTCTATCGCGCCAGATTACAGCAGAAGTAATGTCAGGTCCCTTTCTTAAAGACAAAACACACAAAAAATGCTGTTATTTTAAGGTACAATTGTTACATAATTCAGTTTATTTGTATAGCCCATACATAGTGTTGCTTTAACTTTTAATTTATTTTAACTCGTCTTGTTGTTTTTTTGTTTGTAACTATGTGTTTCTCATGTTGCTGCCTATGTCCAGGTCATCCTTGAAAAATAGATTTTTAATCTCAACGGGACTGGTTCAATAAAGGTTGAAATAAATTTTAAAAATCTCCAGAGAACAGATCAGCTGATTTAGTGTCTAAATCCACGGGATTGATGCCACAGTAAATTTTAAAGTATGTTTTTATCCGTTAAATGAGCTCAGTATTGTGCAATTCCTGATCAAAGGGTAAAAAACATGGATCGACACCCGAGGAGTGAGACCCCGAGGTGAAACGTCGAAAATTAAAAAAGAAAGGAATATTTCGAAATGTGTTTTCCTCTCCGTGCGGCCGCCACCTGCATCTCCTTCAACGGGCCCGTGACCTTGGACGCCTTATTGGTTAGCGTCCAGACTAAATGGCTTTGTTGAACAATGTTATTGTCACAAGACAAAGAAACAGGGTTCAATGGCCTCGCCTCACCCCATGAAGGTCGTGTCCAAGGGGGCGTCCAGCTGCGTGCTGTTGAGGTAGTGTTCGATCAGCTGCTCTCGGCTTGGCTGGGGGTGAACAGATGGGGAGAAAACGACAAACAGCTGCGTCACACTCTGTCGCTGAGCTCAGGAGGACCTGAGACGGCTCTTGTGACCTTCATTTGCCTTGAGGTAACAATGTAAACCCTGCCCGCCGACCCAGGACTAACCTAAACACGGGGGGTTTAAGTGTCTCGTGTTTCCTGTTTTATTTTGAAGTCCCCATCCTTGCGTCCTCTGTTTCCCTGCACTTCCTGTCCCTGTGATTGGCTGCCCTGTCCCTGATTGGTTCCACCTGGGTCCAATCACCTGCGTCTTTAAACCCTGAGCGTCTCGTTCCCCGGTGGTTGCTTGGTACTGTTTTGATCATGCGTTGTTGACCTGTTATTTTTTACTCGGTTAAGAAGATAAAAAGTTTCTGTGGAACGTTGTCAGCGCACTCTCTCTCTCTCTCTCTCAATCTCTCTCTTTCTGTGTCTCTGTCTCCGTCTCTCTCTTCTTTCTCTCTCAGAATCTCTCTCTCTCTCTCAATGTGTTGATCTGTACGGCACACATTTCATTTACACTACACACATGCACACACTTTGCATTTTGCACACTGTCTATATATATATATTATTTAATTTTACATTGCTGTATTTACATATATGTTGTATATATATATATATATATTATTTAATTTTACATTGCTGTATTTACATATATATATATATATATCATTTTATTTTGTATTTCATATTTCACTTTGTATACTTTATGCACAGTCAATTTCTTTCTTGTATTTATATTTTATTGTATTTAGTTTATTGGTGCTACTGTGTCAACAAATTTCCCCTTGGGGATTAATAAAGTATATTTCTATTCTATTCTCAGAATCTCTCTCTCTCTCTCTCTCTCTCTCTCTCTCTCTCTCTCTCTCTCTCTCTCTCTCTCTCTCTCTCTGATTACACATCATCAGCACCATTTAAAAGGACGGTCCGTATGATGGGAGAGTTAGTGGTGGCTGTGAAAAAATAAATAACGGTATTTATCATCATCATATCAAAAGCAGCCGCTTCAGCATCTCCGTGACCAGTCAGACGGTTTCTGTTTACCCTCCACACATTCTTCCCTCTGCAGTGCTGTGAGCCCCGTGAACACAATCCCATTCACCTCCGTGGCATCGCAGTTCAGATCCGGCATGGCCAGAAACCCCCTGGAGGTAAGCGAGAAGATGTCGGGGTTTCCCTTCAATAATTCGGATGAACCGACACTTTTTTCAAGCGACGCAAACCTAAAAACGAGCTTCCTCTTTTCACCCGTGGAACACAACTTCCACTCACACGGCGGAGATACAGGAGAACAAGATCCAGCCGACCCTTTGGGGGGGGGGGGGGGGGGCGACGTCGCTGCAGCGCTGAAGGTGCTCCGAGGCGGATTAGCGGAGCAACAATGCACAGCCTGTTCGCTGGAATCTCGGCAAATGCGTGTCCCTGTCTTTCCGTGTCTCCGTGCCTGTGTGTGTGTGTGTGTGTGTGTGTGTGTGTGTGTGTGTTTTACGGTGCCCTCTCTGCTCCAGGACCTGTCTGTCTGCAGGACTATCTGATTACGCAGGCTAACTAAAGGCCTCCTGTGTGATTACATACCGCCCTCCCTTTGTGTCTCATTACTACATTCCTGACACGTATACGTGCAGGTCGGGTAAACAAGTGTGCGCATGGACACGCCTCTACGGGCTCTTTGGATCCGTCGGTACCAATACATACGACGTGAGACACCTCCTGAGTGTCCTAATGATGGAGCACACAGCATCGATACCGCTGCAAAACTCACCGGTTGGCTCACTGAGCTGTTTCAGTGGACTCACGTATCTGTTTTTTTGTCCATCATCATTTGTATTGGTACTTTGTATTATAGCAAAAAATATTAAACGTGCACAACTTTGTATGGAGACAATAGCATCATAATGCAATAACTCACTGTAAATATTCAAATTCATACTTACACTGTTGATCTGCACTGCACGCATACACACACTTTGCATTTTGCACACTATCCAGATATATATATATATATATATATATATATATATATATATAATTTTATTTTACAGTGCTTTATTTATATCTACATTTACATATATGTTGTGTATATGCTGTGTATATATACATATATATTTTATTTTATTTTATGTTATTTTGTATTTTATATTTCACTTTGCACACTTTACTTTATGCACTGTCACTTTCTTTCTTCCTTTCTTTCTTATACTTATATTTTATTGTGTTTAGTTTTATCGGTGCTGCTTCTGTTGTCACCAAATTTCCCCTTGGGGATTAATAAAGTATATTTCATTCATTCATTCATAACAGGATGATATAGAAAACACAGAGGTAGTGTGAGGGGTGGAAAGGACAGATACACGGTATGCATGTAAAAACTGTCAAACTGTCATCATGTGGATGGATGAGGAAACATCAATCAACACTATTCCAAGTGACTGATGACAATACAGCAACGTCAACAACAACAACAAACAGCACACAGCACGTCAGCCCCCCCTAGTGCTGAGCAGATGTAAGTGCAGGTTGAAGATTAGATTAGATTAAATTTCCCATTATTATTCCCACAGTGGAGAAATTGCAGGATCACAGCAGCAGGTGCACATTAGAACATTAATACATTGATTTATATTTGTGTTTTTATTTTTACTTTGTCCTCCTCTGATTGTTGCTTGTTATGCTGTTTGGTAATTTGTATTTATTCGTTGTTGTTTTTGGTTGTCTGGTGTAACTTGTAAAAACTTAAAATAAAATGATTGAAAGAAAGAAAGAACATTAATAAAAGATTAAAAAAATAAAACATAAAACACAATAAATATACTAAATACTAATACTAAATATACAGAGGACACAAAATACATACACAAGGCAGAGAACTTACAATTGTGTTTCCAGCATCGCCATCCAAAGAATCTCCCAGAACATTAACGGCCACCAAAGCGACCTGAAATCAAAAAAACGGATGTCGGTAAGTTTAAAGTATAAGGCTGTTGATATTCTATTTAAATTTGGTATTATTATAATTGTGTGTCAATCCTGCAGTTGTATAGAACATGAACAGATCAAATCCAGAAGATACACATCTGGAAAGAGACAAATTGGACAGTTGAAGAGCTGCAATGCATTCTGGGCGAGTTGAGTCTGTCCAGTCAGCCCACGTCTCAGGATAAATATTTTAATGTTTTCTGTCAATCAACTAAATGATAATTTAACTAATTATTTGCATGCGTGCACTCTGGAAAATGCAAATGAAGCTTATGAAGTTGAGGCTATAATTGGGAAGATGATATCAAGAAATTACTTTTCATGTGTCATAATAATAAAGCAGTTATTCAAGTCCAGAAAAATAGCAGATGAATGACTTTAAATGACCTCAAACTAAATGTTTGAAAACCACATTCCGCCTAGAGCTGCTGTCATCGGTGAGTTTCTTTTCACGCACGATTTTTTTATAATATTAATAATAGTACATTGTATTTATATTGCACTTTATATTTGAGCAATCTCAAAGTGCTACAGAGCAGAATAAAACAACAACAAAAACAAAAAATGTAAGATATATTTATAAGCAAAGCCCATAAAAGATATTTTAGCAGTAAGCTTTCTTAAAAAGGTGAGTTTTCAGGTCACGCTTAAAAGCCTCTTTTTACGTTTATTTCTATTTAATTTAGTTCTGGAGGGCAAAAATCTACTGGAGGTCTTCTTTAACCACGTCTGGGTGGGGCTCCCGTATCAGACAGAGGTGGAGGCAGGGCCAGGGCGGTGGGGGGTGCAGTGCTACCTGGTTGTGGTGGTTGTAATGGTTGCCGTGGTTCCGGTGGAAGGTGATTCTCAGATAGGTTCCGATGGCGTCCACGTGGACCGACTTCAGCTCCCGGGCTTTGAAGCCGGTCTTCTCGTTGTCCGACAGAGAGACGTACCTGCGGGGGGGGGGGGGGGGGGGGGGGGGGGTCTGAGTCTCTGCTACAAAGACTCAGGTGCATCTCCACGGTTTTATTCCGTGATGATTTAAAGTACAGATACTTTGTTGGTGCCATCTGGAACCGAAAATGGTTCTTCAGGGTGATGCCATAGAATAACTACTTCTGGTTCCACAAAGAACCTTTCAAACCAGGGTTCTTTAAGGAACCAGAAATGGTGCTTTAAATGGTGCCTTAAAGTATCATTATTACGGTTCTCTGAGACACCTTTATAGGTTCTTTGAAGAACTATTTAAGGAAATGGTTCTTTAAAGAACCCTTGTTTTAAAGGCTCTTCGTGGAACCAAAATGGTGTCTTAAAGGTTGTCTGAGACACTATTATAGGTTCTCAAACCAGGGTTCTTTAAACAACCACAAATGGTGCTTTAACTGGTGCCTTTAAGTATCATTATTACGGTTCTCTGAGACACCTTTATAGGTTCTTTGAAGAACTATTTAAGGAAATGGTTCTTTAAAGTTTTAAAAGGTTCTTCGTGGAACCAAAAATGGTGTCTTAAAGGTTCTCTGAGACACTAGTATAGGTTCTCAAACCAGGGTTCTTTAAGGAACTATAAAAGGTGTCTCAAAGAACCTTCAAACCAGGGTTCTTCAAAATAACCATTTCCTTAAATAGTTCTTCAAAGAACCTATAAAAGTGCCTCAAACTACCTTCAAAAAATTGTTCTTTAAGGCATCATTTTTTGGTTCCACAAAGAACTTTTCAAACCAGAGTTTAAAGAACCATTTCCTTAAAGAGTTCCCCAAAGAACCTATAAAGGTGTTTCAAATGACCTTCAATAAATGGCTTCAGTAGGTGATGGTTCTTGGTAAAACCACAAAGCCTTTAAAAGAACCATTTAAGAACCATTATTGTTCTGTGTGTAGTAGATATATTGTCGGGGAACAATTCCCATTGTGAGACGCTGTATGTCTGACATATTCCTGATGGCTGGTATGTGTTTTGAACCCAATACTGAGACGGTCCATACCAAAAAGAATCCAGTGGAAAGCACCTAAAAACAACCCGCTTGTGTACGCCGTATCATCCACATCTCCACCGTCTTGTTTAGACCTTTTGTTGAATGCAACTCTAGTAATAAACACACAGAAAGGTGGTCGGTCTGCAGTCTCACCCGAGCCTCCGAAGCTGCCCGGGGCACCCCGGGGTGCTGGTTTCAGGGAGGGCGTCTCCGATGTGAAACTCCACCTTGGCTGGGATCAGGTACTGGTGGGCCAGCAGCTGCAACTTCCTCACCCGACATCTCTCCACCAGCTGGAGGGTGACGTGCTGCGGGTAGCAGCACAGCCTGTGTGGAAGAAAGGATTCAGACATGGATGAGCTTCTTTACGAAAGTCCACCAAATTAATGAAAAACTGCCGCTTTGAATAAATGTGACATGTTTTTAAATATGGTGATGTGGTGACATATATATGTATTTATATATTTACCAAGGACAGTGCACATTAATCACTACTTCAGTTTCCACCTCAATGTAAATGGTATTGGACATCATTTTACATTTTGGACGTTGTAATAATACACAAGTTCTCCTGATTTTAGAGGTTGAATTACTGTAAAGTGATGTAATTTGTTAAAAGACTTTACTCAATTTGTGATTTTTGTTTTTTATATTGTCTGTCACTGTTTTATGTTGTATTGTCTGAAACTTTGCGTGACGTGCTACTGCTGCTGTCTTGGCCAAGACACTATTGTAAAGGATTTTTTAAATCTCAATTAGGCATTTCCTGGTTAAATTAATTTAAAATTAAAATAAATTTGTCATTATGATGATAAGTTATCAAAAGCCAAATGTTAGTTATCTTGAAATTCATAATACTGGCCATCCATCTGATTTTCCAAATATAAAAAAATGACAATTTCAGATTTTCTTCTTTTACCACAACCCCAGGTGTTTGGTGCGTACCTGCTCGATCTCCAGCCGTTGACTGTGGGAGCGTGGACCATGAGCTCCTTAGCACTGAAGTTATCCTCATGACTTGAAGCGGTGACGACCATGAATCCTATCTTCCGGGGCATCCCTCTGATGGACGCTGAGAGCAACAACAAATAAAAATGAATCCTATACTTCATATGATAAAAGAGCAAACTAATTTAATTAGTGACGGTGGTGACGGTAAAGATGATATAGAGGGTGATTTTACATCTATTAATTTGACAGGCCAGGAATTTATTTTCATTTTCATTTTCTAAAAGTCACAAACTAATTGTAAACTACATATTCTCTATGTCTGGGTATTTTTCGTGTCCATATTACCAATTACTGTACTGTTAAAGACCGAAAAATTGCATTTAATATCTGGTGAGTCGGTCCGTCCAGTTTATTAATTCTATGATCAGATAGCTCCAGATTTAAATTGTATTTGGGTTTCTCCCTAATGGAAAAAACTTATGAAGTTGAGGCTATAATTGGAAAGATGATATCAAGAAATTACTTTTCATGTGTCATAATAATAAAGCAGTTATTCGACACACAACGTGTGGAAGGAAAGTCCAGAAAAATAGCAGATGAATGACTTTGAAATTACCTAAAACTAAAATGTTTGAAAACCACATTTCGCCTTGAGCTGCATGTCATCGTTGAGTTTCTTTTCACTCACAATTTTTTTACGTTTATTTCTATTTAATGTTTTTATGGAAGGCAACAATTTACTCCAGATTTAAATTAGGCCAGTAATAGACACGCAGTGTTTTGGGGTTTCTCCTGAATGGAATTTTTTAATATATTTTTGGTGAAATACATGCGTATATTTCTAAAGGATATCTTAAATGTCAGTCCATCTAAATCACATAAGGCACAGTTAAATGTAGCTACAGCCAAAGCTGTTAAGTCACTACTTTGACCACGTGATGCAAAAACAACTTGTCAGCAAGTACACGGAAATTATACAAAACAGATTTTTATTGACCAGAATATCAACAATACATGTATTTACGTAAGTCGTAATACTTTGACAGTACAATAACATAGTACTAACATACTTTCGTACTTACACTTAATTCATAACGCACGTGTTGAATATTTGTGCGCGTGTCGCAGTAAGTATGGCGAAGGATTAAAGATGTGGCGGGGGCATTAATGCTAGCTAACGGTTACCCACTCAATCAGCGTAGCTAGTCTTCAGTGACGTTAGCTGTATTTGAGATGTATTTCTGACCAGCTAGTTGTCCTAACAAGTGTCCTTCGCTTGTCTCCTACATGTTTTAGATTCACGTTTTAGAGCAGACGGAAGTGTTGTGTAAAATATGTATCTTACCGCGGACATCACAGTACTAGTGACAGCTCGTTGACCCATCGCATCTCCATAACCACCGCTGACAACAACCAGCGCGGACATGCGCAGTAGCAGCATGACTATCGTCATGGGCAACGGATTATGGGACATGTAGTTTTATATGCGTGAAAGTTGTTTTAGGCAACAGGCGTGGAGTTAACTGTAGCTGGACCACACTCTCTGGTTGTATTATGTGTCGACCTACATTTTGGATACGTTGTAGCATCGATACATAATCAATATATACATTTAAGCGTTTCTTCTCGGTTCCCAGGCGGAAGAGAAAGCATCGTGTCTTCTCCTAACCGGCTAGTACCGGAAGTTAAACATGTCGCCTTCAAAATAAAATCATAGCATGGAAATGTAACTTCATAAACCCGCTATATCTTATATTTTTCCAGTAAATCTGTAGGGGCATGCACATACAAGACTGTTAGTACTACACACAGTTTGCGTTTTCAGAGAATAACTCATTCCCATGTGTACAAAATAAAGTGGTAATTTATTTTGAAATATAAAAACGGGTGTCGCGTACTTCCTCGTCCCGGCTCTCTTGACAAGTGGTGTCCACGCAAGTCAGCATGGACGACTTGGAGAATTGGCCAGAAATAGAGAAAGCCGCCAAGGAGAAGCGGCGTGAGCTTGTGTTTCAGGGTCCGTCTTTTGACGAGAGGATCGCCGCTAACGGAGGGCTCGCCTCGGCCATCTACTCCCTCACCTTGCTGAATTATCTGGAAGTGAGCCAATGCCCGAGTCTGACGGAGATCCACGAGGGCATCCAGCGCCTGACGACCCTCCAGAGCCTCATCCTGTGCAGGAACGGGCTCTCCTCCGTGCCAAATGTCGTCGGAAAGCTCAAGGCATTAAAGGTCCTGGACCTCGCGGCCAACAACCTAAGCGCGCTGCCGGAGGGGATCACCCAGTTGAAGGAGCTAGCCACCCTGAACGTGAGCTGCAATAGCCTGGAGGCTCTCCCGGAGGGGCTCAGCCAGTGCACCAAGCTGGCCCTCATCAACGTCTCCAAGAACCGGCTCACCGGCTTCCCCGCCGACTTCTACTCGGAGAAGCTGGATCGCCTGAGCACGCTGATCGGCTACGACAACGCCATCGAGCAGCTGAGCGGAGACGTGCACAAGCTAGCCGCCCTGAAGGTGGGTTTTAGGGGCACCGTGACCAAAACAAAGATGGAGAGGGGAGGGGAGGGTGGGGATCAGATGTACACCACATTTAGAACTAGAATGGGCACTCGGTAGAGCGCATACCTTCGCATATCACAAGATTGAATTATGAACAATTTGGCACTAGTTTCACGCAAATCGGATGCCAATTAACCGAGATATCGCAAATTTACGTTTTTCACCTTTTCGTGACCTTGACCTTGACATTTGACCCAATCACTCCCAAAAACTAATCGATTGTTCCTTGGGTCGTGACCAATCATCCCACCAAGTTTCATAAGAATCGTCTCAGTTTTGTATGATTTAGACGAATAACAAGTTTTTCACCTTTTCGTGACCTTGACCTTTGACCCAATCACTCCCAAAAACTAATCGATTGTTCCTTGGGTCATGACCAATCATCCCGCCAAGTTTCATAAGAATCGGCTCAGTTTTGTCTGATTTAGACGAATAACTGACGGACGGACGGACATATTCACAAATAAATAAATACACGCTGTGAAAACATTACCTTCTGCATTTTCAATGCGAAGGTAAAAACGACTTTGGCACACACAAGAGAAACTGGCAAGTATGCATCCTAGCAGCTTTAAATGCTGTGTACTCTTTGTCTTCTTCTTCTTTGCAGAACAAATACAAGCATGTGTGATCATTTCTAATTCGGCTGCAGATAAACACACATCTCAATTTGCTGATGTTCCTTAAGTGGAAGAAGAGCTGCTCGACACGGTCTTCAAACGACAAGATTTATCCAAAATTACCCCGAGATTACAAAGTTTTAGATGGACAGCGGAGGACAGGTGACCAATGCTCTGCTTTATCATCGGGACGACGTCATCAGGGGCGATAACCAGAACCTCTGCTCTGAGTGAGTCACTTTGTTTGTGTAGATTCACAAAGCAGGACTTTAGAAATAAGAATGTGATTAGCAACAAGTGTGTTTCTTTGGTCTCTTTTATTAGAGTATAAAGCACAACCACAAATCGGGCTCATCGATGGAGCCCGGGTCCCCCACTGACTGACTCTGTCACCCCCAGGACTAACTCCTCTTCTTGCTCCTTCCTCTCTCCTCCTCCTCCCTCCTCCTCCTACCTCTTCCCTCCTCAGGTTCCTCCCTCCTCCTCATTCATCTCTCCTCCTCCTCCTCCTCCTCCTCCTCCTCCTCCTCCTTCACACACACTTTAACATGCACTTTAACTTAAACACACGTCACTTGAAACATACACTTAGACACTTTTAACGTTATTTGTTGTGCGATCACTTTATCTATGTCTTTATCTTTATCTTATACCTAAGTTAATACACACATTGCACTTTTACTGCCACGTTGATGGTTGTTTGTCGTGTCTAATGTTGCACCTTCCTCCAAAAAAAAATCCTTGTTTGTGTAAACATTCCTGGCAATAAATGGTTTCTGGGAGATCATTTAAATACCGTTGACGCTCTTTTTCCCAGAGTGTCAAACTAAACATAAGCACTTTTTTTGTGTGTCTCCCCACCCTCCCCCTCCTCCCTCAGGTGCTGGACCTCTCCAACAACAAGCTGAAGGAGATCCCCGTGGATCTGAGCGACTGCGCCAAGCTCAAGGAGATCAACTTCCGAGGCAACAAGCTGAACGACAAGCGTCTGGAGAAGATGGTCAACGGCTGCCAGACCAAGTCCATCCTGGACTACCTCCGGGTGAAAGGCAAAGGGCGGCAGGGCGAGGACGGGGGCGACGCGGAGGGCGGGCGCAAGGCCGACAAGGGCAAGAAGCAGCAGAGGAAGAAGAAGGAGAAGGTGGCGGACGCCCAGGAGGAGGAGGAGGAGGAGGAGGAACTGAACAAGATGGTGGCGAGGGTTCTCCACGTGTCCGACAGCCCCACGGCCATCTCCGTCACGGTGGCCGCCGAGGTGAAAGACGTGCGGCCGTATCTGGTGTGCTGCGTGGTCCGAGGCATGAACCTGAAGCCCGGGAATGCTCTCAAGCGGTTCCTGGTGGCCCAGGTGAGGTCAGACCCCGGGGTCAGAGCGCGCGGCGGATCGCTTCAGTGCAACGTGGTAATCGTTATTCTCCTTTTTAAACCTTTTTAAACCTTTTTTTTCCCTAGACGAAGCTCCACGATGACTTGTGCGGTAAGAGGACCATCGCGACCATCGCGTCCCACGACGTGCAGCTCATCAAGGCGCCGCTGACGTACGACGTCAGGCCGCCGACCCAGCTGAAGGTACGAAGCCCGGCGGTCGGCTCCTTTTAAAACCACAACCAGAATCAATAACTTCTTTTAAATCACTCCTTAAAACCCACTTTTATAGAACTGCTTTTAAGTGATGTCGTCCTTTTATGTTTTTATTTTAATTGCCTATTTGTTTGGTTTTACTTGTATTCAATGCTTTTATGGCATGGTCTTTTTTGTTTGCCAACATTTAAGTTGTGTTTATGCTTTGTTTATCTGTAGAGCACTTTGTAAACCTTGTTTTTAAAAGTGCTATATAAATAAAGTTATTATTATTATTGTGTCGGCCGCGTGGCAAAAATATGTCCACCCGTGGAAATAAAAGATTTAATATTTTCCGATTTTTCTATCGGCATAAGAAAATCAATCTTGTGAGTCCTTGTAATTTTTCTACAGTCGCTGTAAAGCTCACTTTTAGTTTTTTATCCCGCGATGTTTGGCAGGTCGTGTCTCTGGGTCGCAAAGAGATGACGGCCGTGGAGCTCATAAAGCAACTCCAGCTGGAGGCGGACGAGCTGAGGAAGCACAAGAAGAGGCAGAACGTCACCGGCCTCCACAAGTCAGTACGCCTTCTGGCCAGCAGGAGCTGCTCTAGTGTTATCCAGTACCAGTATTATATTTGCACATATGTTGTGTGTGTGTATATATATATATTTCACTTTGTGCACAGTCACTGTTTCTGTTTCTTATATTTATATTTTATTCTCGTGTGTTTAATTTATTGGTGTAACAACAATTTCCCCCTTGGGGATAGAGAGAGAGAGAGAGAGAGAGAGAGACTCTTACTTTGGTTCAAAGCGTGTGTGTAGAAGGCGCAAATAAATGTATCTAAATGAAAGAATGTTTAGAAATACTAGCATTAGAGTGGTATACAAGCAGTGTCAAAAAAATACCACTCAGAAATATAATGTAGCCCCTGATTTCAATAGAGAGGCAACACATGCCCCCATAGTTATGATAATTTAATAGTTTTGTTTTTGTTCTTGGTTGTGTGTGTCCTATCTTTACTGCCCGCACTAGGTAGGTACACACGCACAAAATCAATAAATATATTTTTTTATTATATAAACACAACGAAATAAGTAATAGTTGTTTAATTTTTTTTATTAAACATAACCACAAAGAAATAAGAATACAATTTCATATAATTGTCTGATTTTTGTTTTGTTAAAACAATTAAGTAGTAAACACTTTGAATCTTAGTCTTATTATTGATAGTTTTATCTACTATAAGCCTAAATAAGTATATTTATTATTTTTGAACAAAGGTTGAATGTTATTTCACAAGTTTCAAAAAGTGCCCCAATTTATTTTAACTCCCCCATGGTTTCGGTCAGTGGGGGTAGAAGTTTCCCCCTAAAGAGCTTTTCCCGTCCTCCCCTGTCCACCAGGTGGATGTGCTGACTGATGAAATGACGTCTCGGCATGTTTGCTGTGTGACGAGTTGAATCTCTATCACTAGAATAATGTCATCAGCTCTCCATCCATTACATTCGCTCTGCCTCTTCCTTTAATGTCACTCAACTCTCCTCCTTCTTCTTCCTGCAGATACCTGCAGCTTCTGCAGGGGAAAGAGATGTACCCCTGCATCGTGGACGCAGAGGGCCAGGTCATCTCCTTCCCACCCATCACCAACAGTGAGAAGACCAAGGTGAGTGTGTGTGTGTGTGTGTGTGTGTGTGTGTCTTTTCTTTCTGGTGATCCTAACTGCCCTCCCGTGAGGAAAGACGTCATACCTGTGGATATGACGTCTGCAGAGGAAACCACCGACAAGGTGCTCCCAGGTGATGAGGTCACCGGAGGTGGGCCGGAGGGTCTTCAGACACGAGCTCACTCCGAATGATCGCTGGGCGGGAACATACTCTACACAAGGGGGTGTGGCTGTGTGTGTTTGTGTGGTTTTGTGATTGTGGGTGTGTGTGTGTGTGTGTGTGTGTGTGTTTTTTTGTGGTTGGTTGTGTGTGTGTCTGTTTGTGGTGTTTGTTGTGTGTGTGTGTGTCTGTTTGTGGTGTTTGTTGTGTGTGTGTGTTTTTTTTGTGGTTGGTTGTGTGTGTGTCTGTTTGTGGTGTTTGTTGTGTGTGTGTGTCTGTTTGTGGTGTTTGTGGTGTGTGTGTTTTTTTTGTGGTTGTTGGTTGTGGTGTTTGTTGTGTGTGTGTGTGTGTGTGTGTGTGTGTGGTGTTTGTTGTGTGTGTGTGTGTGTGTGTTTTTTTGTGGTTGGTTGTGTGTGTGTCTGTTTGTGGTGTTTGTTGTGTGTGGTGTTTGTTGTGTGTGTGTGTGGTGTTTGTTGTGTGTGTGTGTGTTGTTTGTGGTTGGTTGTGTGTGTGTCTGTTTGTGGTGTTTGTTGTGTGTGTGTGTCTGTTTGTGGTGTTTGTGGTGTGTGTGTTTTTTTTGTGGTTGTTGGTTGTGGTGTTTGTTGTGTGTGTGTGTGTGTGTGTGTGTGTGTGTGTGTGTGTGTGTGTGTGTGTGTGTGTGTGTGTGTGTGTGTGTGTGTGTGTGTGTGTGTGTGTGTGTGTGTGTGTGTGTGTGTGTGTGTGTGTGTGTGTGTGTGTGTGTGTGTGTGTGTGTGTGTGTGTGTGTGTGTGTGTGTGTGTGTGTGTGTGTGTGTGTGCTGTAATAGTAATAACTGCATGCTGTCCGTTCCCAGATCAAGAAGACGACCTCCGAGTTGTTCCTGGAGGTGACGAGTGCCGCCAGCCTGCAGACCTGTAAAGACGTGATGGACGCTCTGATCGTCGTGAGTGTTTCACTTGTTCTCTGTTCTCTTAACCAACAACAAGTTCTTTGCTCCTTGGATTATTTATTTTCAGTCTGTTTTGTTCCATCTCTTCCATTAGTTACGACATCCTTAACTTTCTAAGAGTCTCGGTCCAATTATGTTATTATTCAGTCGTTCACTATTCCTTTATTATTAACGAATAGTAAATAAGTCCAAGTATTTACGGAGATCTTATTCAGAAAAAAGTACCGTGATCCGTTATTTTCAGTCACATATTTCCTGTGTGAATTTCAGCCTGATGGGAGTCTGTAGACGAAACGTCATTTTTTTAGGTCTCGACAAACGTTTGTAAAGTTGATCGTGAGGTTCTACGAGTACCGTCACGAAAATGTGTCTTCTGGACAAAATACTTGACGATACACGGGCCCAACTTCTTCTTCTTTAGCTCAATTCAGTTTATTTCATATAGCTTAATATAAAAAATGACGAATTAGCCTCGGAGGGCTTTACAATCTGTACACATACGACCTCCCTGACCTTTGACCTCACATCGGACCAGGAAAAACTCCCAATAAATGGAAGAAGCGAAGCACTGCGGGGCTCTGATCGCAAAGTCACGGCCGACGAGCCGCTCCTGGCCGTGACTTTGGAGTTTAGTTTAGTTTATTTATTGGATCCCCGTTAGCTGACGCCTTAGCGACCGCTAATCTTCCTGGGGTCCGCAGAAAGGACAAAATACAACACATACAAAAACATACAAAACATATCGTGAAACAAACAGTTAAAAATAGTACGACAAAGTGAAGAATAGTGCAGTCAGATGCACAGTGCAGTCGAAGGATCAGATATATGTTATGCAATTCGACTTAATTCATACAAAGAAAAAGAAAAATTAGATGACTAAAAAGCAATAGAATCCGTCAAGTGGTGAATGTTCTTAGATGCGCCTTTTAATTGTTTTTAAAATGAAAAATGATTGCTTATGTAAGTTAAACGAGGAGGCAGTGAGTTCCAAGCGGTAATAGCACGATGGATAACACACATTCAAACTGCATCTCCCCCCCCCCATTCCCGTTTTCGCCCACAGAAAATGGCCGAGTTGAACAAGTTCACGTCGGAGCACCGGGAGGAGGCGGGGTCAGACGGGGAGGGGGAGGGCCCGCAGGACCCGGCCGAGCCCCCCAGCAGCGAGCTGATCGTGCAGCAGATCCGCACCGTGGACCGGGAGGGGAACCTGAAGGTCGTCTACCCGTCAAAGACCGACCTCTGCGGCGACGTGGGCAACCTGACCGTCGTCTGGTAGCCGCGGCAACCGCCTGATTTTTACCCTCATTCAGATGAAGTCGTTTTAAAAAAAGATTAACACGGTGGGACGTTTTGGGCCGAGGTTTGACAACATGCAACTGAATGAATCTTTTCACGACGGGGACGACGGGAGAATGTGTTTGGAAAGCTTTTGTTGTTGGTAAATCTTTTTGCTGCTTCCTGAAAAAACACGATCAATACGTCGAAATGTCTGCCCAAATATACTTCTTGTTTTGTATTGTTTACTAACTGAAGGCCAGCTGTCTGTACTTGACTGGTCTGTAGTAGCTGGACGATTTTGTTTTATCAGCTCACGACATTGTAACTTCCCCCTTAAGCAACCCGAGTAATGTCTGACGTGGACCTAATAAAATGTTCTCCTGTTGCATCCATTTTATTTGTTTATGTTGCAGCTGCAAACAAACGGTGGGAACACATCTCATTTTCTATGTCGAGGTTATTAGTGAATTTAGGAAGCGTTAAACACTATTTGCTGAAACAGTGACAGTGAAAATATTATGGCCGTCCGTGTTTATGCCAGAAAAGTAGCAGGACGCTGCAGGAAACCGAACCCCGTCCCAGTAAACCAGGAGTACCGGTACCTGTGGCTTTTTTCTTTCTGTGGGTCATAATCATTTATTGCGTCACTTCTTTTTACATTTAACTTGATGACTTTACTTCGCGTGGAGACTCTGCATCCATTGCAAATGACCGAAGTTCTAAAACTTTGAGGTGTCGTCAAACAACGTGGGTGTGGTGCGACGACAAAAAAGTCACCTGCAAGAAATGTAAGGATCTGCTTTAAATAAAATTCAAATATTGGTATAATATTAATATTTATTTTGCGCTAAATTTAAATTGAATTTATTCAAAATCCACACAGTAATATCTCATGAAAATAATCTTGGGCCTAGCAGAGATCACCACTAGCAAGACTGTATTGTAATTTCAGTCAAGAAATGTAAGGATCTGCTTCAAATATTGGCATAATATTAATATTTATTTTTCGCTAAATTTAAATTTAATTTATTCAAAATCCACACAGTAATATCTCATGAGAATATTCACGGGCCTAGCAGAGGTCACCAATAACAAGACTGCATTGTAATTTCAGTCAATTGTAATTATCTGCTTTAAATAAATATAAAATATTGGAAAATATTAATATAATTTTCTTTATGAAGTGCTTTCATATAGAAATCAAATGTCAGTACTGAGGTACTCTACCATGAATCAGAAGTGAAAATATTTTGTAACAACGCACCATTTTGTTCTAAATCTATTCTTAAATTAGACATGAATGTGATTTTCTATGTTTTATTTTGAAATTCTAAATCATAATTTCCCAATATAGGAATAATGACTTTCTTTCATTTATTGTATTCATCATTCATCCCATTCATGATGTTCCATCCCTTCATTTAGTTATCACTATATCTGTATTTAAAGGCGTGTTTCGTCATTTCACGTTCACCGGAGGTTCGCTCTTATTTTGAAGACAGTTTTCACACGCTGGCACCGTAATGCCTGGTATAGACGTGTACTGAAAAACATCGGGCGGGCTGGCTTTACCGCAGTGTTGTAACGCTGGTCAAGGGGCGTGGTCACCCTCAAAATAACTTTGTTCAATAATCATTCACACAACAGCAAAAATCAATAAAACCGAATCCCAGCCACTCGCTGCTGATTGAACACATTTTATTGATTACATGTGTATTGGGATCTTATGGATCTTATTGTGGCGACAGCACTACGGAACCTGGATCTGAAAAAGAAAAGCAGATGAAAGATTCAGATAAATATCTCAAGAACCAACGTAGCCGAATTAAAGTGGAACACTTGTTGGTTATAGAGCCGGATGTGTATCATTAAAATACTGACTCAGTTATGGTAATGAGCCTCATGTTTCCTATCCACACTTAGACACAGAAACATTATGGTTCTTAATCGTGTTTTATGGTTCCACGAAGAACCATCACCTACTGAAGAACCATTCTTTGCCTTCAGTCACCTTTATAGGTTCTTTGAAGAACTTATTAAGGAAATGGTTCTTTAAAGAACCCTGGTTTGAAAGGTTCTGTGTGGAACAAGATATGTTGCTTTAAAGAACCATTTTTAAGGTTCTTTGAGGCACCTTTATAGGTTCTTTGAAGAACTTATTAAGGAAATGGTTCTTCAAAGAACCCTAGTTTGAGAGGTTCTTTGTGTAACAAGATACAGGGCCTTAAATAACCATTGTTTAAGGTTCTTTGAGGCACCTTTATAAGTTCTTTTGATAACTATTTCAGAAAATGGTTCTTTAAAGAACCCTGGTTTGAAAGGTTCTGTGTGGAACAAGATATGTTGCTTTAAAGAACCATTTTTTAAGGTTCTTTGAAACACCTTTATAGGTTCTTTTGATAACTATTTCAGTAAATGGTTCTTTAAAGAACCTTGGTTTGAAAGGCTCTTTGTGGAACAAGATAGTGCTTTCATGGTGCTTTAAAGAACCATTTTTAAGGTTCTTTGATGCACCTTTATAGGTTCTTTGAAGAACTTATTAAGGAAATTGTTCTTTAAAGAACCCTGGTTTGAATGGTTCTTCTATAGCATCCCTCTGAAGAACCATTCAAGGTTCCAGACGGCCCCTTCGTGTGCGGACGAGCATCCTCAGCTCCTTACATTCACAGGTGTAGGCCAGCTCCAGGTACTTGTAGGTGCCGCCACACGGGTCCCCGAACACGGAGTTGCTCGCCGCGATGACGCAGCTGTTCTTGCCGCTGCAGCTGTGGAGGCAGAGGCTGACGGGTCAGAGGCCGACGGGTCAGAGGCCGACGGGTCAGAGGCCGACGGGTCAGAGGCCGACGGGTCAGAGGCCGACGGGTCAGAGGCCGACGGGTCAGAGGCCCGCCTCACCGGAGCGGACCGCAGGAGGCGGGGTCACAAGCGTGTGAAGTTAGATACAGTTCAAAGAGGCGCCGACCGCACCTGTCGGAGACGGCGGTGGCGGGCTCCGAGCAGGCGATGTTCTGGATCTGGGAGGCGGGCCGTCCCAAGGTGCACGTGGTCTGGTCGTGGCGTCCATAAGTGGCACCGTAGAGGAATATGACCTGCCCTTCATCTGGAGAGGGGATGGAAGAATGTAGCTTTGAGAGGTCAAAGGTCAAAGTGACGTGAAAATGGAATCCCGCTGGGTGAGATCTTACCACAGCGCAGGTGGGCCAGAGAGTGCTCGCATGTCACCTGGTGAACTGTCAACAACAACATGGAGCACATTAAATGTCATTCTCAGGCAGTACTTGAGTAAAGTTCCCCCTCGCTGTAATCCCCCCCCCCCCCATGGTGACTGACTGGCGGGGCGGCAGCTGAAGGTGGTCTGTAGGTATTTAAAGGTGCCGACGCAGGGGTCCGGGGTCCTGACGGTCGACACGCTCACTTCACAGAACCGTTTCCCATCACACCTGCAGCGGGAGGACGGGAAGAGAGAGTCACCAGAAAACACAGACCTGTGGTTCCAGGGTTCTTTAAAGAACCAGAAATGGTGCTTTAAATGGTGCCTTAAAGTATCATTATTACGGTTCTTTGAGATACCTTTATAGGTTCTTTGAAGAACTATTTAAGGAAATGGTTCTTTAAAGAACCTTTGTTTTAAAAGGTTCTTCGTGGAACCAAAAATGGTGTCTTAAAGGTTCTCTGAGACACTATTATAGGTTCTCAAACCAGGGTTCTTTAAAGAACCATTTCCTTAAAGAGTTCTTCAAAGAACCTATAAAGGTGTCTCAAAGAACCTTCCAAACCAGGGTTCTTTAAAGAACCATTTCGTCAAAAGAGTTCTCAAAAGGACCTATAAATGTGTCTCGAAGAACCTTTAAAATGGTTCTTTAAGGCACCATTTTTGGTTCCACAAAGAACCTTTCAAACAAGGGTTCTATGAAGAACCATTTCCTTAAAGAGTTCTTCACAGAACCTATAAAGGTGTCTCAAAGAACCTTAAAAAATGGTTCTTCAAGGCACCATTTCCATAATGGTTCTTCAGTAGGTGATGGTTCTTCGTAAAAACCACAAAGCCTTTTAAAGAACCATTATTGACCTGGTTCTGAGACTCATCCCCGTGAGGGTCCACATGTATAAGGCGTGTGGTTCCTGTGCGGTACCTGTTCTTGAGGATCTCCGTTGTGCCCCCCTTGGAGCACTGCGTGTCGACCAGCTGAGCCGGGGGAACCCCCGCCCCACAGGTCTCACGGTCCGCCCGTCCGTACAGCGCCGTGTGCACCACGATCACGCTGCTGTCGTCTGAACACCGCGGAGAGGAAACGGTGAGGAAGGAAGAATGACATCATCGTCATCATCATCATCATCATCATCATCATCATCATCATCATCATCATCATCATCATCATCATCATCATCATCATCATCATCATCATCACTGGGTTGTGCGTTGAAAAGACGGACGCTCACCACAGCTCAGGCGGTGGACAGCGGCGCCCACGTCACATGTGACCAGAACCTCTGGAGCAACCCCTAGAAACACGAGACATGAGTAGTTTAACACACACACACACACACACACACGCACACACATGTATATACACACACGTGCATACACACTCACAGACACACACATGCATAATACACGTGCACACACACACACACACACTTCTACTCACTGATCAGTCTACTCTCTAATTTCTCACACGCGCATACACACACACACATACACTCAATGCATACACACACACATACATATACATGCATACACACACATGCATACACACATGCACACATACATGCATACACACACTCCTCTCCTCTCTAATCACTGATCAGTCCACTCTCTTTCTCTCACACACACACACACACACACACACACACACACACACACACACACACACACACATCTCTCTCTACTCACTGATCACACACACACACACACACACACATCTCTGTCTACTCACACACACACACACACACACACACTTACACATACACAGCGTTCCTCTCTCATCACTGATCAATCCACTCTCTTTCTCTCACACACACACACACTCAAAAAAATAATTTGTTGGTGTTGTAAATTATACTTAATTAATTGGTATATATTCTACATTGTATTAATACGTTTCACTGATTACTAGACTTTATTAAGTAAAAGTTACACATTTTAATTTATACAATAAATTAACTCTGCGGAAAGAGTAAATGTTACTCTCCAATTTCTCATACTGTTTACATGTTTTATAATAACTGAACATAAACTGAAAAAGATAAGTACATTTTAATTAATCAAAACGTCTATCGCGTTTGAATGAATCGACCCGCTCAATCCGCATTCACTCCAGCACTCTGGTCACCTCGTTAGTCCCTCATTACCTTCACCTGGTCCTCACACCCTGCTCACCTGCAGCCCCTCCCCTCGTTAGTTCCTCATTCCCTTCACCTGGTCCTCACACCCTGCTCACCTGCAGCCCCTCCCCTCGTTAGTCACTCACTATTTAGCTCCCTCGCTTCCTCTTGTCCTCTGACAGATTGTCTGTGTTCTCAGACCAAGCCCTTGAGCGTTCCACTGTGTGTTCATTGTTTCGTTCCTGATGAGACTTTAAGTAAACTATCTTTATCATCATTTTCTGTCTCCTGAGTCGTGCATTTGGGTCCTCCCTAAATCCCGTCGTGACAAGTACTGCCAAAGCTTGCATGTTGCTTATGGGGCTTGTTTACGCCGTGAACCTCGCTTACCCACCAGCATTGCGTTAAACAAGTGTGAATCCTTAGTGTGAATTTCTTGACACTGAATTTTTAGTTTTAGAAAAACAAGAGTCTTTATAAAATCTAATGTTTTATTTGTTGACAAAATAAAGGATTTGAATTGCATTGTGGCTGTGTTTTGTGATGTATAAAGATTAACATTTATCAATAGAGTATTCAGAAAGTATACATAATTATAAGTGATGAAAATGAAATGAAAAAGTATAATAAAATCTACTTAGCTCTATATGATAGATTATACTTAATAATGTCATAACATTGAAATTCCTGTTTGTGAAAAAGTGATGTAGACTTTACTTAATTAGCTAAATAAATATGACTTATGTTTAAGCATAATTAAGTAACAGTTACTTAGTATTTTCATTGTTATTTAGTCTAAAATGAAGTACGCTATATGTACTTAACCCTGTCTAGTAGGATTTACTCAATCCTTCAACAGTAAAAGTTACTTAGTTAGTGTTAGTGCAAATTGTTACGAGGATTTTATTAAGTAAATCCTACAAGTTATTTTTTTGAGTGCACACATACCTCTCTCTACTCACTGATCACACACGCACACACACACACACACACACACACACACACACACACACACACACACACACACACACACACACGTACCTGTGCTCAGAAGCAGACAGGTGGTCGCTGCGAGCACTGAAATGGAAACGTTTACAAAGCTGTGTTATAAATGTTCATAACGCTAACGCTGTGTCTCCCGTCCCGTGTCATACTCACGCAGAGCGGCGTTGAGGCGGAGCATCGTTCTGCAGGAGGCCGGTGAGCGGAATGACCAGCGACAGGCGAGGCGCGGTATTTATCCACGGTGGATCGGGGCGGGCCAACGTCAAAACAATCCCCGGGGCTCCCGTTCCACCGGCTGCGGTCTGCAGGAATGAGAATAACACACGAGACCCCCGGGAGGCCCCCGCTCTTCAAGACCCGGGCCAAGCCGAGGAGGACGAGAGGAGCAGCTGTCGGAAAGAGATGCTATTCCTCCCGTTACATAACACAGTAACAGCAACAATACAATGTTCATTTAATACTTTGAATTATTGTTAATATTATGGTTGTACACACACTACCGTTGAAAAGTTTGGGGTCATTGAGAAATGTCATTTATTTAGAAAAAAACACTTTTTTCTTTCAATGTAGATAACATGAAATTAATCCTAAATACATTATCTACATTATTTTTTAAAGAAAAGCTCTAGGTTAAAAAATATATAATAAGGACATTTCTTAGTGTGGTAAATATCTATTATCTGGTGTTTAATGAAATCTCTACAGAGGTGTGTAGAGGCTCATCTCCAGTGTTCTAGTGGTACATCATGTTATCGTCTTAGAAGACTAGCAGAGGGGTAGAAAACCCTTTTTATGTGAGCGCAGCTGAAAACAGTTATGCTGCTGGGAGAAGATATAAAACTGGCCTTCCTTTGAGTGACAAGTTTGAAGAACAAAATTAATATTTCAAATAAAAATCATTATTTCTAACCTTGTCAATGTCTTCACTATTTTCTATTCATTTCATGAATAAAAGTGAGTTTTCATGGAAAACACCAAATTGGGTGACCCCAAACTTCTTAACGGTGGGCACTTTTTATACCTGTCGGTAAAGTTAGATTTGGGGCCACGATAAGGTATTTGTAGTGAGAGAAGGAGTCACGTGCAGGACTTGCTGTTTTGAAACGTGAGTCCGAGGTGGGAGGAGGAAATGTTCTTGCAGCAGGAGGACAGACAATAAACATGTTTGTGTCCTAAAAACTGAAAAGAACTGGCAAAAATATCATCCATGCCGGGAAGAGGACCAGACACGGAAGAGGATCACTCTGGAACTATTTGGTGAGAATGCAGAAGGTTTCATCTTCATCTTCATCTTCATCAGAGGCTGGCTTTCCACTGATAGCCTGAAGAAGCAACTACACACAGAAACATAATGGTTCGTAAATAGTTCTTTAAAAGGCTTTGTGGTTTTACGGAGAACCATCAGCTATTGGGAAACCATGTTGGAAATGGTGCCTTTAAGAACCATTTTCTAAGGTTCTTTGAAACACCTTTATAGGTTCCTTGAAGAACTCTTTAAGGAAATGGATCTTTAAAGAACCCTGGGTTGAAAGGTTCATTGTGGAACCAGAAATGGTGCATTACAGATTTTTTTAAAAAACATTTAAAAAGGTTATTTGTATTGTTTATATAGCGCAACACACTAATTAATTAACAGTTACATCGTTAATGTATAACTGTGTAGACATTTCATTCTAAATACCTATTGTACTTATACTTATATTTTTCTCATCTTTCTTCATCTTTTACATATATATATATATATATATATATATATATATGTATATATATAATGTATAAACAATATTGTCACATAGCTTTGTTCAATTATTGGCCAATAAAGATTCAGGCTGAACGGTTCTATTTCTAATTTAATAGAGACACCTGGTGGCAGCAAGATAAACTCACTCAACCACTGGTCAACTAAGGGCATTATATATATATTTATTAATGTATTTATTTATTTATTTATATTGTCCAACCACTGGACCAGAGTTATGCCCTTCTAAAAGCTTTGAACAAAGTTATTGTAATAACTTGCGTTTGATCTTTGATACAGTAATGTTGGTATATCATTCAATTAAATGGATTCAGGTTATAATATTTTTAGAAATGTGCTTGTATTTTTTAATTTATATAAATACATTTACACTTAAATAAACAATAATAAAATGCAATAACAGTTATAAATAGATGGTTAATGAACATTCTTTGAAGTTGGTTAAATTGATAATCATTGATACAGCCTCGCCAATGTCTATCTCATGTTGTTCATCAATCAACCAGCAGGTGGCGCCTGAAACCAACCACCTTGAATTAACTACTGGATGTTCATTCTTTTGACTTTTTTTGTGTGTGGAGAAAAGTCACCCTTAAGGCTTTTATTAATACATGAAAAAGAAAACACCGTGTCAAAAACACATTTACAAAGTCATGTTGACATTATAAAAATAAATTAGCGAGTATACGCCCT